>CAXAAD010000381.1:0-56041 GCA_963966675.1 Lasioglossum calceatum
TTTCTTGTGCGAGATCGGTGCATTTGAATGCAAATACACGAAATAGACGCAGAAAACGCCGAAACGAGATGCAAACGACTTTATTTCAGATTCGATGATTCCTCGTTTCACGGGTCTATTTCTGGACCGAATCGTTGTTTCTTGTGCGAGATCGGTGCATTTGAATGCAAATACACGAAATTGACGCAGATACACCAAATCGGCGCGCCGAAACGCGATGCAATCGAGTTTATTTCAGATTCGATGATTCCTCGCTTCACGAGTCTATTTCTGTGCCGAATCGTTGTTTCTTGTGCGAGATCGGTGCATTTGAATGCAAATACACGAAATAGACGCAGAAACGCCGAAACAAGATGCAAACGAGTTTATTTCAGATTCGATGATTCCTCGTTTCACGAGTCTATTTCTGGGCCCAATCGTTGTTTCTTGTGCGAGATCGGTGCATTTGAATGCA
The DNA here is from genome assembly GCA_963966675.1 of Lasioglossum calceatum. Lineage (NCBI taxonomy): Eukaryota > Metazoa > Arthropoda > Insecta > Hymenoptera > Halictidae > Lasioglossum > Lasioglossum calceatum. The sequence continues at coordinate 455 of CAXAAD010000381.1, forward strand.
AATACACGAGATAGACGCAGAGACACCGAATCGGCATGCCGAAACGCGATGCAAACGAGTTTAGTTCAGATTCTATGATTCCTCGCTTCACGAGTCTATTTCTGTGCCGAATCGTTGTTTCTTGTGCGAGATCGGTGCATTTGAATGCAAATACACGAAATAGACGCAGAAACGCCGAAACGAGATGCAAACGAGTGTATTTCAGATTCGATGATTCCTCGTTTCACGAGTCTATTTCTGGGCCGAATCGTTGTTTTCTTGTGCGAGATCGGTGTATTTGAATGCAAATACACGAAATAGACGCAGTAACGCCGAAACGCGATGCAAACGAGTTTAGTTCAGATTCTATGATTCCTCGCTTCACGAGTCTATTTCTGTGCCGAATCGTTGTTTCTTGTGCGAGATCGGTGCATTTGAATGCAAATACACGAAATAGACGCAGAAACGCCGAAACGAGTTGCAAACGAGTTTATTTCAGATTCGATGATTCCTCGTTTCACGAGTCTATTTCTGTGCCGAATCGTTGTTTCTTGTGCGAGATCGGTGCATTTGAATGCAAATACACGAAATAGACGCAGAAACGCCGAAACGAGATGCAAACGAGTTTATTTCAGATTCGATGATTCCTCGTTTCACGAGTCTATTTCTGCGCCGAATCGTTGTTTCTTGTGCGAGATCGGTGCATTTGAAAGCAAATACACGAAATAGACGCAGAAACACCGTATCGGCATGCCGAAACGCGATGCATTCGAGTTTATTTCAGATTCGATGATTCCTCGCTTCACGAGTCTATTTCTGGGCCGAATCGTTGTTTCTTGTGCGAGATCGGTGCATTTGAATGCAAATACACGAAATAGACGCAGAAAACGCCGAAACGAGATGCAAACGAGTTTATTTCAGATTCGATGATTCCTCGTTTCACGAGTCTATTTCTGGACCGAATCGTTGTTTCTTGTGCGAGATCGGTGCATTTGAATGCAAATACACGAAATTGACGCAGATACACCAAATCGGCGCGCCGAAACGCGATGCAATCGAGTTTATTTCAGATTCTATGATTCCTCGTTTCACGAGTCTATTTCTGGGCCGAATCGTTTGTTTCTTGTGCGAGATCGGTGTATTTGAATGCAAATACACGAAATAGACGCAGTAACGCCGAAACGCGATGCAAACGAGTTTAGTTCAGATTCTATGATTCCTCGCTTCACGAGTCTATTTCTGTGCCGAATCGTTGTTTCTTGTGCGAGATCGGTGCATTTGAATGCAAATACACGAAATAGACGCAGAAACGCCGAAACGAGATGCAAACGAGTTTATTTCAGATTCGATGATTCCTCGTTTCACGAGTCTATTTCTGCGCCGAATCGTTGTTTCTTGTGCGAGATCGGTGCATTTGAAAGCAAATACACGAAATAGACGCAGAAACACCGTATCGGCATGCCGTAACGCGATGCAATCGAGTTAATTTCAGATTCGATGATTCCTCGCTTCACGAGTCTATTTCTGGGCCGAATCGTTGTTTCTTGTGCGAGATCGGTGCATTTGAATGCAAATACACGAAATAGACGCAGAAATGCCGAAACGAGATGCAATCGAGTTTATTTCAGATTCGATGATTCCTCGTTTCACGAGTCTATTTCTGCGCCAAATCGTTGTTTCTTGTGCGAGATCGGTGCATTTGAATGCAAATACACGAAATTGACGCAGATACACCAAATCGGCGCGCCGAAACGCGATGCAATCGAGTTTATTTCAGATTCGATGATTCCTCGCTTCACGAGTCTATTTCTGTGCCGAATCGTTGTTTCTTGTGCGAGATCGGTGCATTTGAATGCAAATACACGAAATAGACGCAGAAACGCCGAAACAAGATGCAAACGAGTTTATTTCAGATTCGATGATTCCTCGTTTGACGAGTCTATTTCTGGGCCCAATCGTTGTTTCTTGTGCGAGATCGGTGCATTTGAATGCAAATACACGAGATAGACGCAGAGACACCGAATCGGCACGCCGAAACGAGATGCAAACGAGTTTATTTCAGATTCGATGATTCCTCGTTTCACGAGTCTATTTCTGGGCCGAATCGTTGTTTCTTGTGCGAGATCGGTGCATTTGAATGCAAATACACGAAATAGACGCAGAAACGCCGAAACGAGATGCAAACGAGTTTATTTCAGATTCGATGATTCCTCGTTTCACGAGTCTATTTCTGGGCCGAATCGTTGTTTCTTGTGCGAGATCGGTGCATTTGAATGCAAATACACGAAACAGACGCAGAAACGCCGAAACGAGATGCAAACGAGTTTATTTCAGATTCGATGATTCCTCGTTTCACGAGTCTATTTCTGGGCCGAATCGTTGTTTCTTGTGCGAGATCGGTGCATTTGAATGCAAATACACGAGATAGACGCAGAGACACCGAATCGGCACGCCGAAACGCGATGCAATCGAGTTTATTTCAGATTCGATGATTCCTCGCTTCACGAGTCTATTTCTGTGCCGAATCGTTGTTTCTTGTGCGAGATCGGTGCATTTGAATGCAAATACACGAAATAGACGCAGTAACGCCGAAACGCGATGCAAACGAGTTTATTTCAGATTCTATGATTCCTCGCTTCACGAGTCTATTTCTGTGCCGAATCGTTGTTTCTTGTGCGAGATCGGTGCATTTGAATGCAAATACACGAAATAGACGCAGAAACGCCGAAACGAGATGCAAACGAATTTATTTCAGATTCGATGATTCCTCGTTTCACGAGTCTATTTCTGGGCCGAATCGTTGTTTCTTGTGCGAGATCGGTGCATTTGAATGCAAATACACGAAATAGACGCAGAAACGCCGAAACGAGATGCAAACGAGTTTATTTCAGATTCGATGATTCCTCGTTTCACGAGTCTATTTCTGGGCCGAATCGATGTTTCTTGTGCGAGATCGGTGCATTTGAATGCAAATACACGAAACAGACGCAGAAACGCCGAATATGCAAGACCGAAACGCGATGCAATCGAGTTTTTTTCAGATTCGATGATTCCTCCCTTCACGAGTCAATTTCTGTGCCGAATCGTTGTTTCTTGTGTGAGATCGGTGCATTTGAAAGCAAATACACGAAATAGACGCAGAAACGCCGAACCGAGATGCAAACGAGTTTATTTCAGATTCGATGATTCCTCGTTTCACGAGTCTATTTCTGGGCCGAATCGTTGTTTCTTGTGCGAGATCGGTGCATTTGAATGCAAATACACGAGATAGACGCAGAGACACCGAATCGGCATGCCGAAGCGCGATGCAAACGAGTTTATTTCAGATTCGATGATTCCTCCCTTCACGAGTCAATTTGTGTGCAGAATCGTTGTATCTTGTGCGAGATCGGTGCATTTGAATGCAAATACACGAAATAGACGCAGAAACGCCGAAACGAGATGCAAACGAGTTTATTTCAGATTCGATGATTCCTCGTTTCACGAGTCTATTTCTGGGCCGAATCGTTGTTTCTTGTGCGAGATCGGTGCATTTGAATGCAAATACACGAAACAGACGCAGAAACGCCGAATCGGCAAGACCGAAACGCGATGCAATCGAGTTTATTTCAGATTCGATGATTCCTCGTTTCACGAGTCTATTTCTGTGCCGAATCGTTGTTTCTTGTGTGAGATCGGTGCATTTGAAAGCAAATACACGAAATAGACGCAGAAACGCCGAACCGAGATGCAAACGAGTTTATTTCAGATTCGATGATTCCTCGCTTCACGAGTCTATTTCTGGGCCGAATCGTTGTTTCTTGTGCGAGATCGGTGCATTTGAATGCAAATACACGAAATAGACGCAGAAATGCCGAAACGAGATGCAATCGAGTTTATTTCAGATTCGATGATTCCTCGTTTCACGAGTCTATTTCTGCGCCGAATCGTTGTTTCTTGTGCGAGATCGGTGCATTTGAATGCAAATACACGAAATAGACGCAGAAACGCCGAAACGAGATGCAAACGAGTTTATTTCAGATTCGATGATTCCTCGTTTCACGAGTCTATTTCTGGACCGAATCGTTGTTTCTTGTGCGAGATCGGTGCATTTGAATGCAAATACACGAAATTGACGCAGATACACCAAATCGGCGCGCCGAAACGCGATGCAATCGAGTTTATTTCAGATTCGATGATTCCTCGCTTCACGAGTCTATTTCTGTGCCGAATCGTTGTTTCTTGTGCGAGATCGGTGCATTTGAATGCAAATACACGAAATAGACGCAGAAACGCCGAAACAAGATGCAAACGAGTTTATTTCAGATTCGATGATTCCTCGTTTCACGAGTCTATTTCTGGGCCCAATCGTTGTTTCTTGTGCGAGATCGGTGCATTTGAATGCAAATACACGAGATAGAAGCAGAGACACCGAATCGGCATGCCGAAGCGCGATGCAAACGAGTTTATTTCAGATTCGATGATTCCTCGCTTCACGAGTCAATTTCTGTGCAGAATCGTTGTTTCTTGTACGAGATCGGTGCATTTGAATGCAAATACACGAAATAGACGCAGAAACGCCGAAACGAGATGCAAACGAGTTTATTTCAGATTCGATGATTCCTCGTTTCACGAGTCTATTTCTGGGCCGAATCGTTGTTTCTTGTGCGAGATCGGTGCATTTGAATGCAAATACACGAAACAGACGCAGAAACGCCGAAACGAGATGCAAACGAGTTTATTTCAGATTCGATGATTCCTCGTTTCACGAGTCTATTTCTGGGCCGAATCGTTGTTTCTTGTGCGAGATCGGTGCATTTGAATGCAAATACACGAAATTGACGCAGATACACCAAATCGGCGCGCCGAAACGCGATGCAATCGAGTTTATTTCAGATTCGATGATTCCTCGCTTCACGAGTCTATTTCTGGGCCGAATCGTTGTTTCTTGTGCGAGATCGGTGCATTTGAATGCAAATACACGAAACAGACGCAGAAACGCCGAAACGAGATGCAAACGAGTTTATTTCAGATTCGATGATTCCTCGTTTCACGAGTCTATTTCTGGGCCGAATCGTTGTTTCTTGTGCGAGATCGGTGCATTTGAATGCAAATACACGAAATTGACGCAGATACACCAAATCGGCGCGCCGAAACGCGATGCAATCGAGTTTATTTCAGATTCGATGATTCCTCGCTTCACGAGTCTATTTCTGTGCCGAATCGTTGTTTCTTGTGCGAGATCGGTGCATTTGAATGCAAATACACGAAATAGACGCAGAAACGCCGAAACAAGATGCAAACGAGTTTATTTCAGATTCGATGATTCCTCGTTTCACGAGTCTATTTCTGGGCCGAATCGTTGTTTCTTGTGCGAGATCGGTGTATTTGAATGCAAATACACGAAATAGACGCAGTAACGCCGAAACGCGATGCAAACGAGTTTAGTTCAGATTCTATGATTCCTCGCTTCACGAGTCTATTTCTGTGCCGAATCGTTGTTTCTTGTGCGAGATCGGTGCATTTGAATGCAAATACACGAAATAGACGCAGAAACGCCGAAACGAGATGCAAACGAGTTTATTTCAGATTCGATGATTCCTCGTTTCACGAGTCTATTTCTGCGCCGAATCGTTGTTTCTTGTGCGAGATCGGTGCATTTGAAAGCAAATACACGAAATAGACGCAGAAACACCGTATCGGCATGCCGAAACGCGATGCAATCGAGTTTATTTCAGATTCGATGATTCCTCGCTTCACGAGTCTATTTCTGGGCCGAATCGTTGTTTCTTGTGCGAGATCGGTGCATTTGAATGCAAATACACGAAATAGACGCAGAAATGCCGAAACGAGATGCAATCGAGTTTATTTCAGATTCGATGATTCCTCGTTTCACGAGTCTATTTCTGCGCCGAATCGTTGTTTCTTGTGCGAGATCGGTGCATTTGAATGCAAATACACGAAATTGACGCAGATACACCAAATCGGCGCGCCGAAACGCGATGCAATCGAGTTTATTTCAGATTCGATGATTCCTCGCTTCACGAGTCTATTTCTGTGCCGAATCGTTGTTTCTTGTGCGAGATCGGAGCATTTGAATGCAAATACACGAAATAGACGCAGAAACGCCGAAACAAGATGCAAACGAGTTTATTTCAGATTCGATGATTCCTCGTTTCACGAGTCTATTTCTGGGCCCAATCGTTGTTTCTTGTGCGAGATCGGTGCATTTGAATGCAAATACACGAGATAGACGCAGAGACACCGAATCGGCACGCCGAAACGAGATGCAAACGAGTTTATTTCAGATTCGATGATTCCTCGTTTCACGAGTCTATTTCTGTGCCGAATCGTTGTTTCTTGTGCGAGATCGGTGCATTTGAATGCAAATACACGAAATAGACGCAGTAACGCCGAAACGCGATGCAAACGAGATTATTTCAGATTCTATGATTCCTCGCTTCACGAGTCTATTTCTGGGCCGAATCGTTGTTTCTTGTGCGAGATCGGTGCATTTGAATGCAAATACACGAAATTGACGCAGATACACCAAATCGGCGCGCTGAAACGCGATGCAATCGAGTTTATTTCAGATTCGATGATTCCTCGCTTCACGAGTCTATTTCTGTGCCGAATCGTTGTTTCTTGTGCGAGATCGGTGCATTTGAATGCAAATACACGAAATAGACGCAGAAACGCCGAAACGAGATGCAAACGAGTTTATTTCAGATTCGATGATTCCTCGTTTCACGAGTCTATTTCTGTGCCGAATCGTTGTTTCTTGTGTGAGATCGGTGCATTTGAAAGCAAATACACGAAATAGACGCAGAAACGCCGAACCGAGATGCAAACGAGTTTATTTCAGATTCGATGATTCCTCGCTTCACGAGTCTATTTCTGGGCCGAATCGTTGTTTCTTGTGCGAGATCGGTGCATTTGAATGCAAATACACGAAATAGACGCAGAAATGCCGAAACGAGATGCAATCGAGTTTATTTCAGATTCGATGATTCCTCGTTTCACGAGTCTATTTCTGCGCCGAATCGTTGTTTCTTGTGCGAGATCGGTGCATTTGAATGCAAATACACGAAATAGACGCAGAAACGCCGAAACGAGATGCAAACGAGTTTATTTCAGATTCGATGGTTCCTCGTTTCACGAGTCTATTTCTGGACCGAATCGTTGTTTCTTGTGCGAGATCGGTGCATTTGAATGCAAATACACGAAATTGACGCAGATACACCAAATCGGCGCGCCGAAACGCGATGCAATCGAGTTTATTTCAGATTCGATGATTCCTCGCTTCACGAGTCTATTTCTGTGCCGAATCGTTGTTTCTTGTGCGAGATCGGTGCATTTGAATGCAAATACACGAAATAGACGCAGAAACGCCGAAACAAGATGCAAACGAGTTTATTTCAGATTCGATGATTCCTCGTTTCACGAGTCTATTTCTGGGCCCAATCGTTGTTTCTTGTGCGAGATCGGTGCATTTGAATGCAAATACACGAGATAGACGCAGAGACACCGAATCGGCACGCCGAAACGAGATGCAAACGAGTTTATTTCAGATTCGATGATTCCTCGTTTCACGAGTCTATTTCTGGGCCGAATCGTTGTTTCTTGTGCGAGATCGGTGCATTTGAATGCAAATACACGAAATAGACGCAGAAACGCCGAAACGAGATGCAAACGAGTTTATTTCAGATTCGATGATTCCTCGTTTCACGAGTCTATTTCTGGGCCGAATCGTTGTTTCTTGTGCGAGATCGGTGCATTTGAATGCAAATACACGAAACAGACGCAGAAACGCCGAAACGAGATGCAAACGAGTTTATTTCAGATTCGATGATTCCTCGTTTCACGAGTCTATTTCTGGGCCGAATCGTTGTTTCTTGTGCGAGATCGGTGCATTTGAATGCAAATACACGAAATTGACGCAGATACACCAAATCGGCGCGCTGAAACGCGATGCAATCGAGTTTATTTCAGATTCGATGATTCCTCGCTTCACGAGTCTATTTCTGTGCCGAATCGTTGTTTCTTGTGCGAGATCGGTGCATTTGAATGCAAATACACGAAATAGACGCAGTAACGCCGAAACGCGATGCAATCGAGTTTATTTCAGATTCGATGATTCCTCGCTTCACGAGTCTATTTCTGCGCCGAATCGTTGTTTCTTGTGCGAGATCGGTGCATTTGAATGCAAATACACGAAATAGACGCAGAAACGCCGAAACAAGATGCAAACGAGTTTATTTCAGATTCGATGATTCCTCGTTTCACGAGTCTATTTCTGGGCCCAATCGTTGTTTCTTGTGCGAGATCGGTGCATTTGAATGCAAATACACGAGATAGACGCAGAGACACCGAATCGGCATGCCGAAGCGCGATGCAAACGAGTTTATTTCAGATTCGATGATTCCTCGTTTCACGAGTCTATTTCTGGGCCCAATCGTTGTTTCTTGTGCGAGATCGGTGCATTTGAATGCAAATACACGAAATAGACGCAGAAACGCCGAAACGAGATGCAAACGAGTTTATTTCAGATTCGATGATTCCTCGTTTCACGAGTCTATTTCTGGGCCGAATCGTTGTTTCTTGTGCGAGATCGGTGCATTTGAATGCAAATACACGAAATTGACGCAGATACACCAAATCGGCGCGCCGAAACGCGATGCAATCGAGTTTATTTCAGATTCGATGATTCCTCGCTTCACGAGTCTATTTCTGTGCCGAATCGTTGTTTCTTGTGCGAGATCGGTGCATTTGAATGCAAATACACGAAATAGACGCAGAAACGCCGAAACGACATGCAAACGAGTTTATTTCAGATTCGATGATTCCTCGTTTCACGAGTCTATTTCTGGGCCGAATCGTTGTTTCTTGTGCGACATCGGTGCATTTGAATGCAAATACACGAAATTGACGCAGATACACCAAATTGGCGCGCTGAAACGCGATGCAATCGAGTTTATTTCAGATTCGATGATTCCTCGCTTCACGAGTCTATTTCTGTGCCGAATCGTTGTTTCTTGTGCGAGATCGGTGCATTTGAATGCAAATACACGAAATAGACGCAGAAACGCCGAAACGAGATGCAAACGAGTTTATTTCAGATTCGATGATTCCTCGTTTCACGAGTCTATTTCTGGGCCGAATCGTTGTTTCTTGTGCGAGATCGGTGCATTTGAATGCAAATACACGAAATAGACGCAGAAACGCCGAAACGAGATGCAAACGAGTTTATTTCAGATTCGATGATTCCTCGTTTCACGAGTCTATTTCTGGGCCGAATCGATGTTTCTTGTGCGAGATCGGTGCATTTGAATGCAAATACACGAAACAGACGCAGAAACGCCGAATCGGCAAGACCGAAACGCGATGCTATCGAGTTTTTTTCAGATTCGATGATTCCTCGTTTCACGAGTCTATTTCTGTGCCGAATCGTTGTTTCTTGTGTGAGATCGGTGCATTTGAAAGCAAATACACGAAATAGACGCAGAAACGCCGAACCGAGATGCAAACGAGTTTATTTCAGATTCGATGATTCCTCGTTTCACGAGTCTATTTCTGGGCCGAATCGTTGTTTCTTGTGCGAGATCGGTGCATTTGAATGCAAATACACGAGATAGACGCAGAGACACCGAATCGGCATGCCGAAGCGCGATGCAATCGAGTTTATTTCAGATTCTATGATTCCTCGTTTCACGAGTCTATTTCTGGGCCGAATCGTTGTTTCTTGTGCGAGATCGGTGTATTTGAATGCAAATACACGAAATAGACGCAGTAACGCCGAAACGCGATGCAAACGAGTTTAGTTCAGATTCTATGATTCCTCGCTTCACGAGTCTATTTCTGTGCCGAATCGTTGTTTCTTGTGCGAGATCGGTGCATTTGAATGCAAATACACGAAATAGACGCAGAAACGCCGAAACGAGATGCAAACGAGTTTATTTCAGATTCGATGATTCCTCGTTTCACGAGTCTATTTCTGCGCCGAATCGTTGTTTCTTGTGCGAGATCGGTGCATTTGAAAGCAAATACACGAAATAGACGCAGAAACACCGTATCGGCATGCCGTAACGCGATGCAATCGAGTTAATTTCAGATTCGATGATTCCTCGCTTCACGAGTCTATTTCTGGGCCGAATCGTTGTTTCTTGTGCGAGATCGGTGCATTTGAATGCAAATACACGAAATAGACGCAGAAATGCCGAAACGAGATGCAATCGAGTTTATTTCAGATTCGATGATTCCTCGTTTCACGAGTCTATTTCTGCGCCGAATCGTTGTTTCTTGTGCGAGATCGGTGCATTTGAATGCAAATACACGAAATAGACGCAGAAACGCCGAAACGAGATGCAAACGAATTTATTTCAGATTCGATGATTCCTCGTTTCACGAGTCTATTTCTGGGCCGAATCGTTGTTTCTTGTGCGAGATCGGTGCATTTGAATGCAAATACACGAAATTGACGCAGATACACCAAATCGGCGCGCCGAAACGCGATGCAATCGAGTTTATTTCAGATTCGATGATTCCTCGCTTCACGAGTCTATTTCTGTGCCGAATCGTTGTTTCTTGTGCGAGATCGGTGCATTTGAATGCAAATACACGAAATAGACGCAGAAACGCCGAAACAAGATGCAAACGAGTTTATTTCAGATTCGATGATTCCTCGTTTCACGAGTCTATTTCTGGGCCCAATCGTTGTTTCTTGTGCGAGATCGGTGCATTTGAATGCAAATACACGAGATAGACGCAGAGACACCGAATCGGCACGCCGAAACGAGATGCAAACGAGTTTATTTCAGATTCGATGATTCCTCGTTTCACGAGTCTATTTCTGGGCCGAATCGTTGTTTCTTGTGCGAGATCGGTGCATTTGAATGCAAATACACGAAATAGACGCAGAAACGCCGAAACGAGATGCAAACGAGTTTATTTCAGATTCGATGATTCCTCGTTTCACGAGTCTATTTCTGGGCCGAATCGTTGTTTCTTGTGCGAGATCGGTGCATTTGAATGCAAATACACGAAACAGACGCAGAAACGCCGAAACGAGATGCAAACGAGTTTATTTCAGATTCGATGATTCCTCGTTTCACGAGTCTATTTCTGGGCCGAATCGTTGTTTCTTGTGCGAGATCGGTGCATTTGAATGCAAATACACGAAATTGACGCAGATACACCAAATCGGCGCGCTGAAACGCGATGCAATCGAGTTTATTTCAGATTCGATGATTCCTCGCTTCACGAGTCTATTTCTGTGCCGAATCGTTGTTTCTTGTGCGAGATCGGTGCATTTGTTACGTCCCGGGACGTCGAACGGCGAAAAATATATAAATTCCCGTCCGCGACCACGGATAAAAACGTAGAGAGATTTTTCCAGCTTCGGATCCACACGGGCACCCGCGTCTAATCCGGTAGTCAAATGGCTTTAAACAAGTCCGAACGCGAATCACGAAATACAATATATGGACTCACCGTCGATGCGCAATTTACGGTATAAAAGGTTGAGAAGAACGACTTCGGAGAGGCTTCCTCGTTGTCGTGAAGAGTAACGCTGGAGTGGTAGCTGTGCCGATGCAGGAAGCTGCATACGAGGACGCTCGCTGGAGCGTACGTTGATTCCCTTTGAAGGTACTGGAGAGAGACGGCTTGGCTGCGCGTCGTGAGGACAAAGGCTTCGGCTTTGTTCGGCGTCGATGCGAGTACGTGGACTCGTTTGCGTTAAACAAATTAGCAATGATAATTGCTGATTGTTCCTCAGGCTAGACTCGCCTGGATGCTCCTCGTCGTAGCGAAGCGGAAGAACGAAGGATTGTTTCTCGATTAGTAGAAACGTTCCGTTATTGAATATATTCACTCGTAGTAGAAGGTAAACTCTCAAATATTAGACAGTGATTTTAGTTTAAATAATACTGCTATATTCTTCAATACTTAAATTGATACAAGAGTTGTACAGTTCTAATGAATACGATTTTAGAAGTCGGCAGGCTCAGATGGAGACCTGGCGCGACGGACGGCTCCAGGAGGAGTCCGACAGTGAGTGCTCCCTTAGAAGGATGAAAAGCAACTGATGCCTCGCCGCGCTCGACTGAGCTCCTGCGCGTGGAGCGACGGAGTGGGGGAAGCGGCGCAGTGGGGCGAACCGGCGCGCGGTAGTGGGGACCGCTAGCGCGTGACGGCGGACTGGCGAGCGTCTCGTGCGCTCGCGCGTTCATGCAACGGAAAATTACAACTTGTTATAATGCAAATATAAAATAGAAGGCGTTAATATAAAATTATGTAACTTTGACAGAGTGAGTGGTAAGTATCAAGGTAAGTGTAGAGGTAAGTATTAATACTGAATGTAGCTTATAACTAGGTGTTTGCGTAACAATAGTAGTGTACTTAATAATAATCGAATAAATGAATATAGAAATATGTAGTATAAATGATAAACGATATATATATGAATATTAATAAAGTATATGAGTAAATATAGGATGTTCTTATTAACTAACTGACGCGGACGAGCGTCAACACGTCGGCAGACGTGACATCTCCCATCCCGGGGGAAAAATAATTTTCGACAACATTGAAAATTATTTTTCGTCATCACTCGATGCATTCAATTCATTCAGCTGCGAAAGTCTCTTAAATTTTATAAATCGTCTTTCAGAGTCGATGGACACACCACTTTTATTCGGGTCACGCGTGATCACTACGTCATTGTCTGTAGACACGCACTCGAGGGAATTCACTTCACTCGCGGCATTTTTAGTTTTTAGAAACAGGCAGAAATGTGTAAGGGCACTCCAGGACGCTGCCAGAAGTTGAATTCCGCATCCGTATGCATTGTGCAACGCCAAACCATTGAGGATGGTGTTGATGCATATTTTGATGATCCTAATCCCAGTGTAGATTCCTATGATTCCAGCCATGACTGAACCAAACTCGATGAAACCGTTCCACAGTTTCTTCCCAGTATTTTCCGCTATCTGCGTCAGCGTTTTCTCGTCCATCAAGCCGAACAGCTGTACAGAGTCTCCAGCGTACGATCGTCCAGAGGCGCCCTGTGCGATGGAGTTCATCACTGCAGATTTTTCCACAGGGAACATGATGTGTTCGCTCAGCCGGCGAATTTCTTCCTGGGAATAGATTCCTCCGTTGGCGAGATTCGCTGGATTCGTATATTGCCAGGCGGACTCGGTCAACGGTTGAAGAGGTGTCGGTGGCACTGTCTCTATGGGCCGTGGTGCAATCTTGTACCAGGTGCCATGAATCCTGTAAGTAGGTGCGACCAGTTCGTTACAATCTCTCTTCGTGCCCACCTTTGTTATTATACGGTGTCGAGGCGTGATGAAGAAGGATTGATTCTTTAGGAGAATTGGTAGTTCGTCGTAGCAATCCTCCGTTTTCCTCAGCGTGACTTGGATCGGGATGCATTTGACGATATGAATGACTTCTCCGGATTGTACTGCCATGTACCCAGGTTCCTTTACTATTGTCATGGCAACTTCCGCTGGGGACACATTTATAAGGGCAATCGCATTTCGGAGAACCTGCTTTTCGAGTCCGCATTTCTGTCGCATTACGTCTTTGTACATATTCGTAAGCTGGCTTCTAATATGTTTCTCTACGTATACGAATTTAGTGTTGATGTATGCAAACATATCTATGTTGTTCAAATGCGTTTTCTTCTCGGTTTTGAAACGTCCTTCCTTGGTTGTCTCGATGATGAGCAATTTAGGATGTTCCGTCTTGCTGAGGGTGTAGCCACAGACCGTGGTATAGCCTGTACCGGTGAGAGCGAAGGCTGTGTCGCCGGAGGTCACCGTGTACATGGGTGTGGAACCGTTGCCTGACGTGGTTTTCACGCTTTTTCCTTCGTACAGGACCTCAAATTCGTTGAACTTGCACTGCGTAGTCGGCGTAGCTGTCCAATAGGTATGTCCATCCTCGGAATCCATGCAGTATTCCCGACCAAGTTTGCAGCGCTGACCCGAAGGTAGGATGATTTCATCCTGTGTCAGCTTGACGGTTGCCAACTTTTCTTTCAGCGTGATTTTTACGACTGCCTGAACAATGGCATTGTCCCAAGTACCAAATGGGTCGCTATACGTTGTCCCTCCGCAGGTGCCGTCTTGCTGTATCGATCCGGCCAAGGTAACGCTCCTCGATGTCGTAGAATTAACTAAAATTCCTGCAATTTGCGTAGACAGAGGCAAAAATAGCGTACCGGACTCGTGCATTGTTCGGCAAATTTCCCGTGGCGTAGAAAGGATGTACTGCTGTCTCCCATTGTTGACGACCGAAGTGTGAGAGTGCATTCCGCAGTGGTAGATTGTTCGATCGATTTCCACTTTGCACTGCATTACCATAGCGTCGTCGTAGTCTATCATCTGCAGTAGTTGAATCTGTACGTCTTGATTCGTAGGTCGGTCGTTGGCGTAATCGCATTTGGGTTTGTCGATAGTAGAGAAAGACGTGATGTTCAGCGTGCTGCCGCCGCAATCGTAGCCGACGAGTGCTGAAGAAGAGTGTAGGAGTACGATGGCAAGGAAGCTCGCGATCTTCATGGTGTCGGCAACTGGTATCGACTGATGCCGTCGATGTTCGCTCGAATTCTTTTGACTATCACTATCGGTCGGATTTCGCACGCGGGGAGGAGGATGCGTCGTCAATCTAATCTCGTACGCTCTATGTTTACGATTTATCGTATCGCGGCTCCTCATGTCTCTATTTATAGCTCGAGACGCATTCATACGACATTCCGATGTATTTCTCGCGCGCATATCGGTTATTCCGATCGGCGCGGGCGTCGATCTTTTAATTTTCGCTCGCGGTTTTATTTGATCGTTGTGCAGAATTTTTATAATGTTGACTCGACTCGTTTCTTTTGATCGATCGTCGAGGGGATGAATAGCGCGTCGCTCGTGGGTTTTAGGATTTGGAGGGACGGGTCTTCGGTTCACGCTACGGTAGTCGGTACTAATTATGTCCGTGACTTCGTCGTAACGGAAATCCAAAGAACGCGGATTCATTCGAATTTTTCGAGAGTCTGTGTCTCGATGATACGTTCTCGTATCGGATATGGAAGGATTTGAAACGCGGGGAAGGTCTGTGCTTCCTTGATTCATTTGTGAATCGGGATGCTCGCGGGCATCTGAAATTGAATTTATCGAGAGGAGTGACGGTTTCGCTCTGGATTTTCGTTCGTCTACGTACGCGGTGGCTTTTGTTTCCTTCAGTTCCATGTTCGACATGAAGGTTTCCTTTCGCTCGCGCGCTTCGTTTTCGCGTTTTGTTCGCATCGTACCGTCGGAATCGATTCGGGTCGAGGCGGCGGGAATTTCGATCCTCGGCGTCGGCATTTCTCTCTGCAATTCTTCGCATTTCGAATCGGTAGTGTTTTCCGGTGCGCATTCTAAAGTTTGGGAACCCGAATGGCCGTTCTTGCGTGGAACGAACGGAAATTCATTTCCGTGCCATTTAACACTACGATATTTATAAGAAATTACAGCGCCTGTCCCTAGGAAGGCCGAACCGAGTACGCCGTCGGAAGGTATTCCGAAGTGATCGGGTACGATTTGGAATTCTACGGGCGTGTTCGCGATTGTTAAGAATGTGGATCCTAGCGTTGGAACTACCTCATCCGTAATACCCGAGACGAAAAGTATATTTCTCTCGTCGATTTTCGCGTTTGATTCCAATAGAGACACTTTCATTAAGTTCGGTACGGCACCGGTGTCTATCATGATATTCGCTTCGCGTACCAGCTCGGGGATCATAAGCAGAACGTGCGGAACAACGGTGTCGGAAGATAAGCTAACTTTCGACATGTTTTGATAACGAGCTCTGCGTGGAATTTTCGTATTAATTCTTTCATTTAATTTCTCGTCTAATCTTTTGTCTAATCCTCCCGTCGAGAATTCGCGGCGGACGGGAGGAGCATCCCGTTTCCCGACTGGTTGCTTCTATTATACGATTCTCGCTTGCGGCATTCATGTATATCATGCCCTGGCATTTTGCAAAAATTGCAATAACGTTGCGAAGTGCGCGTGTTATTCGAATTGAATTCGCGTCGTTGAGGCGGTACGTAATTACTGCCATTGAAAGAATCATTCCTGCTTCGAGATTCGTAGGAACGATCGTTACTGTAAGCGCGTGGTTGAGAACCAGGTTGAGTGTCCCTGCGTGGAATGCGTTCATCGTCACGGCTGAGCGAAGGTCGCGTAAACAAGTCCGGGCGTGCTACGCGTTGCTCCCCTTGTTTATGACTCGGCGCGGCTAACAATAGATCCCGTTCCAGGTATCGCTGACCGTTGCGACTCGGCGAGGAATTCGTATACAAAGCGGTTCATTCTCTGTAGGGTGACTCATGGCGTTTTGATTCTCGGCTACTTTCGTATCTATCTCTCTGGTATGGAGACGGTGAGCGATCGCGTCTATCTCTCTGATAAGGAGACGGCGAACGATCGTATCCCTCTCTCGGATACGGAGAATATGATCGCGGATTTATCTCGCGGCGATACGGAGAATAATTTCTATCGCGGTGATAATTATCATATGAGTCGGAGAATCTAACTTGTTTCTCGTAGCGTATCCGGTCTAGCTCGAGATATTTGTAACTTTGAATAGCTTCGTCGAAAACTGCTTTTAACGAATATTTTCTATGATGCATTACTTCGGAACGTAGGCGCGGGATTAAACCTCTAATGAACGATTCGCGAGTTAATTTGTCGATCTCTGTTTTATCTGGACGAGTACGGTAACAATCGACTATTGCGAGTCTAAGATCTTTTACGCGGCTAATGTATTGGAGGATGTGTTCATTCGCGTGCATGTAGATGCTAGCCATTTCTCCCTTGTAATAATCGACAGTGTGATGCGGACCGAATACATCTTTTAGTCTGTTCGAAATATCTGCAATTGATTCTATTTCCTCGTCTTCAATTGCCATATAAGCGCGATCGCGTAGTTTGCTAACTATTAGTTTCGCGAACGTTTTCTCTGCATGCTGAGGAATAAGATCGCGTGCTCGCTGACATGCTCTCGTAAACTGCAATACCGAGAGGTTCGTACCATCGAACGTAGGTATTGAATCGATAGCGGCTTTTATAATTAAACGCGTATCTTCTCGTTCGGACGAGCGATTTTCTGCATATTGACCCGTGCGCAGAAAGTATTCACTTTCGTTTTCGAAGTGATTCATTCGCGGAATTCTATCTCTGCGCGAAGAGTTTGGAAAATTCATTAATAAATCGTCCGTACGATCGTTTCGTCGTTCCGGCGTTTCGCGGATTCTCGATTCTATTTCGACGTCGTCGTCGCGCGGCTGTGTTGCTTCGCTCTGCGTATCTTTAGTCTCGCGTTTTGTTTTTTCGAATTCTTCTCTCTCGCGAGCAAAATCTAATCGAAGCTTTTCTAATTCGGCGCGTTGTTTGTCCATCTGCGCGTTCATTTCGGCGACTTCGCGATCAAGAGCTGCGCGGTTCTCTCGCACTGCTGCACTTTCGTTTCTGACCCTTGATTCTTTCGTCAGCAATGATTCTTTGTACGCGGCTAATTCGTCGGCGTTCATCTTCGATAATTTCTCGTCTAGCGTCTTGCGGTTTCGCGTATTGTCGGAAGGACCGTTGCTTGCCATTGTGACCGCTGGCGTATCCCACCGCTGCCACCAATTTTGTTACGTCCCGGGACGTCGAACGGCGAAAAATATATAAATTCCCGTCCGCGACCACGGATAAAAACGTAGAGAGATTTTTCCAGCTTCGGATCCACACGGGCACCCGCGTCTAATCCGGTAGTCAAATGGCTTTAAACAAGTCCGAACGCGAATCACGAAATACAATATATGGACTCACCGTCGATGCGCAATTTACGGTATAAAAGGTTGAGAAGAACGACTTCGGAGAGGCTTCCTCGTTGTCGTGAAGAGTAACGCTGGAGTGGTAGCTGTGCCGATGCAGGAAGCTGCATACGAGGACGCTCGCTGGAGCGTACGTTGATTCCCTTTGAAGGTACTGGAGAGAGACGGCTTGGCTGCGCGTCGTGAGGACAAAGGCTTCGGCTTTGTTCGGCGTCGATGCGAGTACGTGGACTCGTTTGCGTTAAACAAATTAGCAATGATAATTGCTGATTGTTCCTCAGGCTAGACTCGCCTGGATGCTCCTCGTCGTAGCGAAGCGGAAGAACGAAGGATTGTTTCTCGATTAGTAGAAACGTTCCGTTATTGAATATATTCACTCGTAGTAGAAGGTAAACTCTCAAATATTAGACAGTGATTTTAGTTTAAATAATACTGCTATATTCTTCAATACTTAAATTGATACAAGAGTTGTACAGTTCTAATGAATACGATTTTAGAAGTCGGCAGGCTCAGATGGAGACCTGGCGCGACGGACGGCTCCAGGAGGAGTCCGACAGTGAGTGCTCCCTTAGAAGGATGAAAAGCAACTGATGCCTCGCCGCGCTCGACTGAGCTCCTGCGCGTGGAGCGACGGAGTGGGGGAAGCGGCGCAGTGGGGCGAACCGGCGCGCGGTAGTGGGGACCGCTAGCGCGTGACGGCGGACTGGCGAGCGTCTCGTGCGCTCGCGCGTTCATGCAACGGAAAATTACAACTTGTTATAATGCAAATATAAAATAGAAGGCGTTAATATAAAATTATGTAACTTTGACAGAGTGAGTGGTAAGTATCAAGGTAAGTGTAGAGGTAAGTATTAATACTGAATGTAGCTTATAACTAGGTGTTTGCGTAACAATAGTAGTGTACTTAATAATAATCGAATAAATGAATATAGAAATATGTAGTATAAATGATAAACGATATATATATGAATATTAATAAAGTATATGAGTAAATATAGGATGTTCTTATTAACTAACTGACGCGGACGAGCGTCAACACGTCGGCAGACGTGACACATTTGAATGCAAATACACGAAATAGACGCAGTAACGCCGAAACGCGATGCAAACGAGTTTATTTCAGATTCTATGATTCCTCGCTTCACGAGTCTATTTCTGTGCCGAATCGTTGTTTCTTGTGCGAGATCGGTGCATTTGAATGCAAATACACGAAATAGACGCAGAAACGCCGAAACGAGATGCAAACGAGTTTATTTCAGATTCGATGATTCCTCGTTTCACGAGTCTATTTCTGGGCCGAATCGTTGTTTCTTGTGCGAGATCGGTGCATTTGAATGCAAATACACGAAATTGACGCAGATACACCAAATCGGCGCGCCGAAACGCGATGCAATCGAGTTTATTTCAGATTCGATGATTCCTCGCTTCACGAGTCTATTTCTGTGCCGAATCGTTGTTTCTTGTGCGAGATCGGTGCATTTGAATGCAAATACACGAAATAGACGCAGAAACGCCGAAACAAGATGCAAACGAGTTTATTTCAGATTCGATGATTCCTCGTTTCACGAGTCTATTTCTGGGCCCAATCGTTGTTTCTTGTGCGAGATCGGTGCATTTGAATGCAAATACACGAGATAGACGCAGAGACACCGAATCGGCACGCCGAAACGAGATGCAAACGAGTTTATTTCAGATTCGATGATTCCTCGTTTCACGAGTCTATTTCTGGGCCGAATCGTTGTTTCTTGTGCGAGATCGGTGCATTTGAATGCAAATACACGAAATTGACGCAGATACACCAAATCGGCGCGCTGAAACGCGATGCAATCGAGTTTATTTCAGATTCGATGATTCCTCGCTTCACGAGTCTATTTCTGTGCCGAATCGTTGTTTCTTGTGCGAGATCGGTGCATTTGAATGCAAATACACGAAATAGACGCAGTAACGCCGAAACGCGATGCAAACGAGTTTATTTCAGATTCTATGATTCCTCGCTTCACGAGTCTATTTCTGTGCCGAATCGTTGTTTCTTGTGCGAGATCGGTGCATTTGAATGCAAATACACGAAATAGACGCAGAAACGCCGAAACGAGATGCAAACGAGTTTATTTCAGATTCGATGATTCCTCGTTTCACGAGTCTATTTCTGGGCCGAATCGTTGTTTCTTGTGCGAGATCGGTGCATTTGAATGCAAATACACGAAATAGACGCAGAAACGCCGAAACGAGATGCAAACGAGTTTATTTCAGATTCGATGATTCCTCGTTTCACGAGTCTATTTCTGGGCCGAATCGATGTTTCTTGTGCGAGATCGGTGCATTTGAATGCAAATACACGAGATAGACGCAGAGACACCGAATCGGCACGCCGAAACGAGATGCAAACGAGTTTATTTCAGATTCGATGATTCCTCGTTTCACGAGTCTATTTCTGGGCCGAATCGTTGTTTCTTGTGCGAGATCGGTGCATTTGAATGCAAATACACGAAATAGACGCAGAAACGCCGAAACGAGATGCAAACGAGTTTATTTCAGATTCGATGATTCCTCGTTTCACGAGTCTATTTCTGGGCCGAATCGTTGTTTCTTGTGCGAGATCGGTGCATTTGAATGCAAATACACGAAACAGACGCAGAAACGCCGAAACGAGATGCAAACGAGTTTATTTCAGATTCGATGATTCCTCGTTTCACGAGTCTATTTCTGGGCCGAATCGTTGTTTCTTGTGCGAGATCGGTGCATTTGAATGCAAATACACGAAATTGACGCAGATACACCAAATCGGCGCGCTGAAACGCGATGCAATCGAGTTTATTTCAGATTCGATGATTCCTCGCTTCACGAGTCTATTTCTGTGCCGAATCGTTGTTTCTTGTGCGAGATCGGTGCATTTGAATGCAAATACACGAAATAGACGCAGTAACGCCGAAACGCGATGCAAACGAGTTTATTTCAGATTCTATGATTCCTCGCTTCACGAGTCTATTTCTGTGCCGAATCGTTGTTTCTTGTGCGAGATCGGTGCATTTGAATGCAAATACACGAAATAGACGCAGAAACGCCGAAACGAGATGCAAACGAGTTTATTTCAGATTCGATGATTCCTCGTTTCACGAGTCTACTTCTGGGCCGAATCGTTGTTTCTTGTGCGAGATCGGTGCATTTGAATGCAAATACACGAAATAGACGCAGAAACGCCGAAACGAGATGCAAACGAGTTTATTTCAGATTCGATGATTCCTCGTTTCACGAGTCTATTTCTGGGCCGAATCGATGTTTCTTGTGCGAGATCGGTGCATTTGAATGCAAATACACGAAACAGACGCAGAAACGCCGAATATGCAAGACCGAAACGCGATGCAATCGAGTTTTTTTCAGATTCGATGATTCCTCGTTTCACGAGTCTATTTCTGTGCCGAATCGTTGTTTCTTGTGTGAGATCGGTGCATTTGAAAGCAAATACACGAAATAGACGCAGAAACGCCGAACCGAGATGCAAACGAGTTTATTTCAGATTCGATGATTCCTCGTTTCACGAGTCTATTTCTGGGCCGAATCGTTGTTTCTTGTGCGAGATCGGTGCATTTGAATGCAAATACACGAGATAGACGCAGAGACACCGAATCGGCATGCCGAAGCGCGATGCAAACGAGTTTATTTCAGATTCGATGATTCCTCCCTTCACGAGTCAATTTCTGTGCAGAATCGTTGTATCTTGTGCGAGATCGGTGCATTTGAATGCAAATACACGAAATAGACGCAGAAACGCCGAAACGAGATGCAAACGAGTTTATTTCAGATTCGATGATTCCTCGTTTCACGAGTCTATTTCTGGGCCGAATCGTTGTTTCTTGTGCGAGATCGGTGCATTTGAATGCAAATACACGAAACAGACGCAGAAACGCCGAATCGGCAAGACCGAAACGCGATGCAATCGAGTTTATTTCAGATTCGATGATTCCTCGTTTCACGAGTCTATTTCTGTGCCGAATCGTTGTTTCTTGTGTGAGATCGGTGCATTTGAAAGCAAATACACGAAATAGACGCAGAAACGCCGAACCGAGATGCAAACGAGTTTATTTCAGATTCGATGATTCCTCGCTTCACGAGTCTATTTCTGGGCCGAATCGTTGTTTCTTGTGCGAGATCGGTGCATTTGAATGCAAATACACGAAATAGACGCAGAAATGCCGAAGCGAGATGCAATCGAGTTTATTTCAGATTCGATGATTCCTCGTTTCACGAGTCTATTTCTGCGCCGAATCGTTGTTTCTTGTGCGAGATCGGTGCATTTGAATGCAAATACACGAAATAGACGCAGAAACGCCGAAACGAGATGCAAACGAGTTTATTTCAGATTCGATGATTCCTCGTTTCACGAGTCTATTTCTGGACCGAATCGTTGTTTCTTGTGCGAGATCGGTGCATTTGAATGCAAATACACGAAATTGACGCAGATACACCAAATCGGCGCGCCGAAACGCGATGCAATCGAGTTTATTTCAGATTCGATGATTCCTCGCTTCACGAGTCTATTTCTGTGCCGAATCGCTGTTTCTTGTGCGAGATCGGTGCATTTGAATGCAAATACACGAAATAGACGCAGAAACGCCGAAACAAGATGCAAACGAGTTTATTTCAGATTCGATGATTCCTCGTTTCACGAGTCTATTTCTGGGCCCAATCGTTGTTTCTTGTGCGAGATCGGTGCATTTGAATGCAAATACACGAGATAGAAGCAGAGACACCGAATCGGCATGCCGAAGCGCGATGCAAACGAGTTTATTTCAGATTCGATGATTCCTCGCTTCACGAGTCAATTTCTGTGCAGAATCGTTGTTTCTTGTACGAGATCGGTGCATTTGAATGCAAATACACGAAATAGACGCAGAAACGCCGAAACGAGATGCAAACGAGTTTATTTCAGATTCGATGATTCCTCGTTTCACGAGTCTATTTCTGGGCCGAATCGTTGTTTCTTGTGCGAGATCGGTGCATTTGAATGCAAATACACGAAATTGACGCAGATACACCAAATCGGCGCGCTGAAACGCGATGCAATCGAGTTTATTTCAGATTCGATGATTCCTCGCTTCACGAGTCTATTTCTGTGCCGAATCGTTGTTTCTTGTGCGAGATCGGTGCATTTGAATGCAAATACACGAAATAGACGCAGTAACGCCGAAACGCGATGCAAACGAGTTTATTTCAGATTCTATGATTCCTCGCTTCACGAGTCTATTTCTGTGCCCAATCGTTGTTTCTTGTGCGAGATCGGTGCATTTGAATGCAAATACACGAGATAGACGCAGAGACACCGAATCGGCACGCCGAAACGAGATGCAAACGAGTTTATTTCAGATTCGATGATTCCTCGTTTCACGAGTCTATTTCTGGGCCGAATCGTTGTTTCTTGTGCGAGATCGGTGCATTTGAATGCAAATACACGAAATAGACGCAGAAACGCCGAAACGAGATGCAAACGAGTTTATTTCAGATTCGATGATTCCTCGTTTCACGAGTCTATTTCTGGGCCGAATCGTTGTTTCTTGTGCGAGATCGGTGCATTTGAATGCAAATACACGAAACAGACGCAGAAACGCCGAAACGAGATGCAAACGAGTTTATTTCAGATTCGATGATTCCTCGTTTCACGAGTCTATTTCTGGGCCGAATCGTTGTTTCTTGTGCGAGATCGGTTTATTTGAATGCAAATACACGAAATTGACGCAGATACACCAAATCGGCGCGCTGAAACGCGATGCAATCGAGTTTATTTCAGATTCGATGATTCCTCGCTTCACGAGTCTATTTCTGTGCCGAATCGTTGTTTCTTGTGCGAGATCGGTGCATTTGAATGCAAATACACGAAATAGACGCAGTAACGCCGAAACGCGATGCAAACGAGTTTATTTCAGATTCTATGATTCCTCGCTTCACGAGTCTATTTCTGTGCCGAATCGTTGTTTCTTGTGCGAGATCGGTGCATTTGAATGCAAATACACGAAATAGACGCAGAAACGCCGAAACGAGATGCAAACGAGTTTATTTCAGATTCGATGATTCCTCGTTTCACGAGTCTATTTCTGGGCCGAATCGTTGTTTCTTGTGCGAGATCGGTGCATTTGAATGCAAATACACGAAATAGACGCAGAAACGCCGAAACGAGATGCAAACGAGTTTATTTCAGATTCGATGATTCCTCGTTTCACGAGTCTATTTCTGGGCCGAATCGATGTTTCTTGTGCGAGATCGGTGCATTTGAATGCAAATACACGAGATAGACGCAGAGACACCGAATCGGCACGCCGAAACGAGATGCAAACGAGTTTATTTCAGATTCGATGATTCCTCGTTTCACGAGTCTATTTCTGGGCCGAATCGTTGTTTCTTGTGCGAGATCGGTGCATTTGAATGCAAATACACGAAATAGACGCAGAAACGCCGAAACGAGATGCAAACGAGTTTATTTCAGATTCGATGATTCCTCGTTTCACGAGTCTATTTCTGGGCCGAATCGTTGTTTCTTGTGCGAGATCGGTGCATTTGAATGCAAATACACGAAACAGACGCAGAAACGCCGAAACGAGATGCAAACGAGTTTATTTCAGATTCGATGATTCCTCGTTTCACGAGTCTATTTCTGGGCCGAATCGTTGTTTCTTGTGCGAGATCGGTGCATTTGAATGCAAATACACGAAATTGACGCAGATACACCAAATCGGCGTGCTGAAACGCGATGCAATCGAGTTTATTTCAGATTCGATGATTCCTCGCTTCACGAGTCTATTTCTGTGCCGAATCGTTGTTTCTTGTGCGAGATCGGTGCATTTGAATGCAAATACACGAAATAGACGCAGTAACGCCGAAACGCGATGCAAACGAGTTTATTTCAGATTCTATGATTCCTCGCTTCACGAGTCTATTTCTGTGCCGAATCGTTGTTTCTTGTGCGAGATCGGTGCATTTGAATGCAAATACACGAAATAGACGCAGAAACGCCGAAACGAGATGCAAACGAGTTTATTTCAGATTCGATGATTCCTCGTTTCACGAGTCTATTTCTGGGCCGAATCGTTGTTTCTTGTGCGAGATCGGTGCATTTGAATGCAAATACACGAAATAGACGCAGAAACGCCGAAACGAGATGCAAACGAGTTTATTTCAGATTCGATGATTCCTCGTTTCACGAGTCTATTTCTGGGCCGAATCGATGTTTCTTGTGCGAGATCGGTGCATTTGAATGCAAATACACGAAACAGACGCAGAAACGCCGAATATGCAAGACCGAAACGCGATGCAATCGAGTTTTTTTCAGATTCGATGATTCCTCGTTTCACGAGTCTATTTCTGTGCCGAATCGTTGTTTCTTGTGTGAGATCGGTGCATTTGAAAGCAAATACACGAAATAGACGCAGAAACGCCGAACCGAGATGCAAACGAGTTTATTTCAGATTCGATGATTCCTCGTTTCACGAGTCTATTTCTGGGCCGAATCGTTGTTTCTTGTGCGAGATCGGTGCATTTGAATGCAAATACACGAGATAGACGCAGAGACACCGAATCGGCATGCCGAAGCGCGATGCAAACGAGTTTATTTCAGATTCGATGATTCCTCCCTTCACGAGTCAATTTCTGTGCAGAATCGTTGTATCTTGTGCGAGATCGGTGCATTTGAATGCAAATACACGAAATAGACGCAGGAACGCCGAAACGAGATGCAAACGAGTTTATTTCAGATTCGATGATTCCTCGTTTCACGAGTCTATTTCTGGGCCGAATCGTTGTTTCTTGTGCGAGATCGGTGCATTTGAATGCAAATACACGAAACAGACGCAGAAACGCCGAATCGGCAAGACCGAAACGCGATGCAATCGAGTTTATTTCAGATTCGATGATTCCTCGTTTCACGAGTCTATTTCTGTGCCGAATCGTTGTTTCTTGTGTGAGATCGGTGCATTTGAAAGCAAATACACGAAATAGACGCAGAAACGCCGAACCGAGATGCAAACGAGTTTATTTCAGATTCGATGATTCCTCGCTTCACGAGTCTATTTCTGGGCCGAATCGTTGTTTCTTGTGCGAGATCGGTGCATTTGAATGCAAATACACGAAATAGACGCAGAAATGCCGAAACGAGATGCAATCGAGTTTATTTCAGATTCGATGATTCCTCGTTTCACGAGTCTATTTCTGCGCCGAATCGTTGTTTCTTGTGCGAGATCGGTGCATTTGAATGCAAATACACGAAATAGACGCAGAAACGCCGAAACGAGATGCAAACGAGTTTATTTCAGATTCGATGATTCCTCGTTTCACGAGTCTATTTCTGGACCGAATCGTTGTTTCTTGTGCGAGATCGGTGCATTTGAATGCAAATACACGAAATTGACGCAGATACACCAAATCGGCGCGCCGAAACGCGATGCAATCGAGTTTATTTCAGATTCGATGATTCCTCGCTTCACGAGTCTATTTCTGTGCCGAATCGTTGTTTCTTGTGCGAGATCGGTGCATTTGAATGCAAATACACGAAATAGACGCAGAAACGCCGAAACAAGATGCAAACGAGTTTATTTCAGATTCGATGATTCCTCGTTTCACGAGTCTATTTCTGGGCCCAATCGTTGTTTCTTGTGCGAGATCGGTGCATTTGAATGCAAATACACGAGATAGAAGCAGAGACACCGAATCGGCATGCCGAAGCGCGATGCAAACGAGTTTATTTCAGATTCGATGATTCCTCGCTTCACGAGTCAATTTCTGTGCAGAATCGTTGTTTCTTGTACGAGATCGGTGCATTTGAATGCAAATACACGAAATAGACGCAGAAACGCCGAAACGAGATGCAAACGAGTTTATTTCAGATTCGATGATTCCTCGTTTCACGAGTCTATTTCTGGGCCGAATCGTTGTTTCTTGTGCGAGATCGGTGCATTTGAATGCAAATACACGAAACAGACGCAGAAACGCCGAAACGAGATGCAAACGAGTTTATTTCAGATTCGATGATTCCTCGTTTCACGAGTCTATTTCTGGGCCGAATCGTTGTTTCTTGTGCGAGATCGGTGCATTTGAATGCAAATACACGAAATTGACGCAGAAACGCCGAAACGAGTTTATTTCAGATTCTATGATTCCTCGTTTCACGAGTCTATTTCTGGGCCGAATCGTTGTTACTTGTGCGAGATCGGTGCATTTGAATGCAAATACACGAAACAGACGCAGAAACGCCGAATCGGCAAGACCGAAACGCGATGCAATCGAGTTTATTTCAGATTCGATGATTCCTCGTTTCACGAGTCTATTTCTGCACCGAATCGTTGTTTCTTGTGCGAGATCGGTGCATTTGAAAGCAAATACACGAAATAGACGCAGAAACACCGTATCGGCATGCCGAAACGCGATGCAATCGAGTTTATTTCAGATTCGATGATTCCTCGCTTCACGAGTCTATTTCTGTGCCGAATCGTTGTTTCTTGTGCGAGATCGGTGCATTTGAATGCAAATACACGAAATAGACGCAGAAACGCCGAAACAAGATGCAAACGAGTTTATTTCAGATTCGATGATTCCTCGTTTCACGAGTCTATTTCTGGGCCGAATCGTTGTTTCTTGTGCGAGATCGGTGTATTTGAATGCAAATACACGAAATAGACGCAGTAACGCCGAAACGCGATGCAAACGAGTTTAGTTCAGATTCTATGATTCCTCGCTTCACGAGTCTATTTCTGTGCCGAATCGTTGTTTCTTGTGCGAGATCGGTGCATTTGAATGCAAATACACGAAATAGACGCAGAAACGCCGAAACGAGATGCAAACGAGTTTATTTCAGATTCGATGATTCCTCGTTTCACGAGTCTATTTCTGCGCCGAATCGTTGTTTCTTGTGCGAGATCGGTGCATTTGAAAGCAAATACACGAAATAGACGCAGAAACACCGTATCGGCATGCCGAAACGCGATGCAATCGAGTTTATTTCAGATTCGATGATTCCTCGCTTCACGAGTCTATTTCTGGGCCGAATCGTTGTTTCTTGTGCGAGATCGGTGCATTTGAATGCAAATACACGAAATAGACGCAGAAATGCCGAAACGAGATGCAATCGAGTTTATTTCAGATTCGATGATTCCTCGTTTCACGAGTCTATTTCTGCGCCGAATCGTTGTTTCTTGTGCGAGATCGGTGCATTTGAATGCAAATACACGAAATAGACGCAGAAACGCCGAAACGAGATGCAAACGAGTTTATTTCAGATTCGATGATTCCTCGTTTCACGAGTCTATTTCTGGGCCGAATCGTTGTTTCTTGTGCGAGATCGGTGCATTTGAATGCAAATACACGAAATTGACGCAGATACACCAAATCGGCGCGCCGAAACGCGATGCAATCGAGTTTATTTCAGATTCGATGATTCCTCGCTTCACGAGTCTATTTCTGTGCCGAATCGTTGTTTCTTGTGCGAGATCGGTGCATTTGAATGCAAATACACGAAATAGACGCAGAAACGCCGAAACAAGAAGCAAACGAGTTTATTTCAGATTCGATGATTCCTCGTTTCACGAGTCTATTTCTGGGCCGAATCGTTGTTTCTTGTGCGAGATCGGTGCATTTGAATGCAAATACACGAGATAGACGCAGAGACACCGAATCGGCATGCCGAAGCGCGATGCAAACGAGTTTATTTCAGATTCGATGATTCCTCGTTTCACGAGTCTATTTCTGGGCCCAATCGTTGTTTCTTGTGCGAGATCGGTGCATTTGAATGCAAATACACGAAATAGACGCAGAAACGCCGAAACGAGATGCAAACGAGTTTATTTCAGATTCGATGATTCCTCGTTTCACGAGTCTATTTCTGTGCCGAATCGTTGTTTCTTGTGCGAGATCGGTGCATTTGAATGCAAATACACGAAATAGACGCAGTAACGCCGAAACGCGATGCAAACGAGTTTATTTCAGATTCTATGATTCCTCGCTTCACGAGTCTATTTCTGGGCCGAATCGTTGTTTCTTGTGCGAGATCGGTGCATTTGAATGCAAATACACGAAATTGACGCAGATACACCAAATCGGCGCGCTGAAACGCGATGCAATCGAGTTTATTTCAGATTCGATGATTCCTCGCTTCACGAGTCTATTTCTGTGCCGAATCGTTGTTTCTTGTGCGAGATCGGTGCATTTGAATGCAAATACACGAAATAGACGCAGAAACGCCGAAACGAGATGCAAACGAGTTTATTTCAGATTCGATGATTCCTCGTTTCACGAGTCTATTTGTGGGCCGAATCGTTGTTTCTTGTGCGAGATCGGTGCATTTGAATGCTAATACACGAAACAGACGCAGAAACGCCGAATCGGCAAGACCGAAACGCGATGCAATCGAGTTTATTTCAGATTCGATGATTCCTCGTTTCACGAGTCTATTTCTGTGCCGAATCGTTGTTTCTTGTGTGAGATCGGTGCATTTGAAAGCAAATACACGAAATAGACGCAGAAACGCCGAACCGAGATGCAAACGAGTTTATTTCAGATTCGATGATTCCTCGCTTCACGAGTCTATTTCTGGGCCGAATCGTTGTTTCTTGTGCGAGATCGGTGCATTTGAATGCAAATACACGAAATAGACGCAGAAATGCCGAAACGAGATGCAATCGAGTTTATTTCAGATTCGATGATTCCTCGTTTCACGAGTCTATTTCTGCGCCGAATCGTTGTTTCTTGTGCGAGATCGGTGCATTTGAATGCAAATACACGAAATAGACGCAGAAACGCCGAAACGAGATGCAAACGAGTTTATTTCAGATTCGATGATTCCTCGTTTCACGAGTCTATTTGTGGGCCGAATCGTTGTTTCTTGTGCGAGATCGGTGCATTTGAATGCAAATACACGAAATTGACGCAGATACACCAAATCGGCGCGCCGAAACGCGATGCAATCGAGTTTATTTCAGATTCGATGATTCCTCGCTTCACGAGTCTATTTCTGTGCCGAATCGTTGTTTCTTGTGCGAGATCGGTGCATTTGAATGCAAATACACGAAATAGACGCAGAAACGCCGAAACAAGAAGCAAACGAGTTTATTTCAGATTCGATGATTCCTCGTTTCACGAGTCTATTTCTGGGCCGAATCGTTGTTTCTTGTGCGAGATCGGTGCATTTGAATGCAAATACACGAGATAGACGCAGAGACACCGAATCGGCATGCCGAAGCGCGATGCAAACGAGTTTATTTCAGATTCGATGATTCCTCGTTTCACGAGTCTATTTCTGGGCCCAATCGTTGTTTCTTGTGCGAGATCGGTGCATTTGAATGCAAATACACGAAATAGACGCAGAAACGCCGAAACGAGATGCAAACGAGTTTATTTCAGATTCGATGATTCCTCGTTTCACGAGTCTATTTCTGTGCCGAATCGTTGTTTCTTGTGCGAGATCGGTGCATTTGAATGCAAATACACGAAATAGACGCAGTAACGCCGAAACGCGATGCAAACGAGTTTATTTCAGATTCTATGATTCCTCGCTTCACGAGTCTATTTCTGGGCCGAATCGTTGTTTCTTGTGCGAGATCGGTGCATTTGAATGCAAATACACGAAATTGACGCAGATACACCAAATCGGCGCGCTGAAACGCGATGCAATCGAGTTTATTTCAGATTCGATGATTCCTCGCTTCACGAGTCTATTTCTGTGCCGAATCGTTGTTTCTTGTGCGAGATCGGTGCATTTGAATGCAAATACACGAAATAGACGCAGAAACGCCGAAACGAGATGCAAACGAGTTTATTTCAGATTCGATGATTCCTCGTTTCACGAGTCTATTTGTGGGCCGAATCGTTGTTTCTTGTGCGAGATCGGTGCATTTGAATGCTAATACACGAAACAGACGCAGAAACGCCGAATCGGCAAGACCGAAACGCGATGCAATCGAGTTTATTTCAGATTCGATGATTCCTCGTTTCACGAGTCTATTTCTGTGCCGAATCGTTGTTTCTTGTGTGAGATCGGTGCATTTGAAAGCAAATACACGAAATAGACGCAGAAACGCCGAACCGAGATGCAAACGAGTTTATTTCAGATTCGATGATTCCTCGCTTCACGAGTCTATTTCTGGGCCGAATCGTTGTTTCTTGTGCGAGATCGGTGCATTTGAATGCAAATACACGAAATAGACGCAGAAATGCCGAAACGAGATGCAATCGAGTTTATTTCAGATTCGATGATTCCTCGTTTCACGAGTCTATTTCTGCGCCGAATCGTTGTTTCTTGTGCGAGATCGGTGCATTTGAATGCAAATACACGAAATAGACGCAGAAACGCCGAAACGAGATGCAAACGAGTTTATTTCAGATTCGATGATTCCTCGTTTCACGAGTCTATTTCTGGACCGAATCGTTGTTTCTTGTGCGAGATCGGTGCATTTGAATGCAAATACACGAAATTGACGCAGATACACCAAATCGGCGCGCCGAAACGCGATGCAATCGAGTTTATTTCAGATTCGATGATTCCTCGCTTCACGAGTCTATTTCTGTGCCGAATCGTTGTTTCTTGTGCGAGATCGGTGCATTTGAATGCAAATACACGAAATAGACGCAGAAACGCCGAAACAAGATGCAAACGAGTTTATTTCAGATTCGATGATTCCTCGTTTCACGAGTCTATTTCTGGGCCCAATCGTTGTTTCTTGTGCGAGATCGGTGCATTTGAATGCAAATACACGAGATAGAAGCAGAGACACCGAATCGGCATGCCGAAGCGCGATGCAAACGAGTTTATTTCAGATTCGATGATTCCTCGCTTCACGAGTCAATTTCTGTGCAGAATCGTTGTTTCTTGTACGAGATCGGTGCATTTGATTGCAAATACACGAAATAGACGCAGAAACGCCGAAACGAGATGCAAACGAGTTTATTTCAGATTCGATGATTCCTCGTTTCACGAGTCTATTTCTGGGCCGAATCGTTGTTTCTTGTGCGAGATCGGTGCATTTGAATGCAAATACACGAAACAGACGCAGAAACGCCGAAACGAGATGCAAACGAGTTTATTTCAGATTCGATGATTCCTCGTTTCACGAGTCTATTTCTGGGCCGAATCGTTGTTTCTTGTGCGAGATCGGTGCATTTGAATGCAAATACACGAAATTGACGCAGATACACCAAATCGGCGCGCCGAAACGCGATGCAATCGAGTTTATTTCAGATTCGATGATTCCTCGCTTCACGAGTCTATTTCTGTGCCGAATCGTTGTTTCTTGTGCGAGATCGGTGCATTTGAATGCAAATACACGAAATAGACGCAGAAACGCCGAAACAAGATGCAAACGAGTTTATTTCAGATTCGATGATTCCTCGTTTCACGAGTCTATTTCTGGGCCGAATCGTTGTTTCTTGTGCGAGATCGGTGTATTTGAATGCAAATACACGAAATAGACGCAGTAACGCCGAAACGCGATGCAAACGAGTTTAGTTCAGATTCTATGATTCCTCGCTTCACGAGTCTATTTCTGTGCCGAATCGTTGTTTCTTGTGCGAGATCGGTGCATTTGAATGCAAATACACGAAATAGACGCAGAAACGCCGAAACGAGATGCAAACGAGTTTATTTCAGATTCGATGATTCCTCGTTTCACGAGTCTATTTCTGCGCCGAATCGTTGTTTCTTGTGCGAGATCGGTGCATTTGAAAGCAAATACACGAAATAGACGCAGAAACACCGTATCGGCATGCCGAAACGCGATGCAATCGAGTTTATTTCAGATTCGATGATTCCTCGCTTCACGAGTCTATTTCTGGGCCGAATCGTTGTTTCTTGTGCGAGATCGGTGCATTTGAATGCAAATACACGAAATAGACGCAGAAATGCCGAAACGAGATGCAATCGAGTTTATTTCAGATTCGATGATTCCTCATTTCACGAGTCTATTTCTGCGCCGAATCGTTGTTTCTTGTGCGAGATCGGTGCATTTGAATGCAAATACACGAAATAGACGCAGAAACGCCGAAACGAGATGCAAACGAGTTTATTTCAGATTCGATGATTCCTCGTTTCACGAGTCTATTTCTGGGCCCAATCGTTGTTTCTTGTGCGAGATCGGTGCATTTGAATGCAAATACACGAGATAGACGCAGAAACGCCGAAACAAGATGCAAACGAGTTTATTTCAGATTCGATGATTCCTCGTTTCACGAGTCTATTTCTGGGCCGAATCGTTGTTTCTTGTGCGAGATCGGTGTATTTGAATGCAAATACACGAAATAGACGCAGTAACGCCGAAACGCGATGCAAACGAGTTTAGTTCAGATTCTATGATTCCTCGTTTCACGAGTCTATTTCTGTGCCGAATCGTTGTTTCTTGTGCGAGATCGGTGCATTTGAATGCAAATACACGAAATAGACGCAGAAACGCCGAAACGAGATGCAAACGAGTTTATTTCAGATTCGATGATTCCTCGTTTCACGAGTCTATTTCTGGGCCGAATCGTTGTTTCTTGTGCGAGATCGGTGCATTTGAATGCAAATACACGAAACAGACGCAGAAACGCCGAATCGGCAAGACCGAAACGCGATGCAATCGAGTTTATTTCAGATTCGATGATTCCTCGCTTCACGAGTCTATTTCTGTGCCGAATCGTTGTTTCTTGTGCGAGATCGGTGCATTTGAATGCAAATACACGAAATAGACGCAGAAACGCCGAAACAAGATGCAAACGAGTTTATTCCAGATTCGATGATTCCTCGCTTCACGAGTCTATTTCTGTGCCGAATCGTTGTTTCTTGTGCGAGATCGGTGCATTTGAATGCAAATACACGAAACAGACGCAGAAACGCCGAATCGGCAAGACCGAAACGCGATGCAATCGAGTTTATTTCAGATTCGATGATTCCTCGTTTCACGAGTCTATTTCTTTGCCGAATCGTTGTTTCTTGTGCGAGATCGGTGCATTTGAAAGCAAATAAACGAAATAGACGCAGAAACACCGAATCGGCTTGCCGAAACGCGGTGCAATCGAGTTTATTTCAGATTCGATGATTCCTCGCTTCACGAGTCTATTTCTGGGCCGAATCGTTGTTTCTTGTGTGAGATCGGTGCATTTGAAAGCAAATACACGAAATAGACGCAGAAACGCCGAACCGAGATGCAAACGAGTTTATTTCAGATTCGATGATTCCTCGTTTCACGAGTCTATTTCTGGGCCGAATCGTTGTTTCTTGTGCGAGATCGGTGCATTTGAATGCAAATACACGAAACAGACGCAGAAACGCCGAATCGGCAAGACCGAAACGCGATGCAATCGAGTTTATTTCAGATTCGATGATTCCTCGCTTCACGAGTCTATTTCTGTGCCGAATCGTTGTTTCTTGTGCGAGATCGGTGCATTTGAATGCAAATACACGAAATAGACGCAGAAACGCCGAAACAAGATGCAAACGAGTTTATTCCAGATTCGATGATTCCTCGCTTCACGAGTCTATTTCTGTGCCGAATCGTTATTTCTTGTGCGAGATCGGTGCATTTGAATGCAAATACACGAAACAGACGCAGAAACGCCGAATCGGCAAGACCGAAACGCGATGCAATCGAGTTTATTTCAGATTCGATGATTCCTCGCTTCACGAGTCTATTTCTGTGCCGAATCGTTGTTTCTTGTGCGAGATCGGTGCATTTGAATGCAAATACACGAAATAGACGCAGAAACGCCGAAACAAGATGCAAACGAGTTTATTCCAGATTCGATGATTCCTCGCTTCACGAGTCTATTTCTGTGCCGAATCGTTGTTTCTTGTGCGAGATCGGTGCATTTGAATGCAAATACACGAAACAGACGCAGAAACGCCGAATCGGCAAGACCGAAACGCGATGCAATCGAGTTTATTTCAGATTCGATGATTCCTCGTTTCACGAGTCTATTTCTTTGCCGAATCGTTGTTTCTTGTGCGAGATCGGTGCATTTGAAAGCAAATAAACGAAATAGACGCAGAAACACCGAATCGGCTTGCCGAAACGCGGTGCAATCGAGTTTATTTCAGATTCGATGATTCCTCGCTTCACGAGTCTATTTCTGGGCCGAATCGTTGTTTCTTGTGCGAGATCGGTGCATTTGAATGCAAATACACGAAACAGACGCAGTAACGCCGAAACGCGATGCAAACGAGTTTATTCCAGATTCGATGATTCCTCGCTTCACGAGTCAATTTCTGTGCCGAATCGTTGTTTCTTGTGCGAGATCGGTGCATTTGAAAGCAAATACACGAAATAGACGCAGAAACTGTCACGTCTGCCGACGTGTTGACGCTCGTCCGCGTCAGTTAGCTAATAAGAACATCCTATATTTACTCATATACTTTATTAATATTCATATATATATCGTTTATCATTTATACTACATATTTCTATATTCATTTATTCGATTATTATTAAGTACACTACTATTGTTACGCAAACACCTAGTTATAAGCTACATTCAGTATTAATACTTACCTCTACACTTACCTTGATACTTACCACTCATTCTGTCAAAGTTACATAATTTTATATTAACGCCTTCTATTTTATATTTGCATTATAACAAGTTGTAATTTTCCGTTGCATGAACGCGCGAGCGCACGAGACGCTCGCCAGTCCGCCGTCACGCGCTAGCGGTCCCCACTACCGCGCGCCGGTTCGCCCCACTGCGCCGCTTCCCCCACTCCGTCGCTCCACGCGCAGGAGCTCAGTCGAGCGCGGCGAGGCATCAGTTGCTTTTCATCCTTCTAAGGGAGCACTCACTGTCGGACTCCTCCTGGAGCCGTCCGTCGCGCCAGGTCTCCATCTGAGCCTGCCGACTTCTAAAATCGTATTCATTAGAACTGTACAACTCTTGTATCAATTTAAGTATTGAAGAATATAGCAGTATTATTTAAACTAAAATCACTGTCTAATATTTGAGAGTTTACCTTCTACTACGAGTGAATATATTCAATAACGGAACGTTTCTACTAATCGAGAAACAATCCTTCGTTCTTCCGCTTCGCTACGACGAGGAGCATCCAGGCGAGTCTAGCCTGAGGAACAATCAGCAATTATCATTGCTAATTTGTTTAACGCAAACGAGTCCACGTACTCGCATCGACGCCGAACAAAGCCGAAGCCTTTGTCCTCACGACGCGCAGCCAAGCCGTCTCTCTCCAGTACCTTCAAAGGGAATCAACGTACGCTCCAGCGAGCGTCCTCGTATGCAGCGTCCTGCATCGGCACAGCTACCACTCCAGCGTTACTCTTCACGACAACGAGGAAGCCTCTCCGAAGTCGTTCTTCTCAACCTTTTATACCGTAAATTGCGCATCGACGGTGAGTCCATATATTGTATTTCGTGATTCGCGTTCGGACTTGTTTAAAGCCATTTGACTACCGGATTAGACGCGGGTGCCCGTGTGGATCCGAAGCTGGAAAAATCTCTCTACGTTTTTATCCGTGGTCGCGGACGGGAATTTATATATTTTTCGCCGTTCGACGTCCCGGGACGTAACAAAATTGGTGGCAGCGGTGGGATACGCCAGCGGTCACAATGGCAAGCAACGGTCCTTCCGACAATACGCGAAACCGCAAGACGCTAGACGAGAAATTATCGAAGATGAACGCCGACGAATTAGCCGCGTACAAAGAATCATTGCTGACGAAAGAATCAAGGGTCAGAAACGAAAGTGCAGCAGTGCGAGAGAACCGCGCAGCTCTTGATCGCGAAGTCGCCGAAATGAACGCGCAGATGGACAAACAACGCGCCGAATTAGAAAAGCTTCGATTAGATTTTGCTCGCGAGAGAGAAGAATTCGAAAAAACAAAACGCGAGACTAAAGATACGCAGAGCGAAGCAACACAGCCGCGCGACGACGACGTCGAAATAGAATCGAGAATCCGCGAAACGCCGGAACGACGAAACGATCGTACGGACGATTTATTAATGAATTTTCCAAACTCTTCGCGCAGAGATAGAATTCCGCGAATGAATCACTTCGAAAACGAAAGTGAATACTTTCTGCGCACGGGTCAATATGCAGAAAATCGCTCGTCCGAACGAGAAGATACGCGTTTAATTATAAAAGCCGCTATCGATTCAATACCTACGTTCGATGGTACGAACCTCTCGGTATTGCAGTTTACGAGAGCATGTCAGCGAGCACGCGATCTTATTCCTCAGCATGCAGAGAAAACGTTCGCGAAACTAATAGTTAGCAAACTACGCGATCGCGCTTATATGGCAATTGAAGACGAGGAAATAGAATCAATTGCAGATATTTCGAACAGACTAAAAGATGTATTCGGTCCGCATCACACTGTCGATTATTACAAGGGAGAAATGGCTAGCATCTACATGCACGCGAATGAACACATCCTCCAATACATTAGCCGCGTAAAAGATCTTAGACTCGCAATAGTCGATTGTTACCGTACTCGTCCAGATAAAACAGAGATCGACAAATTAACTCGCGAATCGTTCATTAGAGGTTTAATCCCGCGCCTACGTTCCGAAGTAATGCATCATAGAAAATATTCGTTAAAAGCAGTTTTCGACGAAGCTATTCAAAGTTACAAATATCTCGAGCTAGACCGGATACGCTACGAGAAACAAGTTAGATTCTCCGACTCATATGATAATTATCACCGCGATAGAAATTATTCTCCGTATCGCCGCGAGATAAATCCGCGATCATATTCTCCGTATCCGAGAGAGGGATACGATCGTTCGCCGTCTCCTTATCAGAGAGATAGACGCGATCGCTCACCGTCTCCATACCAGAGAGATAGATACGAAAGTAGCCGAGAATCAAAACGCCATGAGTCACCCTACAGAGAACGAACCGCTTTGTATACGAATTCCTCGCCGAGTCGCAACGGTCAGCGATACCTGGAACGGGATCTATTGTTAGCCGCGCCGAGTCATAAACAAGGGGAGCAACGCGTAGCACGCCCGGACTTGTTTACGCGACCTTCGCTCAGCCGTGACGATGAACGCATTCCACGCAGGGACACTCAACCTGGTTCTCAACCACGCGCTTACAGTAACGATCGTTCCTACGAATCTCGAAGCAGGAATGATTCTTTCAATGGCAGTAATTACGTACCGCCTCAACGACGCGAATTCAATTCGAATAACACGCGCACTTCGCAACGTTATTGCAATTTTTGCAAAATGCCAGGGCATGATATACATGAATGCCGCAAGCGAGAATCGTATAATAGAAGCAACCAGTCGGGAAACGGGATGCTCCTCCCGTCCGCCGCGAATTCTCGACGGGAGGATTAGACAAAAGATTAGACGAGAAATTAAATGAAAGAATTAATACGAAAATTCCACGCAGAGCTCGTTATCAAAACATGTCGAAAGTTAGCTTATCTTCCGACACCGTTGTTCCGCACGTTCTGCTTATGATCCCCGAGCTGGTACGCGAAGCGAATATCATGATAGACACCGGTGCCGTACCGAACTTAATGAAAGTGTCTCTATTGGAATCAAACGCGAAAATCGACGAGAGAAATATACTTTTCGTCTCGGGTATTACGGATGAGGTAGTTCCAACGCTAGGATCCACATTCTTAACAATCGCGAACACGCCCGTAGAATTCCAAATCGTACCCGATCACTTCGGAATACCTTCCGACGGCGTACTCGGTTCGGCCTTCCTAGGGACAGGCGCTGTAATTTCTTATAAATATCGTAGTGTTAAATGGCACGGAAATGAATTTCCGTTCGTTCCACGCAAGAACGGCCATTCGGGTTCCCAAACTTTAGAATGCGCACCGGAAAACACTACCGATTCGAAATGCGAAGAATTGCAGAGAGAAATGCCGACGCCGAGGATCGAAATTCCCGTCGCCTCGACCCGAATCGATTCCGACGGTACGATGCGAACAAAACGCGAAAACGAAGCGCGCGAGCGAAAGGAAACCTTCATGTCGAACATGGAACTGAAGGAAACAAAAGCCACCGCGTACGTAGACGAACGAAAATCCAGAGCGAAACCGTCACTCCTCTCGATAAATTCAATTTCAGATGCCCGCGAGCATCCCGATTCACAAATGAATCAAGGAAGCACAGACCTTCCCCGCGTTTCAAATCCTTCCATATCCGATACGAGAACGTATCATCGAGACACAGACTCTCGAAAAATTCGAATGAATCCGCGTTCTTTGGATTTCCGTTACGACGAAGTCACGGACATAATTAGTACCGACTACCGTAGCGTGAACCGAAGACCCGTCTCTCCAAATCCTAAAACCCACGAGCGACGCGCTATTCATCTCCTCGACGATCGATCAAAAGAAACGAGTCGAGTCAATATTATAAAAATCGTGCGTAGCGAAAGAATAAAGCCGCGAGTAAAAATGAAAAGATCGATTCCTCTTAAGCTAGCCGATGTAAGCGACACGCGTGCGATAAATACATCGGAATGTCGAATGAATGCGTCTCGAACGATAAACAGAGACATGAGGAGCCGCGATACGATAAACCGCGAGCGAAACGAGCAACGAAGAAATTCCAGGCATGACCAAGGAAGCGAACAAGGGTGTTCCATCTTTCCCCCACTCCTACCCCCAAATATGAAAGAGGGACGACACGAGAGGACCAGGACCAGTCTACCCGAATCCATAGCACTGATAACATCCGCTTCAAACCAGCCACTCGATCAGCACGATGAGTTTCGAAGGCCTGCAACGAGCAATCGACGAACATCGTGCAGAATATATGGAGACCCTCGGAGTCTACCGTTGCTTCGTAGGCAACATCTACCGCAACGATCGAGGGCAGCAGTTTTGCAGCGCCTGCAGCAAAACCCAGACATACACGGAGGTCGAAACCTTTCACGAGATGTCAGGGAGGATGGCGGACAAGTGCGACTTTTGCCATCAGACGCTGTACCAAGAACGGCCCGCAACAAGTTGCACAGAATGCTGCGAGCTTCTAACCACCGTCGTGATGTTTCTGTGGGACATGGAGGACAGGTCTCGGCAAGAAGGGCAAACCGGAGGAGGAGAAACCACCTCGGAAACCAGGGAGACGCGGTCAATCCCAAACGAAGGCGACGGTACAACAGTACGCGAAGCAATAACCGAAGAAAACCAGAACAACGACTCGGGGAACTAACCGAGCGGAGCCTCGTCGATCGTCGGATCCCTTCTCTCCTTTCCCTTACCAGCATCCTGCCTCCCACCAAAAACAATCATGCCTCAGTGAAACACCAGTGTTCGAAAGTCCAAAGTGTTACCAAAGTTCAACAGTGCCAAAGACAACGTGCAATTGTGCGAGCGTAGGTGAATGAATTGAATGCATCGAGTGATGACGAAAAATAATTTTCAATGTTGTCGAAAATTATTTTTCCCCCGGGATGGGAGATGTCACGTCTGCCGACGTGTTGACGCTCGTCCGCGTCAGTTAGCTAATAAGAACATCCTATATTTACTCATATACTTTATTAATATTCATATATATATCGTTTATCATTTATACTACATATTTCTATATTCATTTATTCGATTATTATTAAGTACACTACTATTGTTACGCAAACACCTAGTTATAAGCTACATTCAGTATTAATACTTACCTCTACACTTACCTTGATACTTACCACTCATTCTGTCAAAGTTACATAATTTTATATTAACGCCTTCTATTTTATATTTGCATTATAACAAGTTGTAATTTTCCGTTGCATGAACGCGCGAGCGCACGAGACGCTCGCCAGTCCGCCGTCACGCGCTAGCGGTCCCCACTACCGCGCGCCGGTTCGCCCCACTGCGCCGCTTCCCCCACTCCGTCGCTCCACGCGCAGGAGCTCAGTCGAGCGCGGCGAGGCATCAGTTGCTTTTCATCCTTCTAAGGGAGCACTCACTGTCGGACTCCTCCTGGAGCCGTCCGTCGCGCCAGGTCTCCATCTGAGCCTGCCGACTTCTAAAATCGTATTCATTAGAACTGTACAACTCTTGTATCAATTTAAGTATTGAAGAATATAGCAGTATTATTTAAACTAAAATCACTGTCTAATATTTGAGAGTTTACCTTCTACTACGAGTGAATATATTCAATAACGGAACGTTTCTACTAATCGAGAAACAATCCTTCGTTCTTCCGCTTCGCTACGACGAGGAGCATCCAGGCGAGTCTAGCCTGAGGAACAATCAGCAATTATCATTGCTAATTTGTTTAACGCAAACGAGTCCACGTACTCGCATCGACGCCGAACAAAGCCGAAGCCTTTGTCCTCACGACGCGCAGCCAAGCCGTCTCTCTCCAGTACCTTCAAAGGGAATCAACGT
Source organism: Lasioglossum calceatum (assembly GCA_963966675.1). Classification (NCBI taxonomy): domain Eukaryota; kingdom Metazoa; phylum Arthropoda; class Insecta; order Hymenoptera; family Halictidae; genus Lasioglossum; species Lasioglossum calceatum. The sequence goes on from CAXAAD010000381.1 coordinate 41,579, forward strand.
ACGCTCCAGCGAGCGTCCTCGTATGCAGCGTCCTGCATCGGCACAGCTACCACTCCAGCGTTACTCTTCACGACAACGAGGAAGCCTCTCCGAAGTCGTTCTTCTCAACCTTTTATACCGTAAATTGCGCATCGACGGTGAGTCCATATATTGTATTTCGTGATTCGCGTTCGGACTTGTTTAAAGCCATTTGACTACCGGATTAGACGCGGGTGCCCGTGTGGATCCGAAGCTGGAAAAATCTCTCTACGTTTTTATCCGTGGTCGCGGACGGGAATTTATATATTTTTCGCCGTTCGACGTCCCGGGACGTAACAAAACACCGTATCGGCATGCCGAAACGCGATGCAATCGAGTTTATTTCAGATTCGATGATTCCTCGCTTCACGAGTCTATTTCTGGGCCGAATCGTTGTTTCTTGTGCTAGATCGGTGCATTTGAATGCAAATACACGAAATAGACGCAGAAACGCCGAAACGAGATGCAAACGAGTTTATTTCAGATTCGATGATTCCTCGTTTCACGAGTCTATTTCTGGGCCGAATCGTTGTCTCTTGTGCGAGATCGGTGTATTTGAATGCAAATACACGAAATAGACGCAGTAACGCCGAAACGCGATGCAAACGAGTTTATTTCAGATTCGATGATTCCTCGCTTCACGAGTCTATTTCTGGGCCGAATCGTTGTTTCTTGTGCTAGATCGGTGCATTTGAATGCAAATACACGAAATAGACGCAGAAACGCCGAAACGAGATGCAAACGAGTTTATTTCAGATTCGATGATTCCTCGTTTCACGAGTCTATTTCTGCGCCGAATCGGTGTTTCTTGTGCGAGATCGGTGCATTTGAAAGCAAATACACGAAATAGACGCAGAAACACCGTATCGGCATGCCGAAACGCGATGCAATCGAGTTTATTTCAGATTCGATGATTCCTCGCTTCACGAGTCTATTTCTGGGCCAAATCGTTGTTTCTTGTGCGAGATCGGTGCATTTGAATGCAAATACACGAAATAGACGCAGAAATGCCGAAACGAGATGCAATCGAGTTTATTTCAGATTCGATGATTCCTCGTTTCACGAGTCTATTTCTGCGCCGAATCGTTGTTTCTTGTGCGAAATCGGTGCATTTGAATGCAAATACACGAAATTGACGCAGATACACCAAATCGGCGCGCCGAAACGCGATGCAATCGAGTTTATTTCAGATTCGATGATTCCTCGCTTCACGAGTCTATTTCTGTGCCGAATCGTTGTTTCTTGTGCGAGATCGGTGCATTTGAATGCAAATACACGAAATAGACGCAGAAACGCCGAAACAAGATGCAAACGAGTTTATTTCAGATTCGATGATTCCTCGTTTCACGAGTCTATTTCTGGGCCCAATCGTTGTTTCTTGTGCGAGATCGGTGCATTTGAATGCAAATACACGAGATAGACGCAGAGACACCGAATCGGCATGCCGAAGCGCGATGCAAACGAGTTTATTTCAGATTCGATGATTCCTCGCTTCACGAGTCAATTTCTGTGCAGAATCGTTGTTTCTTATACGAGATCGGTGCATTTGAATGCAAATACACGAAATAGACGAAGAAACGCCGAAACGAGATGCAAACGAGTTTATTTCAGATTCGATGATTCCTCGTTTCACGAGTCTATTTCTGGGCCGAATCGTTGTTTCTTGTGCGAGATCGGTGCATTTGAATGCAAATACACGAAATAGACGCAGAAACACCAAATCGGCATGCCGAAACGCGGTGCAATCGAGTTTATTTCAGATTCGATGATTCCTCGCTTCACGAGTCTATTTCTGGGCCGAATCGTTGTTTCTTGTGTGAGATCGGTGCATTTGAAAGCAAATACACGAAATAGACGCAGAAACGCCGAACCGAGATGCAAACGAGTTTATTTCAGATTCGATGATTCCTCGTTTCACGAGTCTATTTCTGGGCCGAATCGTTGTTTCTTGTGCGAGATCGGTGCATTTGAATGCAAATACACGAAACAGACGCAGAAACGCCGAATCGGCAAGACCGAAACGCGATGCAATCGAGTTTATTTCAGATTCGATGATTCCTCGCTTCACGAGTCTATTTCTGTGCCGAATCGTTGTTTCTTGTGCGAGATCGGTGCATTTGAATGCAAATACACGAAATAGACGCAGAAACGCCGAAACAAGATGCAAACGAGTTTATTCCAGATTCGATGATTCCTCGCTTCACGAGTCTATTTCTGTGCCGAATCGTTGTTTCTTGTGCGAGATCGGTGCATTTGAATGCAAATACACGAAACAGACGCAGAAACGCCGAATCGGCAAGACCGAAACGCGATGCAATCGAGTTTATTTCAGATTCGATGATTCCTCGTTTCACGAGTCTATTTCTTTGCCGAATCGTTGTTTCTTGTGCGAGATCGGTGCATTTGAAAGCAAATAAACGAAATAGACGCAGAAACACCGAATCGGCTTGCCGAAACGCGGTGCAATCGAGTTTATTTCAGATTCGATGATTCCTCGCTTCACGAGTCTATTTCTGGGCCGAATCGTTGTTTCTTGTGCGAGATCGGTGCATTTGAATGCAAATACACGAAACAGACGCAGTAACGCCGAAACGCGATGCAAACGAGTTTATTCCAGATTCGATGATTCCTCGCTTCACGAGTCAATTTCTGTGCCGAATCGTTGTTTCTTGTGCGAGATCGGTGCATTTGAAAGCAAATACACGAAATAGACGCAGAAACACCGTATCGGCATGCCGAAACGCGATGCAATCGAGTTTATTTCAGATTCGATGATTCCTCGCTTCACGAGTCTATTTCTGGGCCGAATCGTTGTTTCTTGTGCTAGATCGGTGCATTTGAATGCAAATACACGAAATAGACGCAGAAACGCCGAAACGAGATGCAAACGAGTTTATTTCAGATTCGATGATTCCTCGTTTCACGAGTCTATTTCTGGGCCGAATCGTTGTCTCTTGTGCGAGATCGGTGTATTTGAATGCAAATACACGAAATAGACGCAGTAACGCCGAAACGCGATGCAAACGAGTTTATTTCAGATTCGATGATTCCTCGCTTCACGAGTCTATTTCTGGGCCGAATCGTTGTTTCTTGTGCTAGATCGGTGCATTTGAATGCAAATACACGAAATAGACGCAGAAACGCCGAAACGAGATGCAAACGAGTTTATTTCAGATTCGATGATTCCTCGTTTCACGAGTCTATTTCTGCGCCGAATCGGTGTTTCTTGTGCGAGATCGGTGCATTTGAAAGCAAATACACGAAATAGACGCAGAAACACCGTATCGGCATGCCGAAACGCGATGCAATCGAGTTTATTTCAGATTCGATGATTCCTCGCTTCACGAGTCTATTTCTGGGCCAAATCGTTGTTTCTTGTGCGAGATCGGTGCATTTGAATGCAAATACACGAAATAGACGCAGAAATGCCGAAACGAGATGCAATCGAGTTTATTTCAGATTCGATGATTCCTCGTTTCACGAGTCTATTTCTGCGCCGAATCGTTGTTTCTTGTGCGAAATCGGTGCATTTGAATGCAAATACACGAAATTGACGCAGATACACCAAATCGGCGCGCCGAAACGCGATGCAATCGAGTTTATTTCAGATTCGATGATTCCTCGCTTCACGAGTCTATTTCTGTGCCGAATCGTTGTTTCTTGTGCGAGATCGGTGCATTTGAATGCAAATACACGAAATAGACGCAGAAACGCCGAAACAAGATGCAAACGAGTTTATTTCAGATTCGATGATTCCTCGTTTCACGAGTCTATTTCTGGGCCCAATCGTTGTTTCTTGTGCGAGATCGGTGCATTTGAATGCAAATACACGAGATAGTGTTACGTCCCGGGACGTCGAACGGCGAAAAATATATAAATTCCCGTCCGCGACCACGGATAAAAACGTAGAGAGATTTTTCCAGCTTCGGATCCACACGGGCACCCGCGTCTAATCCGGTAGTCAAATGGCTTTAAACAAGTCCGAACGCGAATCACGAAATACAATATATGGACTCACCGTCGATGCGCAATTTACGGTATAAAAGGTTGAGAAGAACGACTTCGGAGAGGCTTCCTCGTTGTCGTGAAGAGTAACGCTGGAGTGGTAGCTGTGCCGATGCAGGACGCTGCATACGAGGACGCTCGCTGGAGCGTACGTTGATTCCCTTTGAAGGTACTGGAGAGAGACGGCTTGGCTGCGCGTCGTGAGGACAAAGGCTTCGGCTTTGTTCGGCGTCGATGCGAGTACGTGGACTCGTTTGCGTTAAACAAATTAGCAATGATAATTGCTGATTGTTCCTCAGGCTAGACTCGCCTGGATGCTCCTCGTCGTAGCGAAGCGGAAGAACGAAGGATTGTTTCTCGATTAGTAGAAACGTTCCGTTATTGAATATATTCACTCGTAGTAGAAGGTAAACTCTCAAATATTAGACAGTGATTTTAGTTTAAATAATACTGCTATATTCTTCAATACTTAAATTGATACAAGAGTTGTACAGTTCTAATGAATACGATTTTAGAAGTCGGCAGGCTCAGATGGAGACCTGGCGCGACGGACGGCTCCAGGAGGAGTCCGACAGTGAGTGCTCCCTTAGAAGGATGAAAAGCAACTGATGCCTCGCCGCGCTCGACTGAGCTCCTGCGCGTGGAGCGACGGAGTGGGGGAAGCGGCGCAGTGGGGCGAACCGGCGCGCGGTAGTGGGGACCGCTAGCGCGTGACGGCGGACTGGCGAGCGTCTCGTGCGCTCGCGCGTTCATGCAACGGAAAATTACAACTTGTTATAATGCAAATATAAAATAGAAGGCGTTAATATAAAATTATGTAACTTTGACAGAGTGAGTGGTAAGTATCAAGGTAAGTGTAGAGGTAAGTATTAATACTGAATGTAGCTTATAACTAGGTGTTTGCGTAACAATAGTAGTGTACTTAATAATAATCGAATAAATGAATATAGAAATATGTAGTATAAATGATAAACGATATATATATGAATATTAATAAAGTATATGAGTAAATATAGGATGTTCTTATTAACTAACTGACGCGGACGAGCGTCAACACGTCGGCAGACGTGACATCTCCCATCCCGGGGGAAAAATAATTTTCGACAACATTGAAAATTATTTTTCGTCATCACTCGATGCATTCAATTCATTCAGCTGCGAAAGTCTCTTAAATTTTATAAATCGTCTTTCAGAGTCGATGGACACACCACTTTTATTCGGGTCACGCGTGATCACTACGTCATTGTCTGTAGACACGCACTCGAGGGAATTCACTTCACTCGCGGCATTTTTAGTTTTTAGAAACAGGCAGAAATGTGTAAGGGCACTCCAGGACGCTGCCAGAAGTTGAATTCCGCATCCGTATGCATTGTGCAACGCCAAACCATTGAGGATGGTGTTGATGCATATTTTGATGATCCTAATCCCAGTGTAGATTCCTATGATTCCAGCCATGACTGAACCAAACTCGATGAAACCGTTCCACAGTTTCTTCCCAGTATTTTCCGCTATCTGCGTCAGCGTTTTCTCGTCCATCAAGCCGAACAGCTGTACAGAGTCTCCAGCGTACGATCGTCCAGAGGCGCCCTGTGCGATGGAGTTCATCACTGCAGATTTTTCCACAGGGAACATGATGTGTTCGCTCAGCCGGCGAATTTCTTCCTGGGAATAGATTCCTCCGTTGGCGAGATTCGCTGGATTCGTATATTGCCAGGCGGACTCGGTCAACGGTTGAAGAGGTGTCGGTGGCACTGTCTCTATGGGCCGTGGTGCAATCTTGTACCAGGTGCCATGAATCCTGTAAGTAGGTGCGACCAGTTCGTTACAATCTCTCTTCGTGCCCACCTTTGTTATTATACGGTGTCGAGGCGTGATGAAGAAGGATTGGTTCTTTAGGAGAATTGGTAGTTCGTCGTAGCAATCCTCCGTTTTCCTCAGCGTGACTTGGATCGGGATGCATTTGACGATATGAATGACTTCTCCGGATTGTACTGCCATGTACCCAGGTTCCTTTACTATTGTCATGGCAACTTCCGCTGGGGACACATTTATAAGGGCAATCGCATTTCGGAGAACCTGCTTTTCGAGTCCGCATTTCTGTCGCATTACGTCTTTGTACATATTCGTAAGCTGGCTTCTAATATGTTTCTCTACGTATACGAATTTAGTGTTGATGTATGCAAACATATCTATGTTGTTCAAATGCGTTTTCTTCTCGGTTTTGAAACGTCCTTCCTTGGTTGTCTCGATGATGAGCAATTTAGGATGTTCCGTCTTGCTGAGGGTGTAGCCACAGACCGTGGTATGGCCTGTACCGGTGAGAGCGAAGGCTGTGTCGCCGGAGGTCACCGTGTACATGGGTGTGGAACCGTTGCCTGACGTGGTTTTCACGCTTTTTCCTTCGTACAGGACCTCAAATTCGTTGAACTTGCACTGCGTAGTCGGCGTAGCTGTCCAATAGGTATGTCCATCCTCGGAATCCATGCAGTATTCCCGACCAAGTTTGCAGCGCTGACCCGAAGGTAGGATGATTTCATCCTGTGTCAGCTTGACGGTTGCCAACTTTTCTTTCAGCGTGATTTTTACGACTGCCTGAACAATGGCATTGTCCCAAGTACCAAATGGGTCGCTATACGTTGTCCCTCCGCAGGTGCCGTCTTGCTGTATCGATCCGGCCAAGGTAACGCTCCTCGATGTCGTAGAATTAACTAAAATTCCTGCAATTTGCGTAGACAGAGGCAAAAATAGCGTACCGGACTCGTGCATTGTTCGGCAAATTTCCCGTGGCGTAGAAAGGATGTACTGCTGTCTCCCATTGTTGACGACCGAAGTGTGAGAGTGCATTCCGCAGTGGTAGATTGTTCGATCGATTTCCACTTTGCACTGCATTACCATAGCGTCGTCGTAGTCTATCATCTGCAGTAGTTGAATCTGTACGTCTTGATTCGTAGGTCGGTCGTTGGCGTAATCGCATTTGGGTTTGTCGATAGTAGAGAAAGACGTGATGTTCAGCGTGCTGCCGCCGCAATCGTAGCCGACGAGTGCTGAAGAAGAGTGTAGGAGTACGATGGCAAGGAAGCTCGCGATCTTCATGGTGTCGGCAACTGGTATCGACTGATGCCGTCGATGTTCGCTCGAATTCTTTTGACTATCACTATCGGTCGGATTTCGCACGCGGGGAGGAGGATGCGTCGTCAATCTAATCTCGTACGCTCTATGTTTACGATTTATCGTATCGCGGCTCCTCATGTCTCTATTTATAGCTCGAGACGCATTCATACGACATTCCGATGTATTTCTCGCGCGCATATCGGTTATTCCGATCGGCGCGGGCGTCGATCTTTTAATTTTCGCTCGCGGTTTTATTTGATCGTTGTGCAGAATTTTTATAATGTTGACTCGACTCGTTTCTTTTGATCGATCGTCGAGGGGATGAATAGCGCGTCGCTCGTGGGTTTTAGGATTTGGAGGGACGGGTCTTCGGTTCACGCTACGGTAGTCGGTACTAATTATGTCCGTGACTTCGTCGTAACGGAAATCCAAAGAACGCGGATTCATTCGAATTTTTCGAGAGTCTGTGTCTCGATGATACGTTCTCGTATCGGATATGGAAGGATTTGAAACGCGGGGAAGGTCTGTGCTTCCTTGATTCATTTGTGAATCGGGATGCTCGCGGGCATCTGAAATTGAATTTATCGAGAGGAGTGACGGTTTCGCTCTGGATTTTCGTTCGTCTACGTACGCGGTGGCTTTTGTTTCCTTCAGTTCCATGTTCGACATGAAGGTTTCCTTTCGCTCGCGCGCTTCGTTTTCGCGTTTTGTTCGCATCGTACCGTCGGAATCGATTCGGGTCGAGGCGGCGGGAATTTCGATCCTCGGCGTCGGCATTTCTCTCTGCAATTCTTCGCATTTCGAATCGGTAGTGTTTTCCGGTGCGCATTCTAAAGTTTGGGAACCCGAATGGCCGTTCTTGCGTGGAACGAACGGAAATTCATTTCCGTGCCATTTAACACTACGATATTTATAAGAAATTACAGCGCCTGTCCCTAGGAAGGCCGAACCGAGTACGCCGTCGGAAGGTATTCCGAAGTGATCGGGTACGATTTGGAATTCTACGGGCGTGTTCGCGATTGTTAAGAATGTGGATCCTAGCGTTGGAACTACCTCATCCGTAATACCCGAGACGAAAAGTATATTTCTCTCGTCGATTTTCGCGTTCGATTCCAATAGAGACACTTTCATTAAGTTCGGTACGGCACCGGTGTCTATCATGATATTCGCTTCGCGTACCAGCTCGGGGATCGTAAGCAGAACGTGCGGAACAACGGTGTCGGAAGATAAGCTAACTTTCGACATGTTTTGATAACGAGCTCTGCGTGGAATTTTCGTATTAATTCTTTCATTTAATTTCTCGTCTAATCTTTTGTCTAATCCTCCCGTCGAGAATTCGCGGCGGACGGGAGGAGCATCCCGTTTCCCGACTGGTTGCTTCTATTATACGATTCTCGCTTGCGGCATTCATGTATATCATGCCCTGGCATTTTGCAAAAATTGCGATAACGTTGCGAAGTGCGCGTGTTATTCGAATTGAATTCGCGTCGTTGAGGCGGTACGTAATTACTGCCATTGAAAGAATCATTCCTGCTTCGAGATTCGTAGGAACGATCGTTACTGTAAGCGCGTGGTTGAGAACCAGGTTGAGTGTCCCTGCGTGGAATGCGTTCATCGTCACGGCTGAGCGAAGGTCGCGTAAACAAGTCCGGGCGTGCTACGCGTTGCTCCCCTTGTTTATGACTCGGCGCGGCTAACAATAGATCCCGTTCCAGGTATCGCTGACCGTTGCGACTCGGCGAGGAATTCGTATACAAAGCGGTTCGTTCTCTGTAGGGTGACTCATGGCGTTTTGATTCTCGGCTACTTTCGTATCTATCTCTCTGGTATGGAGACGGTGAGCGATCGCGTCTATCTCTCTGATAAGGAGACGGCGAACGATCGTATCCCTCTCTCGGATACGGAGAATATGATCGCGGATTTATCTCGCGGCGATACGGAGAATAATTTCTATCGCGGTGATAATTATCATATGAGTCGGAGAATCTAACTTGTTTCTCGTAGCGTATCCGGTCTAGCTCGAGATATTTGTAACTTTGAATAGCTTCGTCGAAAACTGCTTTTAACGAATATTTTCTATGATGCATTACTTCGGAACGTAGGCGCGGGATTAAACCTCTAATGAACGATTCGCGAGTTAATTTGTCGATCTCTGTTTTATCTGGACGAGTACGGTAACAATCGACTATTGCGAGTCTAAGATCTTTTACGCGGCTAATGTATTGGAGGATGTGTTCATTCGCGTGCATGTAGATGCTAGCCATTTCTCCCTTGTAATAATCGACAGTGTGATGCGGACCGAATACATCTTTTAGTCTGTTCGAAATATCTGCAATTGATTCTATTTCCTCGTCTTCAATTGCCATATAAGCGCGATCGCGTAGTTTGCTAACTATTAGTTTCGCGAACGTTTTCTCTGCATGCTGAGGAATAAGATCGCGTGCTCGCTGACATGCTCTCGTAAACTGCAATACCGAGAGGTTCGTACCATCGAACGTAGGTATTGAATCGATAGCGGCTTTTATAATTAAACGCGTATCTTCTCGTTCGGACGAGCGATTTTCTGCATATTGACCCGTGCGCAGAAAGTATTCACTTTCGTTTTCGAAGTGATTCATTCGCGGAATTCTATCTCTGCGCGAAGAGTTTGGAAAATTCATTAATAAATCGTCCGTACGATCGTTTCGTCGTTCCGGCGTTTCGCGGATTCTCGATTCTATTTCGACGTCGTCGTCGCGCGGCTGTGTTGCTTCGCTCTGCGTATCTTTAGTCTCGCGTTTTGTTTTTTCGAATTCTTCTCTCTCGCGAGCAAAATCTAATCGAAGCTTTTCTAATTCGGCGCGTTGTTTGTCCATCTGCGCGTTCATTTCGGCGACTTCGCGATCAAGAGCTGCGCGGTTCTCTCGCACTGCTGCACTTTCGTTTCTGACCCTTGATTCTTTCGTCAGCAATGATTCTTTGTACGCGGCTAATTCGTCGGCGTTCATCTTCGATAATTTCTCGTCTAGCGTCTTGCGGTTTCGCGTATTGTCGGAAGGACCGTTGCTTGCCATTGTGACCGCTGGCGTATCCCACCGCTGCCACCAATTTTGTTACGTCCCGGGACGTCGAACGGCGAAAAATATATAAATTCCCGTCCGCGACCACGGATAAAAACGTAGAGAGATTTTTCCAGCTTCGGATCCACACGGGCACCCGCGTCTAATCCGGTAGTCAAATGGCTTTAAACAAGTCCGAACGCGAATCACGAAATACAATATATGGACTCACCGTCGATGCGCAATTTACGGTATAAAAGGTTGAGAAGAACGACTTCGGAGAGGCTTCCTCGTTGTCGTGAAGAGTAACGCTGGAGTGGTAGCTGTGCCGATGCAGGACGCTGCATACGAGGACGCTCGCTGGAGCGTACGTTGATTCCCTTTGAAGGTACTGGAGAGAGACGGCTTGGCTGCGCGTCGTGAGGACAAAGGCTTCGGCTTTGTTCGGCGTCGATGCGAGTACGTGGACTCGTTTGCGTTAAACAAATTAGCAATGATAATTGCTGATTGTTCCTCAGGCTAGACTCGCCTGGATGCTCCTCGTCGTAGCGAAGCGGAAGAACGAAGGATTGTTTCTCGATTAGTAGAAACGTTCCGTTATTGAATATATTCACTCGTAGTAGAAGGTAAACTCTCAAATATTAGACAGTGATTTTAGTTTAAATAATACTGCTATATTCTTCAATACTTAAATTGATACAAGAGTTGTACAGTTCTAATGAATACGATTTTAGAAGTCGGCAGGCTCAGATGGAGACCTGGCGCGACGGACGGCTCCAGGAGGAGTCCGACAGTGAGTGCTCCCTTAGAAGGATGAAAAGCAACTGATGCCTCGCCGCGCTCGACTGAGCTCCTGCGCGTGGAGCGACGGAGTGGGGGGAAGCGGCGCAGTGGGGCGAACCGGCGCGCGGTAGTGGGGACCGCTAGCGCGTGACGGCGGACTGGCGAGCGTCTCGTGCGCTCGCGCGTTCATGCAACGGAAAATTACAACTTGTTATAATGCAAATATAAAATAGAAGGCGTTAATATAAAATTATGTAACTTTGACAGAGTGAGTGGTAAGTATCAAGGTAAGTGTAGAGGTAAGTATTAATACTGAATGTAGCTTATAACTAGGTGTTTGCGTAACAATAGTAGTGTACTTAATAATAATCGAATAAATGAATATAGAAATATGTAGTATAAATGATAAACGATATATATATGAATATTAATAAAGTATATGAGTAAATATAGGATGTTCTTATTAACTAACTGACGCGGACGAGCGTCAACACGTCGGCAGACGTGACAATAGACGCAGAGACACCGAATCGGCATGCCGAAGCGCGATGCAAACGAGTTTATTTCAGATTCGATGATTCCTCGCTTCACGAGTCAATTTCTGTGCAGAATCGTTGTTTCTTATACGAGATCGGTGCATTTGAATGCAAATACACGAAATAGACGAAGAAACGCCGAAACGAGATGCAAACGAGTTTATTTCAGATTCGATGATTCCTCGTTTCACGAGTCTATTTCTGGGCCGAATCGTTGTTTCTTGTGCGAGATCGGTGCATTTGAATGCAAATACACGAAACAGACGCAGTAACGCCGAAACGCGATGCAAACGAGTTTATTCCAGATTCGATGATTCCTCGCTTCACGAGTCAATTTCTGTGCCGAATCGTTGTTTCTTGTGCGAAATCGGTGCATTTGAATGCAAATACACGAAATTGACGCAGATACACCAAATCGGCGCGCCGAAACGCGATGCAATCGAGTTTATTTCAGATTCGATGATTCCTCGCTTCACGAGTCAATTTCTGTGCAGAATCGTTGTATCTTGTGCGAGATCGGTGCATTTGAATGCAAATACACGAAATAGACGCAGAAACGCCGAAACGAGATGCAAACGAGTTTATTTCAGATTCGATGATTCCTCGTTTCACGAGTCTATTTCTGGGCCGAATCGTTGTTTCTTGTGCGAGATCGGTGCATTTGAATGCAAATACACGAAACAGACGCAGAAACGCCGAATCGGCAAGACCGAAACGCGATGCAATCGAGTTTATTTCAGATTCGATGATTCCTCGCTTCACGAGTCTATTTCTGTGCCGAATCGTTGTTTCTTGTGCGAGATCGGTGCATTTGAATGCAAATACACGAAATAGACGCAGAAACGCCGAAACAAGATGCAAACGAGTTTATTCCAGATTCGATGATTCCTCGCTTCACGAGTCTATTTCTGTGCCGAATCGTTGTTTCTTGTGCGAGATCGGTGCATTTGAATGCAAATACACGAAACAGACGCAGAAACGCCGAATCGGCAAGACCGAAACGCGATGCATTCGAGTTTATTTCAGATTCGATGATTCCTCGTTTCACGAGTCTATTTCTTTGCCGAATCGTTGTTTCTTGTGCGAGATCGGTGCATTTGAAAGCAAATAAACGAAATAGACGCAGAAACACCGAATCGGCTTGCCGAAACGCGGTGCAATCGAGTTTATTTCAGATTCGATGATTCCTCGCTTCACGAGTCTATTTCTGGGCCGAATCGTTGTTTCTTGTGCGAGATCGGTGCATTTGAATGCAAATACACGAAACAGACGCAGTAACGCCGAAACGCGATGCAAACGAGTTTATTCCAGATTCGATGATTCCTCGCTTCACGAGTCAATTTCTGTGCCGAATCGTTGTTTCTTGTGCGAGATCGGTGCATTTGAAAGCAAATACACGAAATAGACGCAGAAACACCGTATCGGCATGCCGAAACGCGATGCAATCGAGTTTATTTCAGATTCGATGATTCCTCGCTTCACGAGTCTATTTCTGGGCCGAATCGTTGTTTCTTGTGCTAGATCGGTGCATTTGAATGCAAATACACGAAATAGACGCAGAAACGCCGAAACGAGATGCAAACGAGTTTATTTCAGATTCGATGATTCCTCGTTTCACGAGTCTATTTCTGGGCCGAATCGTTGTTTCTTGTGCGAGATCGGTGTATTTGAATGCAAATACACGAAATAGACGCAGTAACGCCGAAACGCGATGCAAACGAGTTTAGTTCAGATTCTATGATTCCTCGCTTCACGAGTCTATTTCTGTGCCGAATCGTTGTTTCTTGTGCGAGATCGGTGCATTTGAATGCAAATACACGAAATAGACGCAGAAACACCGTATCGGCATGCCGAAACGCGATGCAATCGAGTTTATTTCAGATTCGATGATTCCTCGCTTCACGAGTCTATTTCTGGGCCGAATCGTTGTTTCTTGTGCTAGATCGGTGCATTTGAATGCAAATACACGAAATAGACGCAGAAACGCCGAAACGAGATGCAAACGAGTTTATTTCAGATTCGATGATTCCTCGTTTCACGAGTCTATTTCTGCGCCGAATCGGTGTTTCTTGTGCGAGATCGGTGCATTTGAAAGCAAATACACGAAATAGACGCAGAAACACCGTATCGGCATGCCGAAACGCGATGCAATCGAGTTTATTTCAGATTCGATGATTCCTCGCTTCACGAGTCTATTTCTGGGCCAAATCGTTGTTTCTTGTGCGAGATCGGTGCATTTGAATGCAAATACACGAAATAGACGCAGAAATGCCGAAACGAGATGCAATCGAGTTTATTTCAGATTCGATGATTCCTCGTTTCACGAGTCTATTTCTGCGCCGAATCGTTGTTTCTTGTGCGAAATCGGTGCATTTGAATGCAAATACACGAAATTGACGCAGATACACCAAATCGGCGCGCCGAAACGCGATGCAATCGAGTTTATTTCAGATTCGATGATTCCTCGCTTCACGAGTCTATTTCTGTGCCGAATCGTTGTTTCTTGTGCGAGATCGGTGCATTTGAATGCAAATACACGAAATAGACGCAGAAACGCCGAAACAAGATGCAAACGAGTTTATTTCAGATTCGATGATTCCTCGTTTCACGAGTCTATTTCTGGGCCCAATCGTTGTTTCTTGTGCGAGATCGGTGCATTTGAATGCAAATACACGAGATAGACGCAGAGACACCGAATCGGCATGCCGAAGCGCGATGCAAACGAGTTTATTTCAGATTCGATGATTCCTCGCTTCACGAGTCAATTTCTGTGCAGAATCGTTGTTTCTTGTACGAGATCGGTGCATTTGAATGCAAATACACGAAATAGACGAAGAAACGCCGAAACGAGATGCAAACGAGTTTATTTCAGATTCGATGATTCCTCGTTTCACGAGTCTATTTCTGGGCCGAATCGTTGTTTCTTGTGCGAGATCGGTGCATTTGAATGCAAATACACGAAATAGACGCAG
>CAXAAD010000382.1:0-84600 GCA_963966675.1 Lasioglossum calceatum
GTGCAGTGAGATCTAGAATACAGGGGAGCCCTGTCTCCTCATCCGTGTATTACCGTCAGATCTCGGAGTCCCTGTTGTATTCTTTGTTTGGGTATTTTGTTTTCCATTTGTGATCTATTTCCTCCTTTGTTCGACGTGACCAGCGTCCTCGGGTAGCCCCATTCTCAGGTTTGTCTTCCTTGTTTAAGTTTGTTGCTTTTGGGGGACCTTTTGGGTCCCCCCCTTTGTTTACCTGTTGTTGTTATTTCTTTGTTATAAATTTCCATTTGTAAATGAATTGCCTTGTTTGTTAGAGTTACTTTGGTGCCGTGAGATCTAGAATACAGGGGAGCCCTGTCTCCTCATCCATGTATTACCGTCAGATCTCAGAGACCCTGTTGTATTCTTTGTTTGGGTATTTTGTTTTCCATTTGTGATCTATTTCCTCCTTTGTTCGACGTGACCAGCGTCCTCGGGTAGCCCCATTCTCAAGTTTGTCTTCCTTGTTTAAGTTTGTTGCTTTTGGGGGACCTTTTGGGTCCCCCCCTTTGTTTCCCTGTTGTTGTTATTTCTTTGTTATAAATTTCCATTTGTAAATGAATTGCCTTGTTCGTTAGAGTTACTTTGGTGCAGTGAGATCTAGAATACAGGGGAGCCCTGTCTCCTCATCCATGTATTACCGTCAGATCTCAGAGATCCTGTTGTATTCTTTGTTTGGGTATTTGTTTTCCATTTGTGATCTATTTCCTCCTTTGTTCGACGTGACCAGCGTCCTCAGGTTGCCCCATTCTCAGGTTTGTCTTCCTTGTTTAAGTTTGTTGCTTTGGGGGGATCTTTTGGGTCCCCCCCTTTGTTTACCTGTTGTTGTTATTTCTTTGTTATAAATTTCCATTTGTAAATGAATTGCCTTGTTTGTTAGAGTTACTTTGGTGCAGTGAGATCTAGAATACAGAGGAGCCCTGTCTCCTCATCCATGTATTACCGTCAGATCTCAGAGACCCTGTTGTATTCTTTGTTTGGGTATTTTGTTTTCCATTTGTGATCTATTTCCTCCTTTGTTCGACGTGACCAGCGTCCTTGGGTTGCCCCATTCTCTGGTTTGTCTTCCTTGTTTAAGTTTGTTGCTTTTGGGGGACCTTTTGGGTCCCCCCCTTTGTTTACCTGTTGTTGCTATTTCTTTGTTATAAATTTCCATTTGTAAATGAATTGCCTTGTTTGTTAGAGTTACTTTGGTGCAGTGAGATCCAGAATACAGGGGAGCCCTGTCTCCTCATCCATGTATTACCGTCAGATCTCAGAGATCCTGTTGTATTCTTTGTTTGGGTATTTGTTTTCCATTTGTGATCTATTTCCTCCTTTGTTCGACGTGACCAGCGTCCTCGGGTAGCCCCATTCTCAGGTTTGTCTTCCTTGCTTAAGTTTGTTGCTTTTGGGGGACCTTTTGGGTCCCCCCCTTTGTTTACCTGTTGTTGTTATTTCTTTGTTATAAATTTCCATTTGTAAATGAATTGCCTTGTTTGTTAGAGTTACTTTGGTGCCGTGAGATCTAGAATACAGGGGAGCCCTGTCTCCTCATCCATGTATTACCGTCAGATCTCAGAGACCCTGTTGTATTCTTTGTTTGGGTATTTTGTTTTCCATTTGTGATCTATTTCCTCCTTTGTTCGACGTGACCAGCGTCCTCGGGTAGCCCCATTCTCAAGTTTGTCTTCCTTGTTTAAGTTTGTTGCTTTTGGGGACCTTTTGGGTCCCCCCCTTTGTTTCCCTGTTGTTGTTATTTCTTTGTTATAAATTTCCATTTGTAAATGAATTGCCTTGTTCGTTAGAGTTACTTTGGTGCAGTGAGATCTAGAATACAGGGGAGCCCTGTCTCCTCATCCATGTATTACCGTCAGATCTCAGAGATCCTGTTGTATTCTTTGTTTGGGTATTTGTTTTCCATTTGTGATCTATTTCCTCCTTTGTTCGACGTGACCAGAGCCCTCAGGTTGCCCCATTCTCAGGTTTGTCTTCCTTGTTTAAGTTTGTTGCTTTGGGGGGATCTTTTGGATCCCCCCCTTTGTTTACCTGTTGTTATTATTTCTTTGTTATAAATTTCCATTTGTAAATGAATTGCCTTGTTTGTTAGAGTTACTTTGGTGCAGTGAGATCTAGAATACAGAGGAGCCCTGTCTCCTCATCCATGTATTACCGTCAGATCTCAGAGACCCTGTTGTATTCTTTGTTTGGGTATTTTGTTTTCCATTTGTGATCTATTTCCTCCTTTGTTCGACGTGACCAGCGTCCTTGGGTTGCCCCATTCTCTGGTTTGTCTTCCTTGTTTAAGTTTGTTGCTTTTGGGGGACCTTTTGGGTCCCCCCCTTTGTTTACCTGTTGTTGCTATTTCTTTGTTATAAATTTCCATTTGTAAATGAATTGCCTTGTTTGTTAGAGTTACTTTGGTGCAGTGAGATCCAGAATACAGGGGAGCCCTGTCTCCTCATCCATGTATTACCGTCAGATCTCGGAGACCCTGTTGTATTCTTTGTTTGGGTATTTTGTTTTCCATTTGTGATCTATTTCCTCCTTTGTACGACGTGACCAGCGTCCTCGGGTAGCCCCATTCTCAAGTTTGTCTTCCTTGTTTAAGTCTGTTGCTTCTGGGGGATCTTTTGGGTCCCCCCCTTTGTTTACCTGTTGTTGTTATTTCTTTGTTGTAAATTTCCATTTGTAAATGAATTGCCTTGTTTGTTAGAGTTACTTTGGTGCAGTGAGATCTAGAATACAGGGGAGCCCTGTCTCCTCATCCATGTATTACCGTCAGATCTCAGGGATCCTGTTGTATTCTTTGTTTGGGTATTTTGTTTTCCATTTGTGATCTATTTCCTCCTTTGTTCGACGTGACCAGCGTCCTCGGGTTGCCCCATTCTCTGGTTTGTCTTCCTTGTTTAAGTTTGTTGCTTTTGGGGGACCTTTTGGGTCCCCCCCTTTGTTTACCTGTTGTTGTTATTACTTTGTTATAAATTTCCATTTGTAAATGAATTGCCTTGTTTGTTAGAGTTACTTTGGTGCCGTGAGATCTAGAATACAGGGGAGCCCTGTCTCCTCATCCATGTATTACCGTCAGATCTCAGAGACCCTGTTGTATTCTTTGTTTGGGTATTTTGTTTTCCATTTGTGATCTATTTCCTCCTTTGTTCGACGTGACCAGCGTCCTCGGGTTGCCCCATTCTCTGGTTTGTCTTCCTTGTTTAAGTTTGTTGCTTTTGGGGGACCTTTTGGGTCCCCCCTTTGTTTACCTGTTGTTGTTATTTCTTTGTTATAAATTTCCATTTGTAAATGGATTGCCTTGTTTGTTAGAGTTACTTTGGTGCAGTGAGATCTAGAATACAGGGGAGCCCTGTCTCCTCATCCATGTATTACCGTCAGATCTCGGAGACCCTGTTGTATTCTTTGTTTGGGTATTTTGTTTTCCATTTGTGATCTATTTCCTCCTTTGTACGACGTGACCAGCGTCCTCGGGTAGCCCCATTCTCAAGTTTGTCTTCCTTGTTTAAGTCTGTTGCTTTTGGGGGATCTTTTGGGTCCCCCCCTTTGTTTACCTGTTGCTGTTATTTCTTTGTTATAAATTTCCATTTGTAAATGAATTGCCTTGTTTGTTAGAGTTACTTTGGTGCAGTGAGATCTAGAATACAGGGGAGCCCTGTCTCCTCATCCGTGTATTACCGTCAGATCTCGGAGTCCCTGTTGTATTCTTTGTTTGGGTATTTTGTTTTCCATTTGTGATCTATTTCCTCCTTTGTTCGACGTGACCAGCGTCCTCGGGTAGCCCCATTCTCAGGTTTGTCTTCCTTGTTTAAGTTTGTTGCTTTTGGGGGACCTTTTGGGTCCCCCCCTTTGTTTACCTGTTGTTGTTATTTCTTTGTTATAAATTTCCATTTGTAAATGAATTGCCTTGTTTGTTAGAGTTACTTTGGTGCCGTGAGATCTAGAATACAGGGGAGCCCTGTCTCCTCATCCATGTATTACCGTCAGATCTCAGAGACCCTGTTGTATTCTTTGTTTGGGTATTTTGTTTTCCATTTGTGATCTATTTCCTCCTTTGTTCGACGTGACCAGCGTCCTCGGGTAGCCCCATTCTCAAGTTTGTCTTCCTTGTTTAAGTTTGTTGCTTTTGGGGGACCTTTTGGGTCCCCCCCTTTGTTTCCCTGTTGTTGTTATTTCTTTGTTATAAATTTCCATTTGTAAATGAATTGCCTTGTTCGTTAGAGTTACTTTGGTGCAGTGAGATCTAGAATACAGGGGAGCCCTGTCTCCTCATCCATGTATTACCGTCAGATCTCAGAGATCCTGTTGTATTCTTTGTTTGGGTATTTGTTTTCCATTTGTGATCTATTTCCTCCTTTGTTCGACGTGACCAGCGTCCTCAGGTTGCCCCATTCTCAGGTTTGTCTTCCTTGTTTAAGTTTGTTGCTTTGGGGGGATCTTTTGGGTCCCCCCCTTTGTTTACCTGTTGTTGTTATTTCTTTGTTATAAATTTCCATTTGTAAATGAATTGCCTTGTTTGTTAGAGTTACTTTGGTGCAGTGAGATCTAGAATACAGAGGAGCCCTGTCTCCTCATCCATGTATTACCGTCAGATCTCAGAGACCCTGTTGTATTCTTTGTTTGGGTATTTTGTTTTCCATTTGTGATCTATTTCCTCCTTTGTTCGACGTGACCAGCGTCCTCGGGTAGCCCCATTCTCAAGTTTGTCTTCCTTGTTTAAGTCTGTTGCTTCTGGGGGATCTTTTGGGTCCCCCCCTTTGTTTACCTGTTGTTGTTATTTCTTTGTTGTAAATTTCCATTTGTAAATGAATTGCCTTGTTTGTTAGAGTTACTTTGGTGCAGTGAGATCTAGAATACAGGGGAGCCCTGTCTCCTCATCCATGTATTACCGTCAGATCTCAGGGATCCTGTTGTATTCTTTGTTTGGGTTTTTTGTTTTCCATTTGTGATCTATTTCCTCCTTTGTTCGACGTGACCAGCGTCCTCGGGTTGCCCATTCTCTGGTTTATCTTCCTTGTTTAAGTTTGTTGCTTTTGGGGGACCATTTGGGTCCCCCCCTTTGTTTACCTGTTGTTGTTATTTCTTTGTTATAAATTTCCATTTGTAAATGAATTGCCTTGTTTGTTAGAGTTACTTTGGTGCAGTGAGATCTAGAATACAGGGGAGCCCTGTCTCCTCATCCATGTATTACCGTCAGATCTCGGAGACCCTGTTGTATTCTTTGTTTGGGTATTTTGTTTTCCATTTGTGATCTATTTCCTCCTTTGTACGACGTGACCAGCGTCCTCGGGTAGCCCCATTCTCAAGTTTGTCTTCCTTGTTTAAGTCTGTTGCTTTTGGGGGATCTTTTGGGCCCCCCCTTTGTTTACCTGTTGCTGTTATTTCTTTGTTATAAATTTCCATTTGTAAATGAATTGCCTTGTTTGTTAGAGTTACTTTGGTGCAGTGAGATCTAGAATACAGGGGAGCCCTGTCTCCTCATCCGTGTATTACCGTCAGATCTCGGAGACCCTGTTGTATTCTTTGTTTGGGTATTTTGTTTTCCATTTGTGATCTATTTCCTCCTTTGTTCGACGTGACCAGCGTCCTCGGGTAGCCCCATTCTCAGGTTTGTCTTCCTTGCTTAAGTTTGTTGCTTTTGGGGGACCTTTTGGGTCCCCCCCTTTGTTTACCTGTTGTTGTTATTTCTTTGTTATAAATTTCCATTTGTAAATGAATTGCCTTGTTTGTTAGAGTTACTTTGGTGCCGTGAGATCTAGAATACAGGGGAGCCCTGTCTCCTCATCCATGTATTACCGTCAGATCTCAGAGACCCTGTTGTATTCTTTGTTTGGGTATTTTGTTTTCCATTTGTGATCTATTTCCTCCTTTGTTCGACGTGACCAGCGTCCTCGGGTAGCCCCATTCTCAAGTTTGTCTTCCTTGTTTAAGTTTGTTGCTTTTGGGGGACCTTTTGGGTCCCCCCCTTTGTTTCCCTGTTGTTGTTATTTCTTTGTTATAAATTTCCATTTGTAAATGAATTGCCTTGTTCGTTAGAGTTACTTTGGTGCAGTGAGATCTAGAATACAGGGGAGCCCTGTCTCCTCATCCATGTATTACCGTCAGATCTCAGAGATCCTGTTGTATTCTTTGTTTGGGTATTTGTTTTCCATTTGTGATCTATTTCCTCCTTTGTTCGACGTGACCAGCGTCCTCAGGTTGCCCCATTCTCAGGTTTGTCTTCCTTGTTTAAGTTTGTTGCTTTGGGGGGATCTTTTGGGTCCCCCCCTTTGTTTACCTGTTGTTGTTATTTCTTTGTTATAAATTTCCATTTGTAAATGAATTGCCTTGTTTGTTAGAGTTACTTTGGTGCAGTGAGATCTAGAATACAGAGGAGCCCTGTCTCCTCATCCATGTATTACCGTCAGATCTCAGAGACCCTGTTGTATTCTTTGTTTGGGTATTTTGTTTTCCATTTGTGATCTATTTCCTCCTTTGTTCGACGTGACCAGCGTCCTTGGGTTGCCCCATTCTCTGGTTTGTCTTCCTTGTTTAAGTTTGTTGCTTTTGGGGGATCTTTTGGGTCCCCCCCTTTGTTTACCTGTTGTTGTTATTTCTTTGTTATAAATTTCCATTTGTAAATGAATTGCCTTGTTTGTTAGAGTTACTTTGGTGCAGTGAGATCCAGAATACAGGGGAGCCCTGTCTCCTCATCCATGTATTACCGTCAGATCTCAGAGACCCTGTTGTATTCTTTGTTTGGGTATTTTGTTTTCCATTTGTGATCTATTTCCTCCTTTGTTCGACGTGACCAGCGTCCTCGGGTTGTCCCATTCTCAGGTTTGTCTTCCTTGTTTAAGTTTGTTGCTTTTGGGGGACCTTTTGGGTCCCCCCCTTTGTTTACCTGTTGTTGTTATTTCTTTGTTATAAATTTCCATTTGTAAATGAATTGCCTTGTTTGTTAGAGTTACTTTGGTGCCGTGAGATCTAGAATACAGGGGAGCCCTGTCTCCTCATCCATGTATTACCGTCAGATCTCGGAGACCCTGTTGTATTCTTTGTTTGGGTATTTTGTTTTCCATTTGTGATCTATTTCCTCCTTTGTTCGACGTGACCAGCGTCCTCGGGTTGCCCCATTCTCTGGTTTGTCTTCCTTGTTTAAGTTTGTTGCTTTTGGGGGACCTTTTGGGTCCCCCCCTTTGTTTACCTGTTGTTGTTATTTCTTTGTTATAAATTTCCATTTGTAAATGAATTGCCTTGTTTGTTAGAGTTACTTTGGTGCAGTGAGATCTAGAATACAGGGGAGCCCTGTCTCCTCATCCATGTATTACCGTCAGATCTCAGAGATCCTGTTGTATTCTTTGTTTGGGTATTTTGTTTTCCATTTGTGATCTATTTCCTCCTTTGTTCGACGTGACCAGCGTCCTCGGGTTGCCCCATTCTCTGGTTTGTCTTCCTTGTTTAAGTTTGTTGCTTTTGGGGGACCTTTTGGGTCCCCCCCTTTGTTTACCTGTTGTTGTTATTACTTTGTTATAAATTTCCATTTGTAAATGAATTGCCTTGTTTGTTAGAGTTACTTTGGTGCCGTGAGATCTAGAATACAGGGGAGCCCTGTCTCCTCATCCATGTATTACCGTCAGATCTTAGAGACCCTGTTGTATTCTTTGTTTGGGTATTTTGTTTTCCATTTGTGATCTATTTCCTCCTTTGTTCGACGTGACCAGCGTCCTCGGGTTGCCCCATTCTCTGGTTTGTCTTCCTTGTTTAAGTTTGTTGCTTTTGGGGGACCTTTTGGGTCCCCCCCTTCGTTTACCTGTTGTTGTTATTTCTTTGTTATTAATTTCCATTTGTGAATGAATTGCCTTGTTTGTAGAGTTACTTTGGTGCAGTGAGATCTACAATACAGGGGAGCCCTGTCCCCTCATCCATGTATTACCGTCAGATCTCAGAGACACTGTTGTATTCTTTGTTTGGGTATTTTGTTTTCCATTTGTGATCTATTTCCTCCTTTGTTCGACGTGACCAGCGTCCTCAGATTGCCCCATTCTCAGGTTTGTCTTCCTTGTTTAAGTTTGTTGCTTTGGGGGGATCTTTTGGGTCCCCCCCTTTGTTTACCTGTTGCTGTTATTTCTTTGTTATAAATTTCCATTTGTAAATGAATTGCCTTGTTTGTTAGAGTTACTTTGGTGCAGTGAGATCTAGAATAGAGGGGAGCCCTGTCTCCTCATCCATGTATTACCGTCAGATCTCAGAGATCCTGTTGTATTCTTTGTTTGGGTATTTGTTTTCCATTTGTGATCTATTTCCTCCTTTGTTCGACGTGACCAGCGTCCTCGGTTTGCCCCATTCTCTGGTTTGTCTTCCTTGTTTAAGTTTGTTGCTTTTGGGGGACCTTTTGGGTCCCCCCCTTTGTTTACCTGTTGTTGTTATTTCTTTATTGTAAATTTCCATTTGTAAATGAATTGCCTTGTTTGTTAGAGTTACTTTGGTGCAGTGAGATCTAGAATACAGGGGAGCCCTGTCTCCTCATCCATGTATTACCGTCAGATCTCAGAGATCCTGTTGTATTCTTTGTTTGGGTATTTGTTTTCCATTTGTGATCTATTTCCTCCTTTGTTCGACGCGACCAGCGTCCTCGGGTTGCCCCATTCTCAGGTTTATCTTCCTTGCTTAAGTTTGTTGCTTTTGGGGGACCTTTTGGGTCCCCCCCTTCGTTTACCTGTTGTTGTTATTTCTTTGTTATAAATTTCCATTTGTGAATGAATTGCCTTGTTTGTAGAGTTACTTTGGTGCAGTGAGATCTAGAATACAGGGGAGCCCTGTCCCCTCATCCCTGTATTACCGTCAGATCTCAGAGACACTGTTGTATTCTTTGTTTGGGTATTTTGTTTTCCATTTGTGATCTATTTCCTCCTTTGTTCGACGTGACCAGCGTCCTCAGGTTGCCCCATTCTTAGGTTTGTCTTCCTTGATTAAGTTTGTTGCTTTGGGGGGATCTTTTGGGTCCCCCCCTTTGTTTACCTGTTGTTGTTATTTCTTTGTTATAAATTTCCATTTGTAAATGAATTGCCTTGTTTGTTAGAGTTACTTTGGTGCCGTGAGATCTAGAATACAGGGGAGCCCTGTCTCCTCATCCATGTATTACCGTCAGATCTCAGAGACCCTGTTGTATTCTTTGTTTGGGTATTTTGTTTTCCATTTGTGATCTATTTCCTCCTTTGTTCGTCGTGACCAGCGTCCTTGGGTTGCCCCATTCTCTGGTTTGTCTTCCTTGTTTAAGTTTGTTGCTTTTGGGGGATCTTTTGGGTCCCCCCCTTTGTTTACCTGTTGTTGTTATTTCTTTGTTATAAATTTCCATTTGTAAATGAATTGCCTTGTTTGTTAGAGTTACTTTGGTGCAGTGAGATCCAGAATACAGGGGAGCCCTGTCTCCTCATCCATGTATTACCGTCAGATCTCAGAGACCCTGTTGTATTCTTTGTTTGGGTATTTTGTTTTCCATTTGTGATCTATTTCCTCCTTTGTTCGACGTGACCAGCGTCCTCGGGTAGCCCCATTCTCTGGTTTGTCTTCCTTGTTTAAGTTTGTTGCTTTTGGGGGACCTTTTGGGTCCCCCCCTTTGTTTACCTGTTGTTGTTATTTCTTTGTTATAAATTTCCATTTGTAAATGAATTGCCTTGTTTGTTAGAGTTACTTTGGTGCAGTGAGATCTAGAATACAGGGGAGCCCTGTCTCCTCATCCATGTATTACCGTCAGATCTCAGAGATCCAGTTGTATTCTTTGTTTGGGTATTTGTTTTCCATTTGTGATCTATTTCCTCCTTTGTTCGACGTGACCAGCGTCCTCGGGTTGTCCCATTCTCAGGTTTGTCTTCCTTGTTTAAGTTTGTTGCTTTTGGGGGACCTTTTGGGTCCCCCCCTTTGTTTACCTGTTGTTGTTATTTCTTTGTTATAAATTTCCATTTGTAAATGAATTGCCTTGTTTGTTAGAGTTACTTTGGTGCCGTGAGATCTAGAATACAGGGGAGCCCTGTCTCCTCATCCATGTATTACCGTCAGATCTCAGAGACCCTGTTGTATTCTTTGTTTGGGTATTTTGTTTTCCATTTGTGATCTATTTCCTCCTTTGTTCGACGTGACCAGCGTCCTCGGGTTGCCCCATTCTCTGGTTTGTCTTCCTTGTTTAAGTTTGTTGCTTTTGGGGGACCTTTTGGGTCCCCCCCTTTGTTTACCTGTTGTTGTTATTTCTTTGTTATAAATTTCCATTTGTAAATGAATTGCCTTGTTTGTTAGAGTTACTTTGGTGCAGTGAGATCTAGAATACAGGGGAGCCCTGTCTCCTCATCCATGTATTACCGTCAGATCTCAGAGATCCTGTTGTATTCTTTGTTTGGGTATTTGTTTTCCATTTGTGATCTATTTCCTCCTTTGTTCGACGTGACCAGCGTCCTCGGGTTGTCCCATTCTCAGGTTTGTCTTCCTTGTTTAAGTTTGTTGCTTTTGGGGGACCTTTTGGGTCCCCCCCTTTGTTTACCTGTTGTTGTTATTTCTTTGTTATAAATTTCCATTTGTAAATGAATTGCCTTGTTTGTTAGAGTTACTTTGGTGCAGTGAGATCCAGAATACAGGGGAGCCCTGTCTCCTCATCCATGTATTACCGTCAGATCTCAGAGACCCTGTTGTATTCTTTGTTTGGGTATTTTGTTTTCCATTTGTGATCTATTTCCTCCTTTGTTCGACGTGACCAGCGTCCTCGGGTTGCCCCATTCTCTGGTTTGTCTTCCTTGTTTAAGTTTGTTGCTTTTGGGGGACCTTTTGGGTCCCCCCCTTTGTTTACCTGTTGTTGTTATTTCTTTGTTATAAATTTCCATTTGTAAATGAATTGCCTTGTTTGTTAGAGTTACTTTGGTGCAGTGAGATCTAGAATACAGGGGAGCCCTGTCTCCTCATCCATGTATTACCGTCAGATCTCAGAGATCCTGTTGTATTCTTTGTTTGGGTATTTGTTTTCCATTTGTGATCTATTTCCTCCTTTGTTGACGTGACCAGCGTCCTCGGGTTGTCCCATTCTCAGGTTTGTCTTCCTTGTTTAAGTTTGTTGCTTTTGGGGGACCTTTTGGGTCCCCCCCTTCGTTTACCTGTTGTTGTTATTTCTTTGTTATTAATTTCCATTTGTGAATGAATTGCCTTGTTTGTAGAGTTACTTTGGTGCAGTGAGATCTACAATACAGGGGAGCCCTGTCCCCTCATCCATGTATTACCGTCAGATCTCAGAGACACTGTTGTATTCTTTGTTTGGGTATTTTGTTTTCCATTTGTGATCTATTTCCTCCTTTGTTCGACGTGACCAGCGTCCTCAGATTGCCCCATTCTCAGGTTTGTCTTCCTTGTTTAAGTTTGTTGCTTTGGGGGGATCTTTTGGGTCCCCCCCTTTGTTTACCTGTTGTTGTTATTTCTTTGTTATAAATTTCCATTTGTAAATGAATTGCCTTGTTTGTTAGAGTTACTTTGGTGCAGTGAGATCTAGAATACAGGGGAGCCCTGTCTCCTCATCCATGTATTACCGTCAGATCTCAGAGATCCTGTTGTATTCTTTGTTTGGGTATTTGTTTTCCATTTGTGATCTATTTCCTCCTTTGTTCGACGTGACCAGCGTCCTCGGTTTGCCCCATTCTCTGGTTTGTCTTCCTTGTTTAAGTTTGTTGCTTTTGGGGGACCTTTTGGGTCCCCCCCTTTGTTTACCTGTTGTTGTTATTTCTTTATTGTAAATTTCCATTTGTAAATGAATTGCCTTGTTTGTTAGAGTTACTTTGGTGCAGTGAGATCTAGAATACAGGGGAGCCCTGTCTCCTCATCCATGTATTACCGTCAGATCTCAGAGATCCTGTTGTATTCTTTGTTTGGGTATTTGTTTTCCATTTGTGATCTATTTCCTCCTTTGTTCGACGTGACCAGCGTCCTCGGGTTGCCCCATTCTCAGGTTTATCTTCCTTGCTTAAGTTTGTTGCTTTTGGGGGACCTTTTGGGTCCCCCCCTTCGTTTACCTGTTGTTGTTATTTCTTTGTTATAAATTTCCATTTGTAAATGAATTGCCTTGTTTGTTAGAGTTACTTTGGTGCAGTGAGATCTAGAATACAGGGGAGCCCTGTCCCCTCATCCCTGTATTACCGTCAGATCTCAGAGACACTGTTGTATTCTTTGTTTGGGTATTTTGTTTTCCATTTGTGATCTATTTCCTCCTTTGTTCGACGTGACCAGCGTCCTCAGGTTGCCCCATTCTCAGGTTTGTCTTCCTTGTTTAAGTTTGTTGCTTTGGGGGGATCTTTTGGGTCCCCCCCTTTGTTTACCTGTTGTTGTTATTTCTTTGTTATAAATTTCCATTTGTAAATGAATTGCCTTGTTTGTTAGAGTTACTTTGGTGCAGTGAGATCTAGAATACAGGGGAGCCCTGTCTCCTCATCCATGTATTACCGTCAGATCTCAGAGACCCTGTTGTATTCTTTGTTTGGGTATTTTGTTTTCCATTTGTGATCTATTTCCTCCTTTGTTCGTCGTGACCAGCGTCCTTGGGTTGCCCCATTCTCTGGTTTGTCTTCCTTGTTTAAGTTTGTTGCTTTTGGGGGATCTTTTGGGTCCCCCCCTTTGTTTACCTGTTGTTGTTATTTCTTTGTTATAAATTTCCATTTGTAAATGAATTGCCTTGTTTGTTAGAGTTACTTTGGTGCAGTGAGATCCAGAATACAGGGGAGCCCTGTCTCCTCATCCATGTATTACCGTCAGATCTCAGAGACCCTGTTGTATTCTTTGTTTGGGTATTTTGTTTTCCATTTGTGATCTATTTCCTCCTTTGTTCGACGTGACCAGCGTCCTCGGGTAGCCCCATTCTCTGGTTTGTCTTCCTTGTTTAAGTTTGTTGCTTTTGGGGGACCTTTTGGGTCCCCCCCTTTGTTTACCTGTTGTTGTTATTTCTTTGTTATAAATTTCCATTTGTAAATGAATTGCCTTGTTTGTTAGAGTTACTTTGGTGCAGTGAGATCTAGAATACAGGGGAGCCCTGTCTCCTCATCCATGTATTACCGTCAGATCTCAGAGATCCTGTTGTATTCTTTGTTTGGGTATTTGTTTTCCATTTGTGATCTATTTCCTCCTTTGTTCGACGTGACCAGCGTCCTCGGGTTGTCCCATTCTCAGGTTTGTCTTCCTTGTTTAAGTTTGTTGCTTTTGGGGGACCTTTTGGGTCCCCCCCTTTGTTTACCTGTTGTTGTTATTTCTTTGTTATAAATTTCCATTTGTAAATGAATTGCCTTGTTTGTTAGAGTTACTTTGGTGCCGTGAGATCTAGAATACAGGGGAGCCCTGTCTCCTCATCCATGTATTACCGTCAGATCTCAGAGACCCTGTTGTATTCTTTGTTTGGGTATTTTGTTTTCCATTTGTGATCTATTTCCTCCTTTGTTCGACGTGACCAGCGTCCTCGGGTTGCCCCATTCTCTGGTTTGTCTTCCTTGTTTAAGTTTGTTGCTTTTGGGGGACCTTTTGGGTCCCCCCCTTTGTTTACCTGTTGTTGTTATTTCTTTGTTATAAATTTCCATTTGTAAATGAATTGCCTTGTTTGTTAGAGTTACTTTGGTGCAGTGAGATCTAGAATACAGGGGAGCCCTGTCTCCTCATCCATGTATTACCGTCAGATCTCAGAGATCCTGTTGTATTCTTTGTTTGGGTATTTGTTTTCCATTTGTGATCTATTTCCTCCTTTGTTCGACGTGACCAGCGTCCTCGGGTTGTCCCATTCTCAGGTTTGTCTTCCTTGTTTAAGTTTGTTGCTTTTGGGGGACCTTTTGGGTCCCCCCCTTTGTTTACCTGTTGTTGTTATTTCTTTGTTATAAATTTCCATTTGTAAATGAATTGCCTTGTTTGTTAGAGTTACTTTGGTGCAGTGAGATCCAGAATACAGGGGAGCCCTGTCTCCTCATCCATGTATTACCGTCAGATCTCAGAGACCCTGTTGTATTCTTTGTTTGGGTATTTTGTTTTCCATTTGTGATCTATTTCCTCCTTTGTTCGACGTGACCAGCGTCCTCGGGTTGCCCCATTCTCTGGTTTGTCTTCCTTGTTTAAGTTTGTTGCTTTTGGGGGACCTTTTGGGTCCCCCCCTTTGTTTACCTGTTGTTGTTATTTCTTTGTTATAAATTTCCATTTGTAAATGAATTGCCTTGTTTGTTAGAGTTACTTTGGTGCAGTGAGATCTAGAATACAGGGGAGCCCTGTCTCCTCATCCATGTATTACCGTCAGATCTCAGAGATCCTGTTGTATTCTTTGTTTGGGTATTTGTTTTCCATTTGTGATCTATTTCCTCCTTTGTTGACGTGACCAGCGTCCTCGGGTTGTCCCATTCTCAGGTTTGTCTTCCTTGTTTAAGTTTGTTGCTTTTGGGGGACCTTTTGGGTCCCCCCCTTCGTTTACCTGTTGTTGTTATTTCTTTGTTATTAATTTCCATTTGTGAATGAATTGCCTTGTTTGTAGAGTTACTTTGGTGCAGTGAGATCTACAATACAGGGGAGCCCTGTCCCCTCATCCATGTATTACCGTCAGATCTCAGAGACACTGTTGTATTCTTTGTTTGGGTATTTTGTTTTCCATTTGTGATCTATTTCCTCCTTTGTTCGACGTGACCAGCGTCCTCAGATTGCCCCATTCTCAGGTTTGTCTTCCTTGTTTAAGTTTGTTGCTTTGGGGGGATCTTTTGGGTCCCCCCCTTTGTTTACCTGTTGTTGTTATTTCTTTGTTATAAATTTCCATTTGTAAATGAATTGCCTTGTTTGTTAGAGTTACTTTGGTGCAGTGAGATCTAGAATACAGGGGAGCCCTGTCTCCTCATCCATGTATTACCGTCAGATCTCAGAGATCCTGTTGTATTCTTTGTTTGGGTATTTGTTTTCCATTTGTGATCTATTTCCTCCTTTGTTCGACGTGACCAGCGTCCTCGGTTTGCCCCATTCTCTGGTTTGTCTTCCTTGTTTAAGTTTGTTGCTTTTGGGGGACCTTTTGGGTCCCCCCCTTTGTTTACCTGTTGTTGTTATTTCTTTATTGTAAATTTCCATTTGTAAATGAATTGCCTTGTTTGTTAGAGTTACTTTGGTGCAGTGAGATCTAGAATACAGGGGAGCCCTGTCTCCTCATCCATGTATTACCGTCAGATCTCAGAGATCCTGTTGTATTCTTTGTTTGGGTATTTGTTTTCCATTTGTGATCTATTTCCTCCTTTGTTCGACGTGACCAGCGTCCTCGGGTTGCCCCATTCTCAGGTTTATCTTCCTTGCTTAAGTTTGTTGCTTTTGGGGGACCTTTTGGGTCCCCCCCTTCGTTTACCTGTTGTTGTTATTTCTTTGTTATAAATTTCCATTTGTGAATGAATTGCCTTGTTTGTAGAGTTACTTTGGTGCAGTGAGATCTAGAATACAGGGGAGCCCTGTCCCCTCATCCCTGTATTACCGTCAGATCTCAGAGACACTGTTGTATTCTTTGTTTGGGTATTTTGTTTTCCATTTGTGATCTATTTCCTCCTTTGTTCGACGTGACCAGCGTCCTCAGGTTGCCCCATTCTCAGGTTTGTCTTCCTTGTTTAAGTTTGTTGCTTTGGGGGGATCTTTTGGGTCCCCCCCTTTGTTTACCTGTTGTTGTTATTTCTTTGTTATAAATTTCCATTTGTAAATGAATTGCCTTGTTTGTTAGAGTTACTTTGGTGCAGTGAGATCTAGAATACAGGGGAGCCCTGTCTCCTCATCCATGTATTACCGTCAGATCTCAGAGATCCTGTTGTATTCTTTGTTTGGGTATTTGTTTTCCATTTGTGATCTATTTCCTCCTTTGTTCGACGTGACCAGCGTCCTCGGGTTGCCCCATTCTCAGGTTTATCTTCCTTGCTTAAGTTTGTTGCTTTTGGGGGACCTTTTGGGTCCCCCCCTTCGTTTACCTGTTGTTGTTATTTCTTTGTTATAAATTTCCATTTGTGAATGAATTGCCTTGTTTGTAGAGTTACTTTGGTGCAGTGAGATCTAGAATACAGGGGAGCCCTGTCCCCTCATCCATGTATTACCGTCAGATCTCAGAGACACTGTTGTATTCTTTGTTTGGGTATTTTGTTTTCCATTTGTGATCTATTTCCTCCTTTGTTCGACGTGACCAGCGTCCTCAGGTTGCCCCATTCTCAGGTTTGTCTTCCTTGTTTAAGTTTGATGCTTTGGGGGGATCTTTTGGGTCCCCCCCTTTGTTTACCTGTTGTTGTTATTTCTTTGTTATAAATTTCCATTTGTAAATGAATTGCCTTGTTTGTTAGAGTTACTTTGGTGCAGTGAGATCTAGAATACAGGGGAGCCCTGTCTCCTCATCCATGTATTACCGTCAGATCTCAGAGATCCTGTTGTATTCTTTGTTTGGGTATTTGTTTTCCATTTGTGATCTATTTCTTCCTTTGTTCGACGTGACCAGCGTCCTCGGTTTGCCCCATTCTCTGGTTTGTCTTCCTTGTTTAAGTTTGTTGCTTGTGGGGGACCTTTTGGGTCCCCCCCTTTGTTTACCTGTTGTTGTTATTTCTTTATATAAATTTCCATTTGTAAATGAATTGCCTTGTTTGTTAGAGTTACTTTGGTGCAGTGAGATCTAGAATACAGGGGAGCCCTGTCTCCTCATCCATGTATTACCGTCAGATCTCGGAGACCCTGTTGTACTCTTTGTTTGGGTATTTTGTTTTCCATTTGTGATCTATTTCCTCCTTTGTTCGACGTGACCAGCGTCCTCGGTTTGCCCCATTCTCTAGTTTGTCTTCCTTGTTTAAGTTTGTTGCTTTTGGGGGACCTTTTGGGTCCCCCGCTTCGTTTACCTGTTGTTGTTATTTGTTTGTTATAAATTTCCATTTGTAAATGAATTGCCTTGTTTGTTAGAGTTACTTTGGTGCAGTGAGATCTAGAATACAGGGGAGCCCTGTCTCCTCATCCATGTATTACCGTCATATCTCGGAGACCCTGTTGTACTCTTTGTTTGGGTATTTTGTTTTCCATTTGTGATCTATTTCCTCGTTTGTACGACGTGACCAGCGTCCACGAGTAGCCCCATTCTCAAGTTTGTCTTCCTTGTTTAAGTCTGTTGCTTTTGGGGGATCCTTTGGGTCCCTCCCTTTGTTTACCTGTTGTTGTTATTTCTTTGTTGTAAATGAATTGCCTTGTTTGTTAGAGTTACTTTGGTGCAGTGAGATCTAGAATACAGGGGAGCCCTGTCTCCTCATCCATGTATTACCGTCAGATCTCAGAGATCCTGTTGTATTCTTTGTTTGGGTATTTGTTTTCCATTTGTGATCTATTTCCTCCTTTGTTCGACGTGACCAGCGTCCTCGGGTTGTCCCATTCTCAGGTTTGTCTTCCTTGTTTAAGTTTGTTGCTTTTGGGGGACCTTTTGGGTCCCCCCCTTCGTTTACCTGTTGTTGTTATTTCTCTGTTATTAATTTCCATTTGTGAATGAATTGCCTTGTTTGTAGAGTTACTTTGGTGCAGTGAGATCTACAATACAGGGGAGCCCTGTCCCCTCATCCATGTATTACCGTCAGATCTCAGAGACACTGTTGTATTCTTTGTTTGGGTATTTTGTTTTCCATTTGTGATCTATTTCCTCCTTTGTTCGACGTGACCAGCGTCCTCAGATTGCCCCATTCTCAGGTTTGTCTTCCTTGTTTAAGTTTGTTGCTTTGGGGGGATCTTTTGGGTCCCCCCCTTTGTTTACCTGTTGTTGTTATTTCTTTGTTATAAATTTCCATTTGTAAATGAATTGCCTTGTTTGTTAGAGTTACTTTGGTGCAGTGAGATCTAGAATACAGGGGAGCCCTGTCTCCTCATCCATGTATTACCGTCAGATCTCAGAGATCCTGTTGTATTCTTTGTTTGGGTATTTGTTTTCCATTTGTGATCTATTTCCTCCTTTGTTCGACGTGACCAGCGTCCTCGGGTTGCCCCATTCTCAGGTTTATCTTCCTTGCTTAAGTTTGTTGCTTTTGGGGGACCTTTTGGGTCCCCCCCTTCGTTTACCTGTTGTTGTTATTTCTTTGTTATAAATTTCCATTTGTGAATGAATTGCCTTGTTTGTAGAGTTACTTTGGTGCAGTGAGATCTAGAATACAGGGGAGCCCTGTCCCCTCATCCCTGTATTACCGTCAGATCTCAGAGACACTGTTGTATTCTTTGTTTGGGTATTTTGTTTTCCAGTTGTGATCTATTTCCTCCTTTGTTCGACGTGACCAGCGTCCTCAGATTGCCCCATTCTCAGGTTTGTCTTCCTTGTTTAAGTTTGTTGCTTTGGGGGGATCTTTTGGGTCCCCCCCTTTGTTTACCTGTTGTTGTTATTTCTTTGTTATAAATTTCCATTTGTAAATGAATTGCCTTGTTTGTTAGAGTTACTTTGGTGCAGTGAGATCCAGAATACAGGGGAGCCCTGTCTCCTCATCCATGTATTACCGTCAGATCTCAGAGATCCTGTTGTATTCTTTGTTTGGGTATTTGTTTTCCATTTGTGATCTATTTCCTCCTTTGTTCGACGTGACCAGCGTCCTCGGGTTGCCCCATTCTCAGGTTTATCTTCCTTGCTTAAGTTTGTTGCTTTTGGGGGACCTTTTGGGTCCCCCCCTTCGTTTACCTGTTGTTGTTATTTCTTTGTTATAAATTTCCATTTGTGAATGAATTGCCTTGTTTGTAGAGTTACTTTGGTGCAGTGAGATCTAGAATACAGGGGAGCCCTGTCCCCTCATCCCTGTATTACCGTCAGATCTCAGAGACACTGTTGTATTCTTTGTTTGGGTATTTTGTTTTCCATTTGTGATCTATTTCCTCCTTTGTTCGACGTGACCAGCGTCCTCAGGTTGCCCCATTCTCAGGTTTGTCTTCCTTGTTTAAGTTTGTTGCTTTGGGGGGATCTTTTGGGTCCCCCCCTTTGTTTACCTGTTGTTGTTATTTCTTTGTTATAAATTTCCATTTGTAAATGAATTGCCTTGTTTGTTAGAGTTACTTTGGTGCAGTGAGATCTAGAATACAGGGGAGCCCTGTCTCCTCATCCATGTATTACCGTCAGATCTCAGAGATCCTGTTGTATTCTTTGTTTGGGTATTTGTTTTCCATTTGTGATCTATTTCCTCCTTTGTTCGACGTGACCAGCGTCCTCGGTTTGCCCCATTCTCTGGTTTGTCTTCCTTGTTTAAGTTTGTTGCTTGTGGGGGACCTTTTGGGTCCCCCCCTTTGTTTACCTGTTGTTGTTATTTCTTTGTTATAAATATCCATTTGTAAATGAAGTGCCTTGTTTGTTAGAGTTACTTTGGTGCAGTGAGATCTAGAATACAGGGGAGCCCTGTCTCCTCATCCATGTATTACCGTCAGATCTCAGAGATCCTGTTGTATTCTTTGTTTGGGTATTTGTTTTCCATTTGTGATCTATTTCCTCCTTTGTTCGACGTGACCAGCGTCCTCGGGTTGCCCCATTCTCAGGTTTATCTTCCTTGCTTAAGTTTGTTGCTTTTGGGGGACGTTTTGGGTCCCCCCCTTCGTTTACCTGTTGTTGTTATTTCTTTGTTATAAATTTCCATTTGTGAATGAATTGCCTTGTTTGTAGAGTTACTTTGGTGCAGTGAGATCTAGAATACAGGGGAGCCCTGTCCCCTCATCCCTGTATTACCGTCAGATCTCAGAGACACTGTTGTATTCTTTGTTTGGGTATTTTGTTTTCCATTTGTGATCTATTTCCTCCTTTGTTCGACGTGACCAGCGTCCTCAGGTTGCCCCATTCTCAGGTTTGTCTTCCTTGTTTAAGTTTGTTGCTTTGGGGGGATCTTTTGGGTCCGACCCTTTGTTTACCTGTTGTTGTTATTTCTTTGTTATAAATATCCATTTGTAAATGAATTGCCTTGTTTGTTAGAGTTACTTTGGTGCAGTGAGATCTAGAATACAGGGGAGCCCTGTCTCCTCATCCATGTATTACCGTCAGATCTCAGAGATCCTGTTGTATTCTTTGTTTGGGTATTTGTTTTCCATTTGTGATCTATTTCCTCCTTTGTTCGACGTGACCAGCGTCCTCAGATTGCCCCATTCTCAGGTTTGTCTTCCTTGTTTAAGTTTGTTGCTTTGGGGGGATCTTTTGGGTCCCCCCCTTTGTTTACCTGTTGTTGTTATTTCTTTGTTATAAATTTCCATTTGTAAATGAATTGCCTTGTTTGTTAGAGTTACTTTGGTGCAGTGAGATCCAGAATACAGGGGAGCCCTGTCTCCTCATCCATGTATTACCGTCAGATCTCAGAGATCCTGTTGTATTCTTTGTTTGGGTATTTGTTTTCCATTTGTGATCTATTTCCTCCTTTGTTCGACGTGACCAGCGTCCTCGGGTTGCCCCATTCTCAGGTTTATCTTCCTTGCTTAAGTTTGTTGCTTTTGGGGGACCTTTTGGGTCCCCCCCTTCGTTTACCTGTTGTTGTTATTTCTTTGTTATAAATTTCCATTTGTGAATGAATTGCCTTGTTTGTAGAGTTACTTTGGTGCAGTGAGATCTAGAATACAGGGGAGCCCTGTCCCCTCATCCCTGTATTACCGTCAGATCTCAGAGACACTGTTGTATTCTTTGTTTGGGTATTTTGTTTTCCATTTGTGATCTATTTCCTCCTTTGTTCGACGTGACCAGCGTCCTCAGGTTGCCCCATTCTCAGGTTTGTCTTCCTTGTTTAAGTTTGTTGCTTTGGGGGGATCTT
The DNA here is from genome assembly GCA_963966675.1 of Lasioglossum calceatum. Lineage (NCBI taxonomy): Eukaryota > Metazoa > Arthropoda > Insecta > Hymenoptera > Halictidae > Lasioglossum > Lasioglossum calceatum. Next base: position 20,757 of record CAXAAD010000382.1, read on the forward strand.
TTGGGTCCCCCCCTTTGTTTACCTGTTGTTGTTATTTCTTTGTTATAAATTTCCATTTGTAAATGAATTGCCTTGTTTGTTAGAGTTACTTTGGTGCAGTGAGATCTAGAATACAGGGGAGCCCTGTCTCCTCATCCATGTATTACCGTCAGATCTCAGAGATCCTGTTGTATTCTTTGTTTGGGTATTTGTTTTCCATTTGTGATCTATTTCCTCCTTTGTTCGACGTGACCAGCGTCCTCGGGTTGCCCCATTCTCAGGTTTATCTTCCTTGCTTAAGTTTGTTGCTTTTGGGGGACCTTTTGGGTCCCCCCCTTCGTTTACCTGTTGTTGTTATTTCTTTGTTATAAATTTCCATTTGTGAATGAATTGCCTTGTTTGTAGAGTTACTTTGGTGCAGTGAGATCTAGAATACAGGGGAGCCCTGTCCCCTCATCCATGTATTACCGTCAGATCTCAGAGACACTGTTGTATTCTTTGTTTGGGTATTTTGTTTTCCATTTGTGATCTATTTCCTCCTTTGTTCGACGTGACCAGCGTCCTCAGATTGCCCCATTCTCAGGTTTGTCTTCCTTGTTTAAGTTTGTTGCTTTGGGGGGATCTTTTGGGTCCCCCCCTTTGTTTACCTGTTGTTGTTATTTCTTTGTTATAAATTTCCATTTGTAAATGAATTGCCTTGTTTGTTAGAGTTACTTTGGTGCAGTGAGATCTAGAATACAGGGGAGCCCTGTCTCCTCATCCATGTATTACCGTCAGATCTCAGAGATCCTGTTGTATTCTTTGTTTGGGTATTTGTTTTCCATTTGTGATCTATTTCCTCCTTTGTTCGACGTGACCAGCGTCCTCAGGTTGCCCCATTCTCAGGTTTGTCTTCCTTGTTTAAGTTTGTTGCTTTGGGGGGATCTTTTGGGTCCCCCCTTTGTTTACCTGTTGTTGTTATTTCTTTGTTATAAATTTCCATTTGTAAATGAACTGCCTTGTTTGTTAGAGTTACTTTGGTGCAGTGAAATCTAGAATACAGGGGAGCCCTGTCTCCTCATCCATGTATTACCGTCAGATCTCAGAGATCCTGTTGTATTCTTTGTTTGGGTATTTGTTTTCCATTTGTGATCTATTTCCTCCTTTGTTCGACGTGACCAGCGTCCTCGGTTTGCCCCATTCTCTGGTTTGTCTTCCTTGTTTAAGTTTGTTGCTTGTGGGGGACCTTTTGGGTCCCCCCCTTTGTTTACCTGTTGTTGTTATTTCTTTGTTATAAATATCCATTTGTAAATGAAGTGCCTTGTTTGTTAGAGTTACTTTGGTGCAGTGAGATCTAGAATACAGGGGAGCCCCGTCTCCTCATCCATGTATTACCGTCAGATCTCGGAGACCCTGTTGTACTCTTTGTTTGGGTATTTTGTTTCCCATTTGTGATCTATTTCCTCCTTTGTTCGACGTGACCAGCGTCCTCGGTTTGCCCCATTCTCTGGTTTGTCTTCCTTGTTTAAGTTTGTTGCTTTTGGGGGACCTTTTGGGTCCCCCCCTTTGTTTACCTGTTGTTGTTATTTCTTTATATAAATTTCCATTTGTAAATGAATTGCCTTGTTTGTTAGAGTTACTTTGGTGCAGTGAGATCTAGAATACAGGGGAGCCCTGTCACCTCATCCATGTATTACCGTCAGATCTCGGAGACCCTGTTGTACTCTTTGTTTGGGTATTTTGTTTTCCATTTGTGATCTATTTCCTCGTTTGTACGACGTGACCAGCGTCCTCGAGTAGCCCCATTCTCAAGTTTGTCTTCCTTGTTTAAGTCTGTTGCTTTTGGGGGATCGTTTGGGTCCCCCCCTTTGTTTACCTGTTGTTGTTATTTCTTTGTTGTAAATTTCCATTTGTAAATGAATTGCCTTGTTTGTTAGAGTTACTTTGGTGCAGTGAGATCTAGAATACAGGGGAGCCCTGTCTCCTCATCCATGTATTACCGTCAGATCTCAGAGATCCTGTTGTATTCTTTGATTGGGTATTTGTTTTCCATTTGTGATCTATTTCCTCCTTTGTTCGACGTGACCAGCGTCCTCGGGTTGTCCCATTCTCTGGTTTATCTTCCTTGTTTAAGTTTGTTGCTTTTGGGGGACCATTTGGGTCCCCCCCTTTGTTTACCTGTTGTTGTTATTTCTTTGTTATAAATTTCCATTTGTAAATGAAGTGCCTTGTTTGTTAGAGTTACTTTGGTGCAGTGAGATCTAGAATACAGGGGAGCCCCGTCTCCTCATCCATGTATTACCGTCAGATCTCGGAGACCCTGTTGTACTCTTTGTTTGGGTATTTTGTTTCCCATTTGTGATCTATTTCCTCCTTTGTTCGACGTGACCAGCGTCCTCGGTTTGACCCATTCTCTGGTTTGTCTTCCTTGTTTAAGTTTGTTGCTTTTGGGGGACCTTTTGGGTCCCCCCCTTTGTTTACCTGTTGTTGTTATTTCTTTATATAAATTTATATTTGTAAATGAATTGCCTTGTTTGTTAGAGTTACTTTGGTGCAGTGAGATCTAGAATACAGGGGAGCCCTGTCACCTCATCCATGTATTACCGTCAGATCTCGGAGACCCTGTTGTACTCTTTGTTTGGGTATTTTGTTTTCCATTTGTGATCTATTTCCTCGTTTGTACGACGTGACCAGCGTCCTCGAGTAGCCCCATTCTCAAGTTTGTCTTCCTTGTTTAAGTCTGTTGCTTTTGGGGGATCCTTTGGGTCCCCCCCTTTGTTTACCTGTTGTTGTTATTTCTTTGTTGTAAATTTCCATTTGTAAATGAATTGCCTTGTTTGTTAGAGTTACTTTGGTGCAGTGAGATCTAGAATACAGGGGAGCCCTGTCTCCTCATCCATGTATTACCGTCAGATCTCAGAGATCCTGTTGTATTCTTTGTTTGGGTATTTGTTTTCCATTTGTGATCTATTTCCTCCTTTGTTCGACGTGACCAGCGTCCTCGGGTTGTCCCATTCTCTGGTTTATCTTCCTTGTTTAAGTTTGTTGCTTTTGGGGGACCATTTGGGTCCCCCCCTTTGTTTACCTGTTGTTGTTATTTCTTTGTTATAAATTTCCATTTGTAAATGAAGTGCCTTGTTTGTTAGAGTTACTTTGGTGCAGTGAGATCTAGAATACAGGGGAGCCCCGTCTCCTCATCCATGTATTACCGTCAGATCTCGGAGACCCTGTTGTACTCTTTGTTTGGGTATTTTGTTTCCCATTTGTCATCTATTTCCTCCTTTGTTCGACGTGACCAGCGTCCTCGGTTTGCCCCATTCTCTGGTTTGTCTTCCTTGTTTAAGTTTGTTGCTTTTGGGGGACCTTTTGGGTCCCCCCCTTTGTTTACCTGTTGTTGTTATTTCTTTATATAAATTTCCATTTGTAAATGAATTGCCTTGTTTGTTAGAGTTACTTTGGTGCAGTGAGATCTAGAATACAGGGGAGCCCTGTCACCTCATCCATGTATTACCGTCAGATCTCGGAGACCCTGTTGTACTCTTTGTTTGGGTATTTTGTTTTCCATTTGTGATCTATTTCCTCGTTTGTACGACGTGACCAGCGTCCTCGAGTAGCCCCATTCTCAAGTTTGTCTTCCTTGTTTAAGTCTGTTGCATTTGGGGGATCCTTTGGGTCCCCCCCTTTGTTTACCTGTTGTTGTTATTTCTTTGTTGTAAATTTCCATTTGTAAATGAATTGCCTTGTTTGTTAGAGTTACTTTGGTGCAGTGAGATCTAGAATACAGGGGAGCCCTGTCTCCTCATCCATGTATTACCGTCAGATCTCAGAGATCCTGTTGTATTCTTTGTTTGGGTATTTGTTTTCCATTTGTGATCTATTTCCTCCTTTGTTCGACGTGACCAGCGTCCTCGGGTTGTCCCATTCTCTGGTTTATCTTCCTTGTTTAAGTTTGTTGCTTTTGGGGGACCATTTGGGTCCCCCCCTTTGTTTACCTGTTGTTGTTATTTCTTTGTTATAAATTTCCATTTGTAAATGAATTGCCTTGTTTGTTAGAGTTACTTTGGTGCAGTCAGATCTAGAATACAGGGGAGCCCTGTCTCCTCATCCATGTATTACCGTCAGATCTCAGAGATCCTGTTGTATTCTTTGTTTGGGTATTTGTTTTGCATTTGTGATCTATTTCCTCCTTTGTTCGACGTGACCAGCGTCCTCGGGTTGTCCCATTCTCTGGTTTATCTTCCTTGTTTAAGTTTGTTGCTTTTGGGGGACCATTTGGGTCCCCCCCTTTGTTTACCTGTTGTTGTTATTTCTTTGTTATTAATTTCCATTTGTGAATGAATTGCCTTGTTTGTAGAGTTACTTTGGTGCAGTGAGATCTACAATACAGGGGAGCCCTGTCCCCTCATCCATGTATTACCGTCAGATCTCAGAGACACTGTTGTATTCTTTGTTTGGGTATTTTGTTTTCCATTTGTGATCTATTTCCTCCTTTGTTCGACGTGACCAGCGTCCTCAGATTGCCCCATTCTCAGGTTTGTCTTCCTTGTTTAAGTTTGTTGCTTTGGGGGGATCTTTTGGGTCCCCCCCTTTGTTTACCTGTTGTTGTTATTTCTTTGTTATAAATTTCCATTTGTAAATGAATTGCCTTGTTTGTTAGAGTTACTTTGGTGCAGTGAGATCTAGAATACAGGGGAGCCCTGTCTCCTCATCCATGTATTACCGTCAGATCTCAGAGATCCTGTTGTATTCTTTGTTTGGGTATTTGTTTTCCATTTGTGATCTATTTCCTCCTTTGTTCGACGTGACCAGCGTCCTCGGTTTGCCCCATGCTCTGGTTTGTCTTCCTTGTTTAAGTTTGTTGCTTTTGGGGGGGCTTTTGGGTCCCCCCCTTTGTTTACCTGTTGTTGTTATTTCTTTATTGTAAATTTCCATTTGTAAATGAATTGCCTTGTTTGTTAGAGTTACTTTGGTGCAGTGAGATCTAGAATACAGGGGAGCCCTGTCTCCTCATCCATGTATTACCGTCAGATCTCAGAGATCCTGTTGTATTCTTTGTTTGGGTATTTGTTTTCCATTTGTGATCTATTTCCTCCTTTGTTCGACGTGACCAGCGTCCTCGGGTTGCCCCATTCTCAGGTTTATCTTCCTTGCTTAAGTTTGTTGCTTTTGGGGGACCTTTTGGGTCCCCCCCTTCGTTTACCTGTTGTTGTTATTTCTTTGTTATAAATTTCCATTTGTGAATGAATTGCCTTGTTTGTAGAGTTACTTTGGTGCAGTGAGATCTAGAATACAGGGGAGCCCTGTCCCCTCATCCCTGTATTACCGTCAGATCTCAGAGACACTGTTGTATTCTTTGTATGGGTATTTTGTTTTCCATTTGTGATCTATTTCCTCCTTTATTCGACGTGACCAGCGTCCTCAGGTTGCCCCATTCTCAGGTTTGTCTTCCTTGTTTAAGTTTGTTGCTTTGGGGGGATCTTTTGGGTCCCCCCCTTTGTTTACCTGTTGTTGTTATTTCTTTGTTATAAATTTCCATTTGTAAATGAATTGCCTTGTTTGTTAGAGTTACTTTGGTGCAGTGAGATCTAGAATACAGGGGAGCCCTGTCTCCTCATCCATGTATTACCGTCAGATCTCAGAGATCCTGTTGTATTCTTTGTTTGGGTATTTGTTTTCCATTTGTGATCTATTTCCTCCTTTGTTCGACGTGACCAGCGTCCTCGGGTTGCCCCATTCTCAGGTTTATCTTCCTTGCTTAAGTTTGTTGCTTTTGGGGGACCTTTTGGGTCCCCCCCTTCGTTTACCTGTTGTTGTTATTTCTTTGTTATAAATTTCCATTTGTGAATGAATTGCCTTGTTTGTAGAGTTACTTTGGTGCAGTGAGATCTAGAATACAGGGGAGCCCTGTCCCCTCATCCATGTATTACCGTCAGATCTCAGAGACACTGTTGTATTCTTTGTTTGGGTATTTTGTTTTCCATTTGTGATCTATTTCCTCCTTTGTTCGACGTGACCAGCGTCCTCAGGTTGCCCCATTCTCAGGTTTGTCTTCCTTGTTTAAGTTTGTTGCTTTGGGGGGATCTTTTGGGTCCCCCCCTTTGTTTACCTGTTGTTGTTATTTCTTTGTTATAAATTTCCATTTGTAAATGAATTGCCTTGTTTGTTAGAGTTACTTTGGTGCAGTGAGATCTAGAATACAGGGGAGCCCTGTCTCCTCATCCATGTATTACCGTCAGATCTCAGAGATCCTGTTGTATTCTTTGTTTGGGTATTTGTTTTCCATTTGTGATCTATTTCCTCCTTTGTTCGACGTGACCAGCGTCCTCGGTTTGCCCCATTCTCTGGTTTGTCTTCCTTGTTTAAGTTTGTTGCTTGTGGGGGACCTTTTGGGTCCCCCCCTTTGTTTACCTGTTGTTGTTATATCTTTGTTATAAATTTCCATTTGTGAATGAATTGCCTTGTTTGTAGAGTTACTTTGGTGCAGTGAGATCTAGAATACAGGGGAGCCCTGTCCCCTCATCCATGTATTACCGTCAGATCTCAGAGACACTGTTGTATTCTTTGTTTGGGTATTTTGTTTTCCATTTGTGATCTATTTCCTCCTTTGTTCGACGTGACCAGCGTCCTCAGGTTGCCCCATTCTCAGGTTTGTCTTCCTTGTTTAAGTTTGTTGCTTGTGGGGGACCTTTTGGGTCCCCCCCTTTGTTTACCTGTTGTTGTTATTTCTTTGTTATAAAGTTCCATTTGTAAATGAAGTGCCTTGTTTGTTAGAGTTACTTTGGTGCAGTGAGATCTAGAATACAGGGGAGCCCTGTCTCCTCATCCATGTATTACCGTCAGATCTCGGAGACCCTGTTGTACTCTTTGTTTGGGTATTTTGTTTCCCATTTGTGATCTATTTCCTCCTTTGTTCGACGTGACCAGCGTCCTCGGTTTGCCCCATTCTCTGGTTTGTCTTCCTTGTTTAAGTTTGTTGCTTTTGGGGGACCTTTTGGGTCCCCCCCTTTGTTTACCTGTTGTTGTTATTTCTTTATATAAATTTCCATTTGTAAATGAATTGCCTTGTTTGTTAGAGTTACTTTGGTGCAGTGAGATCTAGAATACAGGGGAGCCCTGTCTCCTCATCCATGTATTACCGTCAGATCTCGGAGACCCTGTTGTACTCTTTGTTTGGGTATTTGTTTTCCATTTGTGATCTATTTCCTCCTTTGTTCGACGTGACCAGCGTCCTCGGGTTGCCCCATTCTCAGGTTTATCTTCCTTGCTTAAGTTTGTTGCTTTTGGGGGACCTTTTGGGTCCCCCCCTTCGTTTACCTGTTGTTGTTATTTCTTTGTTATAAATTTCCATTTGTGAATGAATTGCCTTGTTTGTAGAGTTACTTTGGTGCAGTGAGATCTAGAATACAGGGGAGCCCTGTCCCCTCATCCCTGTATTACCGTCAGATCTCAGAGACACTGTTGTATTCTTTGTTTGGGTATTTTGTTTTCCATTTGTGATCTATTTCCTCCTTTATTCGACGTGACCAGCGTCCTCAGGTAGCCCCATTCTCAGGTTTGTCTTCCTTGTTTAAGTTTGTTGCTTTGGGGGGATCTTTTGGGTCCCCCCCTTTGTTTACCTGTTGTTGTTATTTCTTTGTTATAAATTTCCATTTGTAAATGAATTGCCTTGTTTGTTAGAGTTACTTTGGTGCAGTGAGATCTAGAATACAGGGGAGCCCTGTCTCCTCATCCATGTATTACCGTCAGATCTCAGAGATCCTGTTGTATTCTTTGTTTGGGTATTTGTTTTCCATTTGTGATCTATTTCCTCCTTTGTTCGACGTGACCAGCGTCCTCGGGTTGCCCCATTCTCAGGTTTATCTTCCTTGCTTAAGTTTGTTGCTTTTGGGGGACCTTTTGGGTCCCCCCCTTCGTTTACCTGTTGTTGTTATTTCTTTGTTATAAATTTCCATTTGTGAATGAATTGCCTTGTTTGTAGAGTTACTTTGGTGCAGTGAGATCTAGAATACAGGGGAGCCCTGTCCCCTCATCCATGTATTACCGTCAGATCTCAGAGACACTGTTGTATTCTTTGTTTGGGTATTTTGTTTTCCATTTGTGATCTATTTCCTCCTTTGTTCGACGTGACCAGCGTCCTCAGGTTGCCCCATTCTCAGGTTTGTCTTCCTTGTTTAAGTTTGTTGCTTTGGGGGGATCTTTTGGGTCCCCCCCTTTGTTTACCTGTTGTTGTTATTTCTTTGTTATAAATTTCCATTTGTAAATGAATTGCCTTGTTTGTTAGAGTTACTTTGGTGCAGTGAGATCTAGAATACAGGGGAGCCCTGTCTCCTCATCCATGTATTACCGTCAGATCTCAGAGATCCTGTTGTATTCTTTGTTTGGGTATTTGTTTTCCATTTGTGATCTATTTCCTCCTTTGTTCGACGTGACCAGCGTCCTCGGTTTGCCCCATTCTCTGGTTTGTCTTCCTTGTTTAAGTTTGTTGCTTGTGGGGGACCTTTTGGGTCCCCCCCTTTGTTTACCTGTTGTTGTTATTTCTTTGTTATAAATTTCCATTTGTGAATGAATTGCCTTGTTTGTAGAGTTACTTTGGTGCAGTGAGATCTAGAATACAGGGGAGCCCTGTCCCCTCATCCATGTATTACCGTCAGATCTCAGAGACACTGTTGTATTCTTTGTTTGGGTATTTTGTTTTCCATTTGTGATCTATTTCCTCCTTTGTTCGACGTGACCAGCGTCCTCGGGTTGCCCCATTCTCAGGTTTATCTTCCTTGCTTAAGTTTGTTGCTTTTGGGGGACCTTTTGGGTCCCCCCCTTCGTTTACCTGTTGTTGTTATTTCTTTGTTATAAATTTCCATTTGTGAATGAATTGCCTTGTTTGTAGAGTTACTTTGGAGCAGTGAGATCTAGAATACAGGGGAGCCCTGTCCCCTCATCCATGTATTACCGTCAGATCTCAGAGACACTGTTGTATTCTTTGTTTGGGTATTTTGTTTTCCATTTGTGATCTATTTCCTCCTTTGTTCGACGTGACCAGCGTCCTCAGGTTGCCCCATTCTCAGGTTTGTCTTCCTTGTTTAAGTTTGTTGCTTTGGGGGGATCTTTTGGGTCCCCCCCTTTGTTTACCTGTTGTTGTTATTTCTTTGTTATAAATTTCCATTTGTAAATGAATTGCCTTGTTTGTTAGAGTTACTTTGGTGCAGTGAGATCTAGAATACAGGGGAGCCCTGTCTCCTCATCCATGTATTACCGTCAGATCTCAGAGATCCTGTTGTATTCTTTGTTTGGGTATTTGTTTTCCATTTGTGATCTATTTCCTCCTTTGTTCGACGTGACCATCGTCCTCAGGTTGCCCCATTCTCAGGTTTGTCTTCCTTGTTTAAGTTTGTTGCTTTGGGGGGATCTTTTGGGTCCCCCCCTTTGTTTACCTGTTGTTGTTATTTCTTTGTTATAAATTTCCATTTGTAAATGAATTGCCTTGTTTGTTAGAGTTACTTTGGTGCAGTGAGATCTAGAATACAGGGGAGCCCTGTCTCCTCATCCATGTATTACCGTCAGATCTCGGAGACCCTGTTGTACTCTTTGTTTGGGTATTTTGTTTTCCATTTGTGATCTATTTCCTCGTTTGTACGACGTGACCAGCGTCCTCGAGTAGCCCCATTCTCAAGTTTGTCTTCCTTGTTTAAGTCTGTTGCTTTTGGGGGATCCTTTGGGTCCCCCCCTTTGTTTACCTGTTGTTATTATTTCTTTGTTGTAAATTTCCATTTGTAAATGAATTGCCTTGTTTGTTAGAGTTACTTTGGTGCAGTGAGATCTAGAATACAGGGGAGCCCTGTCTCCTCATCCATGTATTACCGTCAGATCTCAGAGATCCTGTTGTATTCTTTGTTTGGGTATTTGTTTTCCATTTGTGATCTATTTCCTCCTTTGTTCGACGTGACCAGCGTCCTCGGGTTGTCCCATTCTCTGGTTTATCTTCCTTGTTTAAGTTTGTTGCTTTTGGGGGACCATTTGGGTCCCCCCCTTTGTTTACCTGTTGTTGTTATTTCTTTGTTATAAATTTCCATTTGTAAATGAATTGCCTTGTTTGTTAGAGTTACTTTGGTGCAGTCAGATCTAGAATACAGGGGAGCCCTGTCTCCTCATCCATGTATTGCCGTCAGATCTCAGAGATCCTGTTGTATTCTTTGTTTGGGTATTTGTTTTGCATTTGTGATCTATTTCCTCCTTTGTTCGACGTGACCAGCGTCCTCGGGTTGTCCCATTCTCTGGTTTATCTTCCTTCTTTAAGTTTGTTGCTTTTGGGGGACCATTTGGGTCCCCCCCTTTGTTTACCTGTTGTTGTTATTTCTTTGTTATAAATTTCCATTTGTAAATGAATTGCCTTGTTTGTTAGAGTTACTTTGGTGCAGTCAGATCTAGAATACAGGGGAGCCCTGTCCCCTCATCCATGTATTACCGTCAGATCTCAGAGACACTGTTGTATTCTTTGTTTGGGTATTTTGTTTTCCATTTGTGATCTATTTCCTCCTTTGTTCGACGTGACCAGCGTCCTCGGGTTGTCCCATTCTCTGGTTTATCTTCCTTGTTTAAGTTTGTTGCTTTTGGGGGACCATTTGGGTCCCCCCCTTTGTTTACCTGTTGTTGTTATATCTTTGTTATAAATTTCCATTTGTAAATGAAGTGCCTTGTTTGTTAGAGTTACTTTGGTGCAGTGAGATCTAGAATACAGGGGAGCCCTGTCTCCTCATCCATGTATTACCGTCAGATCTCGGAGACCCTGTTGTATTATTTGTTTGGGTATTTTGTTTTCCATTTGTGATCTATTTCCTCCTTTGTTCGACGTGACCAGCGTCCTCGGGTAGCCCCATTCTCAAGTTTGTCTTCCTTGTTTAAGTCTGTTGCTTTTGGGGGATCTTTTGTGTCCCCCCCTTTGTTTACCTGTTGTTGTTATTTCTTTGTTGTAAATTTCCATTTGTAAATGAATTGCCTTGTTTGTTAGAGTTACTTTGGTGCAGTGAGATCTAGAATACAGGGGAGCCCTGTCTCCTAATCCATGTATTACCGTCAGATCTCGGAGCCCCTTTTGTATTCTTTGTTTGGGTATTTTGTTTTCCATTTGTGATCTATTTCCTCCTTTGTTCGAAGTGAACAGCGTCCTCGGGTTGTCCCATTCTCAGGTTTGTCTTCCTTGTTTAAGTTTGTTGCTTTTGGGGGACCTTTTGGGTCCCCCCCTTTGTTTACCTGTTGTTGTTATTACTTTGTTATAAATTTCCATTTGTAAATGAATTGCCTTGTTTGTTAGAGTTACTTTGGTGCCGTGAGATCTAGAATACAGGGGAGCCCTGTCTCCTCATCCATGTATTACCGTCAGATCTCAGAGACCCTGTTGTATTCTTTGTTTGGGTATTTGTTTTCCATTTGTGATCTATTTCCTCCTTTGTTCGACGTGACCAGCGTCCTCGGGTTGCCCCATTCTCAGGTTTATCTTCCTTGCTTAAGTTTGTTGCTTTTGGGGGACCTTTTGGGTCCCCCCCTTCGTTTACCTGTTGTTGTTATTTCTTTGTTATAAATTTCCATTTGTGAATGAATTGCCTTGTTTGTAGAGTTACATTGGTGCAGTGAGATCTAGAATACAGGGGAGCCCTGTCCCCTCATCCCTGTATTACCGTCAGATCTCAGAGACACTGTTGTATTCTTTGTTTGGGTATTTTGTTTTCCATTTGTGATCTATTTCCTCCTTTGTTCGACGTGACCAGCGTCCTCAGGTTGCCCCATTCTCAGGTTTGTCTTCCTTGTTTAAGTTTGTTGCTTTGGGGGGATCTTTTGGGTCCCCCCCTTTGTTTACCTGTTGTTGTTATTTCTTTGTTATAAATTTCCATTTGTAAATGACTTGCCTTGTTTGTTAGAGTTACTTTGGTGCAGTGAGATCTAGAATACAGGGGAGCCCTGTCTCCTCATCCATGTATTACCGTCAGATCTCAGAGATCCTGTTGTATTCTTTGTTTGGGTATTTGTTTTCCATTTGTGATCTATTTCCTCCTTTGTTCGACGTGACCAGCGTCCTCGGGTTGTCCCATTCTCTGGTTTATCTTCCTTGTTTAAGTTTGTTGCTTTTGGGGGACCATTTGGGTCCCCCCCTTTGTTTACCTGTTGTTGTTATTTCTTTGTTATAAATTTCCATTTGTAAATGAATTGCCTTGTTTGTTAGAGTTACTTTGGTGCAGTCAGATCTAGAATACAGGGGAGCCCTGTCTCCTCATCCATGTATTGCCGTCAGATCTCAGAGATCCTGTTGTATTCTTTGTTTGGGTATTTGTTTTGCATTTGTGATCTATTTCCTCCTTTGTTCGACGTGACCAGCGTCCTCGGGTTGTCCCATTCTCTGGTTTATCTTCCTTCTTTAAGTTTGTTGCTTTTGGGGGACCATTTGGGTCCCCCCCTTTGTTTACCTGTTGTTGTTATTTCTTTGTTATAAATTTCCATTTGTAAATGAATTGCCTTGTTTGTTAGAGTTACTTTGGTGCAGTCAGATCTAGAATACAGGGGAGCCCTGTCCCCTCATCCATGTATTACCGTCAGATCTCAGAGACACTGTTGTATTCTTTGTTTGGGTATTTTGTTTTCCATTTGTGATCTATTTCCTCCTTTGTTCGACGTGACCAGCGTCCTCGGGTTGTCCCATTCTCTGGTTTATCTTCCTTGTTTAAGTTTGTTGCTTTTGGGGGACCATTTGGGTCCCCCCCTTTGTTTACCTGTTGTTGTTATTTCTTTGTTATAAATTTCCATTTGTAAATGAAGTGCCTTGTTTGTTAGAGTTACTTTGGTGCAGTGAGATCTAGAATACAGGGGATCCCCGTCTCCTCATCCATGTATTACCGTCAGATCTCGGAGACCCTGTTGTACTCTTTGTTTGGGTATTTTGTTTCCCATTTGTGATCTATTTCCTCCTTTGTTCGACGTGACCAGCGTCCTCGGTTTGCCCCATTCTCTGGTTTGTCTTCCTTGTTTAAGTTTGTTGCTTTTGGGGGACCTTTTGGGTCCCCCCCTTTGTTTACCTGTTGTTGTTATTCCTTTGTTGTAAATTTCCATTTGTAAATGAATTGCCTGGTTTGTTAGAGTTACTTTGGTGCAGTGAGATCTAGAATACAGGGGAGCCCTGTCACCTCATCCATGTATTACCGTCAGATCTCGGAGACCCTGTTGTACTCTTTGTTTGGGTATTTTGTTTTCCATTTGTGATCTATTTCCTCGTTTGTACGACGTGACCAGCGTCCTCGAGTAGCCCCATTCTCAAGTTTGTCTTCCTTGTTTAAGTCTGTTGCATTTGGGGGATCCTTTGGGTCCCCCCCTTTGTTTACCTGTTGTTGTTATTTCTTTGTTGTAAATTTCCATTTGTAAATGAATTGCCTTGTTTGTTAGAGTTACTTTGGTGCAGTGAGATCTAGAATACAGGGGAGCCCTGTCTCCTCATCCATGTATTACCGTCAGATCTCAGAGATCCTGTTGTATTCTTTGTTTGGGTATTTGTTTTCCATTTGTGATCTATTTCCTCCTTTGTTCGACGTGACCAGCGTCCTCGGGTTGTCCCATTCTCTGGTTTATCTTCCTTGTTTAAGTTTGTTGCTTTTGGGGGACCATTTGGGTCCCCCCCTTTGTTTACCTGTTGTTGTTATTTCTTTGTTATAAATTTCCATTTGTAAATGAATTGCCTTGTTTGTTAGAGTTACTTTGGTGCAGTCAGATCTAGAATACAGGGGAGCCCTGTCTCCTCATCCATGTATTACCGTCAGATCTCAGAGATCCTGTTGTATTCTTTGTTTGGGTATTTGTTTTGCATTTGTGATCTATTTCCTCCTTTGTTCGACGTGACCAGCGTCCTCGGGTTGTCCCATTCTCTGGTTTATCTTCCTTGTTTAAGTTTGTTGCTTTTGGGGGACCATTTGGGTCCCCCCCTTTGTTTACCTGTTGTTGTTATTTCTTTGTTATTAATTTCCATTTGTGAATGAATTGCCTTGTTTGTAGAGTTACTTTGGTGCAGTGAGATCTACAATACAGGGGAGCCCTGTCCCCTCATCCATGTATTACCGTCAGATCTCAGAGACACTGTTGTATTCTTTGTTTGGGTATTTTGTTTTCCATTTGTGATCTATTTCCTCCTTTGTTCGACGTGACCAGCGTCCTCAGGTTGCCCCATTCTCAGGTTTGTCTTCCTTGTTTAAGTTTGTTGCTTTGGGGGGATCTTTTGGGTCCCCCCCTTTGTTTACCTGTTGTTGTTATTTCTTTGTTATAAATTTCCATTTGTAAATGAATTGCCTTGTTTGTTAGAGTTACTTTGGTGCAGTGAGATCTAGAATACAGGGGAGCCCTGTCTCCTCATCCATGTATTACCGTCAGATCTCAGAGATCCTGTTGTATTCTTTGTTTGGGTATTTGTTTTCCATTTGTGATCTATTTCCTCCTTTGTTCGACGTGACCAGCGTCCTCGGGTTGCCCCATTCTCAGGTTTATCTTCCTTGCTTAAGTTTGTTGCTTTTGGGGGACCTTTTGGGTCCCCCCCTTCGTTTACCTGTTGTTGTTATTTCTTTGTTATAAATTTCCATTTGTGAATGAATTGCCTTGTTTGTAGAGTTACTTTGGTGCAGTGAGATCTAGAATACAGGGGAGCCCTGTCCCCTCATCCCTGTATTACCGTCAGATCTCAGAGACACTGTTGTATTCTTTGTTTGGGTATTTTGTTTTCCATTTGTGATCTATTTCCTCCTTTGTTCGACGTGACCAGCGTCCTCGGGTTGCCCCATTCTCTGGTTTATCTTCCTTGTTTAAGTTTGTTGCTTTTGGGGGACCATTTGGGTCCCCCGCTTCGTTTACCTGTTGTTGTTATTTGTTTGTTATAAATTTCCATTTGTAAATGAATTGCCTTGTTTGTTAGAGTTACTTTGGTGCAGTGAGATCTAGAATACAGGGGAGCCCTGTCTCCTCATCCATGTATTACCGTCAGATCTCAGAGATCCTGTTGTATTCTTTGTTTGGGTATTTGTTTTCCATTTGTGATCTATTTCCTCCTTTGTTCGACGTGACCAGCGTCCTCGGGTTGTCCCATTCTCAGGTTTGTCTTCCTTGTTTAAGTTTGTTGCTTTTGGGGGAGCTTTTGGGTCCCCCCCTTCGTTTACCTGTTGTTGTTATTTCTTTGTTATTAATTTCCATTTGTGAATGAATTGCCTTGTTTGTAGAGTTACTTTGGTGCAGTGAGATCTACAATACAGGGGAGCCCTGTCCCCTCATCCATGTATTACCGTCAGATCTCAGAGACACTGTTGTATTCTTTGTTTGGGTATTTTGTTTTCCATTTGTGATCTATTTCCTCCTTTGTTCGACGTGACCAGCGTCCTCAGATTGCCCCATTCTCAGATTTGTCTTCCTTGTTTAAGTTTGTTGCTTTGGGGGGACCTTTTGGGTCCCCCCCTTTGTTTACCTGTTGTTGTTATTTCTTTGTTATAAATTTCCATTTGTAAATGAATTGCCTTGTTTGTTAGAGTTACTTTGGTGCAGTGAGATCTAGAATACAGGGGAGCCCTGTCTCCTCATCCATGTATTACCGTCAGATCTCAGAGATCCTGTTGTATTCTTTGTTTGGGTATTTGTTTTCCATTTGTGATCTATTTCCTCCTTTGTTCGACGTGACCAGCGTCCTCGGTTTGCCCCATTCTATGGTTTGTCTTCCTTGTTTAAGTTTGTTGCTTTTGGGGGACCTTTTGCGTCCCCCCCTTTGTTTACCTGTTGTTGTTATTTCTTTGTTGTAAATTTCCATTTGTAAATGAATTGCCTTGTTTGTTAGAGTTACTTTGGTGCAGTGAGATCTAGAATACAGGGGAGCCCTGTCTCCTCATCCATGTATTACCGTCAGATCTCAGAGATCCTGTTGTATTCTTTGTTTGTGTATTTGTTTTCCATTTGTGATCTATTTCCTCCTTTGTTCGACGTGACCAGCGTCCTCGGGTTGCCCCATTCTCTGGTTTATCTTCCTTGTTTAAGTTTGTTGCTTTTGGGGGACCATTTGGGTCCCCCGCTTCGTTTACCTGTTGTTGTTATTTCTTTGTTATAAATTTCCATTTGTGAATGAATTGCCTTGTTTGTAGAGTTACTTTGGTGCAGTGAGATCTAGAATACAGGGGAGCCCTGTCCCCTCATCCATGTATTAAAGTCAGATCTCAGAGACACTGTTGTATGCTTTGTTTGGGTATTTTGTTTTCCATTTGTGATCTATTTCCTCCTTTGTTCGACGTGACCAGCGTCCTCAGGTTGCCCCATTCTCAGGTTTGTCTTCCTTGTTTAAGTTTGTTGCTTTGGGGGGATCTTTTGGGTCCCCCCCTTTGTTTACCTGTTGTTGTTATTTCTTTGTTATATATTTCCATTTGTAAATGAATTGCCTTGTTTGTTAGCGTTACTTTGGTGCAGTGAGATCTAGAATACAGGGGAGCCCTGTCTCCTCATCCATGTATTACCGTCAGATCTCGGAGATCCTGTTGTATTCTTTGTTTGGGTATTTGTTTTCCATTTGTGATCTATTTCCTCCTTTGTTCGACGTGACCAGCGTCCTCGGTTTGCCCCATTCTCTGGTTTGTCTTCCTTGTTTAAGTTTGTTGCTTTTGGGGGACCTTTTGGGTCCCCCCCTTTGTTTACCTGTTGTTGTTATATCTTTGTTATAAATTTCCATTTGTAAATGAAGTGCCTTGTTTGTTAGAGTTACTTTGGTGCAGTGAGATCTAGAATACAGGGGAGCCCTGTCTCCTCATCCATGTATTACCGTCAGATCTCAGAGATCCTGTTGTATTCTTTGTTTGGGTATTTGTTTTCCATTTGTGATCTATTTCCTCCTTTGTTCGACGTGACCAGCGTCCTCGGGTTGCCCCATTCTCAGGTATATCTTCCTTGCTTAAGTTTGTTGCTTTTGGGGGACCTTTTGGGTCCCCCGCTTCGTTTACCTGTTGTTGTTATTTCTTTGTTATAAATTTCCATTTGTGTATGAATTGCCTTGTTTGTAGAGTTACTTTGGTGCAGTGAGATCTAGAATACAGGGGAGCCCTGTCCCCTCATCCATGTATTAAAGTCAGATCTCAGAGACACTGTTGTATGCTTTGTTTGGGTATTTTGTTTTCCATTTGTGATCTATTTCCTCCTTTGTTCGACGTGACCAGCGTCCTCAGGTTGCCCCATTCTCAGGTTTGTCTTCCTTGTTTAAGTTTGTTGCTTTGGGGGGATCTTTTGGGTCCCCCCCTTTGTTTACCTGTTGTTGTTATTTCTTTGTTATATATTTCCATTTGTAAATGAATTGCCTTGTCTGTTAGCGTTACTTTGGTGCAGTGAGATCTAGAATACAGGGGAGCCCTGTCTCCTCATCCATGTATTACCGTCAGATCTCAGAGATCCTGTTGTATTCTTTGTTTGGGTATTTGTTTTCCATTTGTGATCTATTTCCTCCTTTGTTCGACGTGACCAGCGTCCTCGGTTTGCCCCATTCTCTGGTTTGTCTTCCTTGTTTAAGTTTGTTGCTTTTGGGGGACCTTTTGGGTCCCCCCCTTTGTTTACCTGTTGTTGTTATATCTTTGTTATAAATTTCCATTTGTAAATGAAGTGCCTTGTTTGTTAGAGTTACTTTGGTGCAGTGAGATCTAGAATACAGGGGAGCCCTGTCTCCTCATCCATGTATTACCGTCAGATCTCGGAGACCCTGTTGTATTATTTGTTTGGGTATTTTGTTTTCCATTTGTGATCTATTTCCTCCTTTGTTCGACGTGACCAGCGTCCTCGGGTAGCCCCATTCTCAAGTTTGTCTTCCTTGTTTAAGTCTGTTGCTTTTGGGGGATCTTTTGTGTCCCCCCCTTTGTTTACCTGTTGTTGTTATTTCTTTGTTGTAAATTTCCATTTGTAAATGAATTGCCTTGTTTGTTAGAGTTACTTTGGTGCAGTGAGATCTAGAATACAGGGGAGCCCTGTCTCCTAATCCATGTATTACCGTCAGATCTCGGAGCCCCTTTTGTATTCTTTGTTTGGGTATTTTGTTTTCCATTTGTGATCTATTTCCTCCTTTGTTCGAAGTGACCAGCGTCCTCGGGTTGTCCCATTCTCAGGTTTGTCTTCCTTGTTTAAGTTTGTTGCTTTTGGGGGACCTTTTGGGTCCCCCCCTTTGTTTACCTGTTGTTGTTATTACTTTGTTATAAATTTCCATTTGTAAATGAATTGCCTTGTTTGTTAGAGTTACTTTGGTGCCGTGAGATCTAGAATACAGGGGAGCCCTGTCTCCTCATCCATGTATTACCGTCAGATCTCAGAGACCCTGTTGTATTCTTTGTTTGGGTATTTGTTTTCCATTTGTGATCTATTTCCTCCTTTGTTCGACGTGACCAGCGTCCTCGGGTTGCCCCATTCTCAGGTTTATCTTCCTTGCTTAAGTTTGTTGCTTTTGGGGGACCTTTTGGGTCCCCCCCTTCGTTTACCTGTTGTTGTTATTTCTTTGTTATAAATTTCCATTTGTGAATGAATTGCCTTGTTTGTAGAGTTACTTTGGTGCAGTGAGATCTAGAATACAGGGGAGCCCTGTCCCCTCATCCCTGTATTACCGTCAGATCTCAGAGACACTGTTGTATTCTTTGTTTGGGTATTTTGTTTTCCATTTGTGATCTATTTCCTCCTTTGTTCGACGTGACCAGCGTCCTCAGGTTGCCCCATTCTCAGGTTTGTCTTCCTTGTTTAAGTTTGTTGCTTTGGGGGGATCTTTTGGGTCCCCCCCTTTGTTTACCTGTTGTTGTTATTTCTTTGTTATAAATTTCCATTTGTAAATGACTTGCCTTGTTTGTTAGAGTTACTTTGGTGCAGTGAGATCTAGAATACAGGGGAGCCCTGTCTCCTCATCCATGTATTACCGTCAGATCTCAGAGATCCTGTTGTATTCTTTGTTTGGGTATTTGTTTTCCATTTGTGATCTATTTCCTCCTTTGTTCGACGTGACCAGCGTCCTCGGGTTGCCCCATTCTCAGGTTTATCTTCCTTGCTTAAGTTTGTTGCTTTTGGGGGACCTTTTGGGTCCCCCCCTTCGTTTACCTGTTGTTGTTATTTCTTTGTTATAAATTTCCATTTGTGAATGAATTGCCTTGTTTGTAGAGTTACTTTGGTGCAGTGAGATCTAGAATACAGGGGAGCCCTGTCCCCTCATCCATGTATTACCGTCAGATCTCAGAGACACTGTTGTATTCTTTGTTTGGGTATTTTGTTTTCCATTTGTGATCTATTTCCTCCTTTGTTCGACGTGACCAGCGTCCTCAGGTTGCCCCATTCTCAGGTTTGTCTTCCTTGTTTAAGTTTGTTGCTTTGGGGGGATCTTTTGGGTCCCCCCCTTTGTTTACCTGTTGTTGTTATTTCTTTGTTATAAATTTCCATTTGTAAATGAATTGCCTTGTTTGTTAGAGTTACTTTGGTGCAGTGAGATCTAGAATACAGGGGAGCCCTGTCTCCTCATCCATGTATTACCGTCAGTTGTCAGAGATCCTGTTGTATTCTTTGTTTGGGTATTTGTTTTCCATTTGTGATCTATTTCCTCCTTTGTTCGACGTGACCATCGTCCTCAGGTTGCCCCATTCTCAGGTTTGTCTTCCTTGTTTAAGTTTGTTGCTTTGGGGGGATCTTTTGGGTCCCCCCCTTTGTTTACCTGTTGTTGTTATTTCTTTGTTATAAATTTCCATTTGTAAATGAATTGCCTTGTTTGTTAGAGTTACTTTGGTGCAGTGAGATCTAGAATACAGGGGAGCCCTGTCTCCTCATCCATGTATTACCGTCAGATCTCGGAGACCCTGTTGTACACTTTGTTTGGGTATTTTGTTTCCCATTTGTGATCTATTTCCTCCTTTGTTCGACGTGACCAGCGTCCTCGGTTTGCCCCATTCTCTGGTTTGTCTTCCTTGTTTAAGTCTGTTGCTTTTGGGGGATCCTTTGGGTCCCCCCCTTTGTTTACCTGTTGTTGTTATTTCTTTGTTGTAAATTTCCATTTGTAAATGAATTGCCTTGTTTGTTAGAGTTACTTTGGTGCAGTGAGATCTAGAATACAGGGGAGCCCTGTCTCCTCATCCATGTATTACCGTCAGATCTCAGAGATCCTGTTGTATTCTTTGTTTGGGTATTTGTTTTCCATTTGTGATCTATTTCCTCCTTTGTTCGACGTGACCAGCGTCCTCGGGTTGTCCCATTCTCTGGTTTATCTTCCTTGTTTAAGTTTGTTGCTTTTGGGGGACCATTTGGGTCCCCCCCTTTGTTTACCTGTTGTTGTTATTTCTTTGTTATAAATTTCCATTTGTAAATGAATTGCCTTGTTTGTTAGAGTTACTTTGGTGCAGTCAGATCTAGAATACAGGGGAGCCCTGTCTCCTCATCCATGTATTGCCGTCAGATCTCAGAGATCCTGTTGTATTCTTTGTTTGGGTATTTGTTTTGCATTTGAGATCTATTTCCTCCTTTGTTCGACGTGACCAACGTCCTCGGGTTGTCCCATTCTCTGGTTTATCTTCCTTGTTTAAGTTTGTTGCTTTTGGGGGACCTCTTGGGTCCCCCCCTTTGTTTACCTGTTGTTGTTATATCTTTGTTATAAATTTCCATTTGTAAATGAATTGCCTTGTTTGTTAGAGTTACTTTGGTGCAGTGAGATCTAGAATACAGGGGAGCCCTGTCCCCTCATCCATGTATTACCGTCAGATCTCAGAGACACTGTTGTATTCTTTGTTTGGGTATTTTGTTTTCCATTTGTGATCTATTTCCTCCTTTGTTCGACGTGACCAGCGTCCTCAGGTTGCCCCATTCTCAGGTTTGTCTTCCTTGTTTAAGTTTGTTGCTTTGGGGTGATCTTTTGGGTCCCCCCCTTTGTTTACCTGTTGTTGTTATTTCTTTGTTATAAATTTCCATTTGTAAATGAATTGCCTTGTTTGTTAGAGTTACTTTGGTGCAGTGAGATCTAGAATACAGGGGAGCCCTGTCTCCTCATCCATGTATTACCGTCAGATCTCAGAGATCCTGTTGTATTCTTTGTTTGGGTATTTGTTTTCCATTTGTGATCTATTTCCTCCTTTGTTCGACGTGACCAGCGTCCTCGGTTTGCCCCATTCTCTGGTTTGTCTTCCTTGTTTAAGTTTGTTGCTTTTGGGGGACCTTTTGGGTCCCCCCCTTTGTTTACCTGTTGTTGTTATTTCTTTATATAAATTTCCATTTGTAAATGAATTGCCTTGTTTGTTAGAGTTACTTTGGTGCAGTGAGATCTAGAATACAGGGGAGCCCTGTCTCCTCATCCATGTATTACCGTCAGATCTCGGAGACCCTGTTGTACTCTTTGTTTGGGTATTTTGTTTTCCATTTGTGATCTATTTCCTCGTTTGTACGACGTGACCAGCGTCCTCGAGTAGCTCCATTCTCAAGTTTGTCTTCCTTGTTTAAGTCTGTTGCTTTTGGGGGATCCTTTGGGTCCCCCCCTTTGTTTACCTGTTGTTGTTATTTCTTTGTTGTAAATTTCCATTTGTAAATGAATTGCCTTGTTTGTTAGAGTTACTTTGGTGCAGTCAGATCTAGAATACAGGGGAGCCCTGTCTCCTCATCCATGTATTGCCGTCAGATCTCAGAGATCCTGTTGTATTCTTTGTTTGGGTATTTGTTTTGCATTTGTGATCTATTTCCTCCTTTGTTCGACGTGACCAGCGTCCTCGGGTTGTCCCATTCTCTGGTTTATCTTCCTTCTTTAAGGGGGTAGGATACTCAGAATTGTAACTAGAAACTTACTAGAATATTACTAGAATAAGGGTGGAAATAAGGGTTTGCGGGAATCGATTTGTTGTTCTTATTTGAGCAAATTTTGGGCTGGGTGAGGGCTCAATCTAAAGAGGAAGGTTCAGTACAGGGTGCTCTGGTCATGAGGCTAACGAGATTATGCTTATATATAACAATATGAGTGTCCAAAGTAGAGGAAAAATCGAGAAAAAATACCCGCAAATTCCAATGTATTTTTCTGCCACCAAAGACTTTTTTGACTGCTGTAATAACCAG
Organism: Lasioglossum calceatum; assembly: GCA_963966675.1. NCBI lineage: Eukaryota > Metazoa > Arthropoda > Insecta > Hymenoptera > Halictidae > Lasioglossum > Lasioglossum calceatum. Next base: position 42,792 of record CAXAAD010000382.1, read on the forward strand.
AGCACCCTGCGCTGAACCTTCCTCTTTAGATTGAGCCCTCACCCAGCCCAAAATATGCTCAAATAAGGAAAACAAATCGATTCCCGTGATTGCATTCACATTAGCAGAGATTTCCCCATATTACATTCATCCAGAACGAGCTAGAGCCAATTTTAGTTCGGCCGGTTTAGACGAGATGGCGCCTAGTCAGGAGAGTACAATAGAACGTCTAGTGCTATCTGACCCAGCTGAATAGAATTTCGAAATAGCAAGCAACGCCATCTCGTGTTCATCAGGCAAGGCGTGTTTACCACCCTCGTTTTTTGCACAGAGGTTGGTCATACTGATTTTCTAGTTACAGTATTCAGTATCCTACCCCCTTAAGTTTGTTGCTTTTGGGGGACCATTTGGGTCCCCCCCTTTGTTTACCTGTTGTTGTTATTTCTTTGTTATAAATTTCCATTTGTAAATGAATTGCCTTGTTTGTTAGAGTTACTTTGGTGCAGTCAGATCTAGAATACAGGGGAGCCCTGTCCCCTCATCCATGTATTACCGTCAGATCTCAGAGACACTGTTGTATTCTTTGTTTGGGTATTTTGTTTTCCATTTGTGATCTATTTCCTCCTTTGTTCGACGTGACCAGCGCCCTCAGGTTGCCCCATTCTCAGGTTTGTCTTCCTTGTTTAAGTTTGTTGCTTTGGGGTGATCTTTTGGGTCCCCCCCTTTGTTTACCTGTTGTTGTTATTTCTTTGTTATAAATTTCCATTTGTAAATGAATTGCCTTGTTTGTTAGAGTTACTTTGGTGCAGTGAGATCTACAATACAGGGGAGCCCTGTCCCCTCATCCATGTATTACCGTCAGATCTCAGAGACACTGTTGTATTCTTTGTTTGGGTATTTTGTTTTCCATTTGTGATCTATTTCCTCCTTTGTTCGACGTGACCAGCGTCCTCAGATTGCCCCATTCTCAGATTTGTCTTCCTTGTTTAAGTTTGTTGCTTTGGGGGGACCTTTTGGGTCCCCCCCTTTGTTTACCTGTTGTTGTTATTTCTTTGTTATAAATTTCCATTTGTAAATGAATTGCCTTGTTTGTTAGAGTTACTTTGGTGCAGTGAGATCTAGAATACAGGGGAGCCCTGTCTCCTCATCCATGTATTACCGTCAGATCTCAGAGATCCTGTTGTATTCTTTGTTTGTGTATTTGTTTTCCATTTGTGATCTATTTCCTCCTTTGTTCGACGTGACCAGCGTCCTCGGGTTGCCCCATTCTCTGGTTTATCTTCCTTGTTTAAGTTTGTTGCTTTTGGGGGACCATTTGGGTCCCCCGCTTCGTTTACCTGTTGTTGTTATTTCTTTGTTATAAATTTCCATTTGTGAATGAATTGCCTTGTTTGTAGAGTTACTTTGGTGCAGTGAGATCTAGAATACAGGGGAGCCCTGTCCCCTCATCCATGTATTAAAGTCAGATCTCAGAGACACTGTTGTATGCTTTGTTTGGGTATTTTGTTTTCCATTTGTGATCTATTTCCTCCTTTGTTCGACGTGACCAGCGTCCTCAGGTTGCCCCATTCTCAGGTTTGTCTTCCTTGTTTAAGTTTGTTGCTTTGGGGGGATCTTTTGGGTCCCCCCCTTTGTTTACCTGTTGTTGTTATTTCTTTGTTATATATTTCCATTTGTAAATGAATTGCCTTGTTTGTTAGCGTTACTTTGGTGCAGTGAGATCTAGAATACAGGGGAGCCCTGTCTCCTCATCCATGTATTACCGTCAGATCTCAGAGATCCTGTTGTATTCTTTGTTTGGGTATTTGTTTTCCATTTGTGATCTATTTCCTCCTTTGTTCGACGTGACCAGCGTCCTCGGTTTGCCCCATTCTCTGGTTTGTCTTCCTTGTTTAAGTTTGTTGCTTTTGGGGGACCTTTTGGGTCCCCCCCTTTGTTTACCTGTTGTTGTTATATCTTTGTTATAAATTTCCATTTGTAAATGAAGTGCCTTGTTTGTTAGAGTTACTTTGGTGCAGTGAGATCTAGAATACAGGGGAGCCCTGTCTCCTCATCCATGTATTACCGTCAGATCTCAGAGATCCTGTTGTATTCTTTGTTTTGGTATTTGTTTTCCATTTGTGATCTATTTCCTCCTTTGTTCGACGTGACCAGCGTCCTCGGGTTGCCCCATTCTCAGGTTTATCTTCCTTGCTTAAGTTTGTTGCTTTTGGGGGACCTTTTGGGTCCCCCGCTTCGTTTACCTGTTGTTGTTATTTCTTTGTTATAAATTTCCATTTGTGTATGAATTGCCTTGTTTGTAGAGTTACTTTGGTGCAGTGAGATCTAGAATACAGGGGAGACCTGTCCCCTCATCTATGTATTAAAGTCAGATCTCAGAGACACTGTTGTATGCTTTGTTTGGGTATTTTGTTTTCCATTTGTGATCTATTTCCTCCTTTGTTCGACGTGACCAGCGTCCTCAGGTTGCCCCATTCTCAGGTTTGTCTTCCTTGTTTAAGTTTGTTGCTTTGGGGGGATCTTTTGGGTCCCCCCCTTTGTTTACCTGTTGTTGTTATATCTTTGTTATAAATTTCCATTTGTAAATGAAGTGCCTTGTTTGTTAGAGTTACTTTGGTGCAGTGAGATCTAGAATACAGGGGAGCCCTGTCTCCTCATCCATGTATTACCGTCAGATCTCGGAGACCCTGTTGTATTATTTGTTTGGGTATTTTGTTTTCCATTTGTGATCTATTTCCTCCTTTGTTCGACGTGACCAGCGTCCTCGGGTAGCCCCATTCTCAAGTTTGTCTTCCTTGTTTAAGTCTGTTGCTTTTGGGGGATCTTTTGGGTCCCCCCCTTTGTTTACCTGTTGTTGTTATTTCTTTGTTGTAAATTTCCATTTGTAAATGAATTGCCTTGTTTGTTAGAGTTACTTTGGTGCAGTGAGATCTAGAATACAGGGGAGCCCTGTCTCCTAATCCATGTATTACCGTCAGATCTCGGAGCCCCTTTTGTATTCTTTGTTTGGGTATTTTGTTTTCCATTTGTGATCTATTTCCTCCTTTGTTCGAAGTGACCAGCGTCCTCGGGTTGTCCCATTCTCAGGTTTGTCTTCCTTGTTTAAGTTTGTTGCTTTTGGGGGACCTTTTGGGTCCCCCCCTTTGTTTACCTGTTGTTGTTATTACTTTGTTATAAATTTCCATTTGTAAATGAATTGCCTTGTTTGTTAGAGTTACTTTGGTGCCGTGAGATCTAGAATACAGGGGAGCCCTGTCTCCTCATCCATGTATTACCGTCAGATCTCAGAGACCCTGTTGTATTCTTTGTTTGGGTATTTTGTTTTCCATTTGTGATCTATTTCCTCCTTTGTTCGACGTGACCAGCGTCCTCGGGTTGCCCCATTCTCTGGTTTGTCTTCCTTGTTTAAGTTTGTTGCTTTTGGGGGACCTTTTGGGTCTCCCCCTTTGTTTACCTGTTGTTGTTATTCCTTTGTTGTAAATTTCCATTTGTAAATGAATTGCCTTGTTTGTTAGAGTTACTTTGGTGCAGTGAGATCTAGAATACAGGGGAGCCCTGTCTCCTCATCCATGTATTACCGTCAGATCTCAGAGATCCTGTTTTATTCTTTGTTTGGGTATTTGTTTTCCATTTGTGATCTATTTCCTCCTTTGTTCGACGTGACCAGCGTCCTCGGGTTGCCCCATTCTCAGGTTTATCTTCCTTGCTTAAGTTTGTTGCTTTTGGGGGACCTTTTGGGTCCCCCCCTTTGTTTACCTGTTGTTGTTATATCTTTGTTATAAATTTCCATTTGTAAATGAAGTGCCTTGTTTGTTAGAGTTACTTTGGTGCAGTGAGATCTAGAATACAGGGGAGCCCCGTCTCCTCATCCATGTATTACCGTCAGATCTCGGAGACCCTGTTGTATTATTTGTTTGGGTATTTTGTTTTCCATTTGTGATCTATTTCCTCCTTTGTTCGACGTGACCAGCGTCCTCGGGTAGCCCCATTCTCAAGTTTGTCTTCCTTGTTTAAGTCTGTTGCTTTTGGGGGACCTTTTGGGTCCCCCCCTTTGTTTACCTGTTGTTGTTATTTCTTTGTTGTAAATTTCCATTTGTAAATGAATTGCCTTGTTTGTTAGAGTTACTTTGGTGCAGTGAGATCTAGAATACAGGGGAGCACTGTCTCCTCATCCATGTATTACCGTCAGATCTCAGGGATCCTGTTGTACTCTTTGTTTGGGTATTTTGTTTTCCATTTGTGATCTATTTCCTCGTTTGTACGACGTGACCAGCGTCCTCGAGTAGCCCCATTCTCAAGTTTGTCTTCCTTGTTTAAGTCTGTTGCTTTTGGGGGATCCTTTGGGTCCCCCCCTTTGTTTACCTGTTGTTGTTATTTCTTTGTTGTAAATTTCCATTTGTAAATGAATTGCCTTGTTTGTTAGAGTTACTTTGGTGCAGTGAGATCTAGAATACAGGGGAGCCCTGTCTCCTCATCCATGTATTACCGTCAGATCTCAGGGATCCTGTTGTATTCTTAGTTTGGGTTTTTTGTTTTCCATTTGTGATCTATTTCCTCCTTTGTTCGACGTGACCAGCGTCCTCGGGTTGCCCCATTCTCTGGTTTATCTTCCTTGTTTATGTTTGTTGCTTTTGGGGGACCATTTGGGTCCCCCGCTTCGTTTACCTGTTGTTGTTATTTGTTTGTTATAAATTTCCATTTGTAAATGAATTGCCTTGTTTGTTAGAGTTACTTTGGTGCAGTGAGATCTAGAATACAGGGGAGCCCTGTCTCCTCATCCATGTATTACCGTCAGATCTCAGAGATCCTGTTGTATTCTTTGTTTGGGTATTTGTTTTCCATTTGTGATCTATTTCCTCCTTTGTTCGACGTGACCAGCGTCCTCGGGTTGCCCCATTCTCAGGTTTATCTTCCTTGCTTAAGTTTGTTGCTTTTGGGGGACCTTTTGGGTCCCCCCCTTTGTTTACCTGTTGTTGTTATATCTTTGTTATAAATTTCCATTTGTAAATGAAGTGCCTTGTTTGTTAGAGTTACTTTGGTGCAGTGAGATCTAGAATACAGGGGAGCCCTGTCTCCTCATCCATGTATTACCGTCAGATCTCGGAGACCCTGTTGTATTATTTGTTTGGGTATTTTGTTTTCCATTTGTGGTCTATTTCCTCCTTTGTTCGACGTGACCAGCGTCCTCGGGTAGCCCCATTCTCAAGTTTGTCTTCCTTGTTTAAGTCTGTTGCTTTTGGGGGACCTTTTGGGTCCCCCCCTTTGTTTACCTGTTGTTGTTATTTCTTTGTTGTAAATTTCCATTTGTAAATGAATTGCCTTGTTTGTTAGAGTTACTTTGGTGCAGTGAGATCTAGAATACAGGGGAGCACTGTCTCCTCATCCATGTATTACCGTCAGATCTCAGGGATCCTGTTGTACTCTTTGTTTGGGTATTTTGTTTTCCATTTGTGATCTATTTCCTCGTTTGTACGACGTGACCAGCGTCCTCGAGTAGCCCCATTCTCAAGTTTGTCTTCCTTGTTTAAGTCTGTTGCTTTTGGGGGATCCTTTGGGTCCCCCCCTTTGTTTACCTGTTGTTGTTATTTCTTTGTTGTAAATTTCCATTTGTAAATGAATTGCCTTGTTTGTTAGAGTTACTTTGGTGCAGTGAGATCTAGAATACAGGGGAGCCCTGTCTCCTCATCCATGTATTACCGTCAGATCTCAGGGATCCTGTTGTATTCTTTGTTTGGGTTTTTTGTTTTCCATTTGTGATCTATTTCCTCCTTTGTTCGACGTGACCAGCGTCCTCGGGTTGCCCCATTCTCTGGTTTATCTTCCTTGTTTAAGTTTGTTGCTTTTGGGGGACCATTTGGGTCCCCCGCTTCGTTTACCTGTTGTTGTTATTTGTTTGTTATAAATTTCCATTTGTAAATGAATTGCCTTGTTTGTTAGAGTTACTTTGGTGCAGTGAGATCTAGAATACAGGGGAGCACTGTCTCCTCATCCATGTATTACCGTCAGATCTCAGAGATCCTGTTGTATTCTTTGTTTGGGTATTTGTTTTCCATTTGTGATCTATTTCCTCCTTTGTTCGACGTGACCAGCGTCCTCGGGTTGTCCCATTCTCAGGTTTGTCTTCCTTGTTTAAGTTTGTTGCTTTTGGGGGACCTTTTGGGTCCCCCCCTTCGTTTACCTGTTGTTGTTATTTCTTTGTTATTAATTTCCATTTGTGAATGAATTGCCTTGTTTGTAGAGTTACTTTGGTGCAGTGAGATCTAGAATACAGGGGAGCCCTGTCCCCTCATCCATGTATTACCGTCAGATCTCAGAGACACTGTTGTATTCTTTGTTTGGGTATTTTGTTTTCCATTTGTGATCTATTTCCTCCTTTGTTCGACGTGACCAGCGTCCTCAGGTTGCCCCATTCTCAGGTTTGTCTTCCTTGTTTAAGTTTGTTGCTTTGGGGGGATCTTTTGGGTCGCCCCCTTTGTTTACCTGTTGTTGTTATTTCTTTGTTATAAATTTCCATTTGTAAATGAATTGCCTTGTTTGTTAGAGTTACTTTGGTGCAGTGAGATCTAGAATACAGGGGAGCCCTGTCTCCTCATCCATGTATTACCGTCAGATCTCAGAGATCCTGTTGTATTCTTTGTTTGGGTATTTGTTTTCCATTTGTGATCTATTTCCTCCTTTGTTCGACGTGACCAGCGTCCTCGGTTTGCCCCATTCTCTGGTTTGTCTTCCTTGTTTAAGTTTGTTGCTTTTGGGGGACCTTTTGGGTCCCCCCCTTTGTTTACCTGTTGTTGTTATTTCTTTATATAAATTTCCATTTGTAAATGAATTGCCTTGTTTGTTAGAGTTACTTTGGTGCAGTGAGATCTAGAATACAGGGGAGCCCTGTCTCCTCATCCATGTATTACCGTCAGATCTCAGGGATCCTGTTGTATTCTTTGTTTGGGTTTTTTGTTTTCCATTTGTGATCTATTTCCTCCTTTGTTCGACGTGACCAGCGTCCTCGGGTTGCCCCATTCTCTGGTTTATCTTCCTTGTTTAAGTTTGTTGCTTTTGGGGGACCTTTTGGGTCCCCCCCTTTGTTTACCTGTTGTTGTTATTTCTTTGTTGTAAATTTCCATTTGTAAATGAATTGCCTTGTTTGTTAGAGTTACTTTGGTGCAGTGAGATCTAGAATACAGGGGAGCCCTGTCTCCTCATCCATGTATTACCGTCAGATCTCGGAGACCCTGTTGTATTATTTGTTTGGGTATTTTGTTTTCCATTTGTGATCTATTTCCTCCTTTGTTCGACGTGACCAGCGTCCTCGGGTAGCCCCATTCTCAAGTTTGTCTTCCTTGTTTAAGTCTGTTGCTTTTGGGGGATCTTTTGGGTCCCCCCCTTTGTTTACCTGTTGTTGTTATTTCTTTGTTGTAAATTTCCATTTGTAAATGAATTGCCTTGTTTGTTAGAGTTACTTTGGTGCAGTGAGATCTAGAATACAGGGGAGCCCTGTCTCCTAATCCATGTATTACCGTCAGATCTCGGAGCCCCTTTTGTATTCTTTGTTTGGGTATTTTGTTTTCCATTTGTGATCTATTTCCTCCTTTGTTCGAAGTGACCAGCGTCCTCGGGTTGTCCCATTCTCAGGTTTGTCTTCCTTGTTTAAGTTTGTTGCTTTTGGGGGACCTTTTGGGTCCCCCCCTTTGTTTACCTGTTGTTGTTATTACTTTGTTATAAATTTCCATTTGTAAATGAATTGCCTTGTTTGTTAGAGTTACTTTGGTGCAGTGAGATCTAGAATACAGGGGAGCACTGTCTCCTCATCCATGTATTACCGTCAGATCTCAGGGATCCTGTTGTACTCTTTGTTTGGGTATTTTGTTTTCCATTTGTGATCTATTTCCTCGTTTGTACGACGTGACCAGCGTCCTCGAGTAGCCCCATTCTCAAGTTTGTCTTCCTTGTTTAAGTCTGTTGCTTTTGGGGGATCCTTTGGGTCCCCCCCTTTGTTTACCTGTTGTTGTTATTTCTTTGTTGTAAATTTCCATTTGTAAATGAATTGCCTTGTTTGTTAGAGTTACTTTGGTGCAGTGAGATCTAGAATACAGGGGAGCCCTGTCTCCTCATCCATGTATTACCGTCAGATCTCAGGGATCCTGTTGTATTCTTTGTTTGGGTTTTTTGTTTTCCATTTGTGATCTATTTCCTCCTTTGTTCGACGTGACCAGCGTCCTCGGGTTGCCCCATTCTCTGGTTTATCTTCCTTGTTTAAGTTTGTTGCTTTTGGGGGACCATTTGGGTCCCCCGCTTCGTTTACCTGTTGTTGTTATTTGTTTGTTATAAATTTCCATTTGTAAATGAATTGCCTTGTTTGTTAGAGTTACTTTGGTGCAGTGAGATCTAGAATACAGGGGAGCCCTGTCTCCTCATCCATGTATTACCGTCAGATCTCAGAGATCCTGTTGTATTCTTTGTTTGGGTATTTGTTTTCCATTTGTGATCTATTTCCTCCTTTGTTCGACGTGACCAGCGTCCTCGGGTTGTCCCATTCTCAGGTTTGTCTTCCTTGTTTAAGTTTGTTGCTTTTGGGGGACCTTTTGGGTCACCCCCTTTGTTTACCTGTTGTTGTTATTTCTTTGTTATAAATTTCCATTTGTAAATGAATTGCCTTGTTAGTTAGAGTTACTTTGGTGCCGTGAGATCTAGAATACAGGGGAGCCCTGTCTCCTCATCCATGTATTACCGTCAGATCTCAGAGACCCTGTTGTATTCTTTGTTTGGGTATTTTGTTTTCCAATTGTGATCTATTTCCTCCTTTGTTCGACGTGACCAGCGTCCTCGGGTTGCCCCATTCTCTGGTTTGTCTTCCTTGTTTAAGTTTGTTGCGTTTGGGGGACCTTTTGGTTCCCCCCCTTTGTTTCCCTGTTGTTGTTATTTCTTTGTTATAAATTTCCATTTATAAATGAATTGCCATGTTCGTTAGAGTTACTTTGGTGCAGTGAGATCTAGAATACAGGGGAGCCCTGTCTGCTCATCCGTGTATTACCGTCAGATCTCGGAGACCCTGTTGTATTCTTTGTTTGGGTATTTTGTTTTCCATTTGTGATCTATTTCCTCCTTTGTTCGACGTGACCAGCGTCCTCGGGTAGCCCCATTCTCAAGTTTGTCTTCCTTGTTTAAGTTTGTTGCTTTTGGGGGACCTTTTGGGTCCCCCCTTTGTTTCCCTGTTGTTGTTATTTCTTTGTTATAAATTTCCATTTGTAAATGAATTGCCTTGTTTGTTAGAGTTACTTTGGTGCAGTGAGATCTAGAATACAGGGGAGCGCTGTCTCCTCATCCATGTATTACCGTCAGATCTCAGAGATCCTGTTGTATTCTTTGTTTGGGTATTTGTTTTCCATTTGTGATCTATTTCCTCCTTTGTTCGACGTGACCAGCGTCCTCGGGTTGTCCCATTCTCAGGTTTGTCTTCCTTGTTTAAGTTTGTTGCTTTTGGGGGACCTTTTGGGTCACCCCCTTTGTTTACCTGTTGTTGTTATTTCTTTGTTATAAATTTCCATTTGTAAATGAATTGCCTTGTTAGTTAGAGTTACTTTGGTGCCGTGAGATCTAGAATACAGGGGAGCCCTGTCTCCTCATCCATGTATTACCGTCAGATCTCAGAGACCCTGTTGTATTCTTTGTTTGGGTATTTTGTTTTCCAATTGTGATCTATTTCCTCCTTTGTTCGACGTGACCAGCGTCCTCGGGTTGCCCCATTCTCTGGTTTGTCTTCCTTGTTTAAGTTTGTTGCGTTTGGGGGACCTTTTGGTTCCCCCCCTTTGTTTCCCTGTTGTTGTTATTTCTTTGTTATAAATTTCCATTTATAAATGAATTGCCATGTTCGTTAGAGTTACTTTGGTGCAGTGAGATCTAGAATACAGGGGAGCCCTGTCTGCTCATCCGTGTATTACCGTCAGATCTCGGAGACCCTGTTGTATTCTTTGTTTGGGTATTTTGTTTTCCATTTGTGATCTATTTCCTCCTTTGTTCGACGTGACCAGCGTCCTCGGGTAGCCCCATTCTCAAGTTTGTCTTCCTTGTTTAAGTTTGTTGCTTTTGGGGGACCTTTTGGGTCCCCCCTTTGTTTCCCTGTTGTTGTTATTTCTTTGTTATAAATTTCCATTTGTAAATGAATTGCCTTGTTCGTTAGAGTTGCTTTGGTGCAGTGAGATCTAGAATACAGGGGAGCCCTGTCTCCTCATCCATGTATTACCGTCAGATCTCAGAGACCCTGTTGTATTCTTTGTTTGGACATTTGTTTTCCATTTGTGATCTATTTCCTCCTTTGTTCGACGTGACCAGCGTCCTCAGGTTGCCCCATTCTCAGGTTTGTCTTCCTTGTTTAAGTTTGTTGCTTTGGGGGGATCTTTTGGGTCCCCCCCTTTGTTTACCTGTTGTTGTTATTTCTTTGTTGTAAATTTCCATTTGTAAATGAATTGCCTTGTTTGTTAGAGTTACTTTGGTGCAGTGAGATTCAGAATACAGGGGAGCCCTGTCTCCTCATCCATGTATTACCGTCAGATCTCGGAGACCCTGTTGTATTCTTTGTTTGGGTATTTTGTTTTCCATTTGTGATCTATTTCCTCCTTTGTTCGACGTGACCAGCGTCCTCAGGTTGCCCCATTCTCAGGTTTGTCTTCCTTGTTTAAGTTTGTTGCTTTTGGGGGATCTTTTGGGTCCCCCCCTTTGTTTACCTGTTGTTGTTATTTCTTTGTTGTAAATTTCCATTTGTAAATGAATTGCCTTGTTTGTTAGAGTTACTTTGGTGCAGTGAGATCTAGAATACAGGAGAGCGCTGTCTCCTCATCCATGTATTACCGTCAGATCTCAGAGATCCTGTTGTATTCTTTGTTTGGGTATTTGTTTTCCATTTGTGATCTATTTCCTCCTTTGTTCGACGTGACCAGCGTCCTCGGGTTGTCCCATTCTCAGGTTTGTCTTCCTTGTTTAAGTTTGTTGCTTTTGGGGGACCTTTTGGGTCACCCCCTTTGTTTACCTGTTGTTGTTATTTCTTTGTTATAAATTTCCATTTGTAAATGAATTGCCTTGTTAGTTAGAGTTACTTTGGTGCCGTGAGATCTAGAATACAGGGGAGCCCTGTCTCCTCATCCATGTATTACCGTCAGATCACAGAGACCCTGTTGTATTCTTTGTTTGGGTATTTTGTTTTCCAATTGTGATCTATTTCCTCCTTTGTTCGACGTGACCAGCGTCCTCGGGTTGCCCCATTCTCTGGTTTGTCTTCCTTGTTTAAGTTTGTTGCGTTTGGGGGATCTTTTGGGTCCCCCCCTTTGTTTACCTGTTGTTGTTATTTCTTTGTTGTAAATTTCCATTTGTAAATGAATTGCCTTGTTTGTTAGAGTTACTTTGGTGCAGTGAGATCTAGAATACAGGGGAGCCCTGTCTCCTCATCCGTGTATTACCGTCAGATCTCGGAGACCCTGTTGTATTCTTTGTTTGGGTATTTTGTTTTCCATTTGTGATCTATTTCCTCCTTTGTTCGACGTGACCAGCGTCCTCGGGTAGCCCCATTCTCAAGTTTGTCTTCCTTGTTTAAGTCTGTTGCTTTTGGGGGATCTTTTGGGTCCCCCCCTTTGTTTCCCTGTTGTTGTTATTTCTTTGTTATAAATTTCCATTTGTAAATGAATTGCCTTGTTTGTTAGAGTTACTTTGGTGCAGTGAGATCCAGAATACAGGGGAGCCCTGTCTCCTCATCCATGTATTACCGTCAGATCTCGGAGTCCCTGTTGTATTCGTTGTTTGGGTATTTTGTTTTCCATTTGTGATCTATTTCCTCCTTTGTTCGACGTGACCAGCGTCCTCGGGTAGCCCCATTCTCAAGTTTGTCTTCCTTGTTTAAGTCTGTTGCTTTTGGGGGATCTTTTGGGTCCCCCCATTTGTTTCCCTGTTGTTGTTATTTCTTTGTTATAAATTTCCATTTGTAAATGAATTGCCTTGTTTGTTAGAGTTACTTTGGTGCAGTGAGATCCAGAATACAGGGGAGCCCTGTCTCCTCATCCATGTATTACCGTCAGATCTCGGAGTCCCTGTTGTATTCGTTGTTTGGGTATTTTGTTTTCCATTTGTGATCTATTTCCTCCTTTGTTCGACGTGACCAGCGTCCTCGGGTTGTCCCATTCTCAGGTTTGTCTTCCTTGTTTAAGTTTGTTGCTTTTGGGGGACCTTTTGGGTCACCCCCTTTGTTTACCTGTTGTTGTTATTTCTTTGTTGTAAATTTCCATTTGTAAATGAATTGCCTTGTTTGTTAGAGTTACTTTGGTGCAGTGAGATCTAGAATACAGGGGAGCCCTGTCTCCTCATCCGTGTATTACCGTCAGATCTCGGAGACCCTGTTGTATTCTTTGTTTGGGTATTTTGTTTTCCATTTGTGATCTATTTCCTCCTTTGTTCGACGTGACCAGCGTCCTCGGGTAGCCCCATTCTCAAGTTTGTCTTCCTTGTTTAAGTTTGTTGCTTTTGGGGGACCTTTTGGGTCCCCCCTTTGTTTCCCTGTTGTTGTTATTTCTTTGTTATAAATTTCCATTTGTAAATGAATTGCCTTGTTCGTTAGAGTTGCTTTGGTGCAGTGAGATCTAGAATACAGGGGAGCCCTGTCTCCTCATCCATGTATTACCGTCAGATCTCAGAGACCCTGTTGTATTCTTTGTTTGGGTATTTTGTTTTCCATTTGTGATCTATTTCCTCCTTTGTTCGACGTGACCAGCGTCCTCGGGTAGCCCCATTCTCAAGTTTGTCTTCCTTGTTTAAGTCTGTTGCTTTTGGGGGATCTTTTGGGTCCCCCCCTTTGTTTACCTGTTGTTGTTATTTCTTTGTTGTAAATTTCCATTTGTAAATGAATTGCCTTGTTTGTTAGAGTTACTTTGGTGCAGTGAGATCTAGAATACAGGGGAGCGCTGTCTCCTCATCCATGTATTACCGTCAGATCTCAGAGATCCTGTTGTATTCTTTGTTTGGGTATTTGTTTTCCATTTGTGATCTATTTCCTCCTTTGTTCGACGTGACCAGCGTCCTCGGGTTGTCCCATTCTCAGGTTTGTCTTCCTTGTTTAAGTTTGTTGCTTTTGGGGGACCTTTTGGGTCACCCCCTTTGTTTACCTGTTGTTGTTATTTCTTTGTTGTAAATTTCCATTTGTAAATGAATTGCCTTGTTTGTTAGAGTTACTTTGGTGCAGTGAGATCTAGAATACAGGAGAGCGCTGTCTCCTCATCCATGTATTACCGTCAGATCTCAGAGATCCTGTTGTATTCTTTGTTTGGGTATTTGTTTTCCATTTGTGATCTATTTCCTCCTTTGTTCGACGTGACCAGCGTCCTCGGGTTGTCCCATTCTCAGGTTTGTCTTCCTTGTTTAAGTTTGTTGCTTTTGGGGGACCTTTTGGGTCACCCCCTTTGTTTACCTGTTGTTGTTATTTCTTTGTTATAAATTTCCATTTGTAAATGAATTGCCTTGTTAGTTAGAGTTACTTTGGTGCCGTGAGATCTAGAATACAGGGGAGCCCTGTCTCCTCATCCATGTATTACCGTCAGATCACAGAGACCCTGTTGTATTCTTTGTTTGGGTATTTTGTTTTCCAATTGTGATCTATTTCCTCCTTTGTTCGACGTGACCAGCGTCCTCGGGTTGCCCCATTCTCTGGTTTGTCTTCCTTGTTTAAGTTTGTTGCGTTTGGGGGACCTTTTGGTTCCCCCCCTTTGTTTCCCTGTTGTTGTTATTTCTTTGTTATAAATTTCCATTTATAAATGAATTGCCATGTTCGTTAGAGTTACTTTGGTGCAGTGAGATCTAGAATACAGGGGAGCCCTGTCTGCTCATCCGTGTATTACCGTCAGATCTCGGAGACCCTGTTGTATTCTTTGTTTGGGTATTTTGTTTTCCATTTGTGATCTATTTCCTCCTTTGTTCGACGTGACCAGCGTCCTCGGGTAGCCCCATTCTCAAGTTTGTCTTCCTTGTTTAAGTTTGTTGCTTTTGGGGGACCTTTTGGGTCCCCCCTTTGTTTCCCTGTTGTTGTTATTTCTTTGTTATAAATTTCCATTTGTAAATGAATTGCCTTGTTCGTTAGAGTTGCTTTGGTGCAGTGAGATCTAGAATACAGGGGAGCCCTGTCTCCTCATCCATGTATTACCGTCAGATCTCAGAGACCCTGTTGTATTCTTTGTTTGGACATTTGTTTTCCATTTGTGATCTATTTCCTCCTTTGTTCGACGTGACCAGCGTCCTCAGGTTGCCCCATTCTCAGGTTTGTCTTCCTTGTTTAAGTTTGTTGCTTTGGGGGGATCTTTTGGGTCCCCCCCTTTGTTTACCTGTTGTTGTTATTTCTTTGTTGTAAATTTCCATTTGTAAATGAATTGCCTTGTTTGTTAGAGTTACTTTGGTGCAGTGAGATCTAGAATACAGGGGAGCCCTGTCTCCTCATCCGTGTATTACCGTCAGATCTCGGAGACCCTGTTGTATTCTTTGTTTGGGTATTTTGTTTTCCATTTGTGATCTATTTCCTCCTTTGTTCGACGTGACCAGCGTCCTCGGGTAGCCCCATTCTCAAGTTTGTCTTCCTTGTTTAAGTCTGTTGCTTTTGGGGGATCTTTTGGGTCCCCCCCTTTGTTTCCCTGTTGTTGTTATTTCTTTGTTATAAATTTCCATTTGTAAATGAATTGCCTTGTTTGTTAGAGTTACTTTGGTGCAGTGAGATCCAGAATACAGGGGAGCCCTGTCTCCTCATCCATGTATTACCGTCAGATCTCGGAGTCCCTGTTGTATTCGTTGTTTGGGTATTTTGTTTTCCATTTGTGATCTATTTCCTCCTTTGTTCGACGTGACCAGCGTCCTCGGGTAGCCCCATTCTCAAGTTTGTCTTCCTTGTTTAAGTCTGTTGCTTTTGGGGGATCTTTTGGGTCCCCCCCTTTTGTTTACCTGTTGTTGTTATTTCTTTGTTGTAAATTTCCATTTGTAAATGAATTGCCTTGTTTGTTAGAGTTACTTTGGTGCAGTGAGATCTAGAATACAGGGGAGCCCTGTCTCCTCATCCATGTATTACCGTCAGATCTCAGAGATCCTGTTGTATTCTTTGTTTGGGTATTTGTTTTCCATTTGTGATCTATTTCCTCCTTTGTTCGACGTGACCAGCGTCCTCGGGTTGTTCCATTCTCAGGTTTGTCTTCCTTGTTTAAGTTTGTTGCTTTTGGGGGACCTTTTGGGTCCCCCCCTTTGTTTACCTGTTGTTGTTATTTCTTTGTTATAAATTTCCATTTGTAAATGAATTGCCTTGTTTGTTAGAGTTACTTTGGTGCCGTGAGATCTAGAATACAGGGGAGCCCTGTCTCCTCATCCACGTATTACCGTCAGATCTCAGAGACCCTGTTGTATTCTTTGTTTGGGTATTTTGTTTTCCATTTGTGATCTATTTCCTCCTTTGTTCGACGTGACCAGCGTCCTCGGGTAGCCCCATTCTCAAGTTTGTCTTCCTTGTTTAAGTTTGTTGCTTTTGGGGGACCTTTTGGGTCCCCCCCTTTGTTTACCTGTTGTTGTTATTTCTTTGTTACAAATTTCCATTTGAAAATGAATTGCCTTGTTCGTTAGAGTTGCTTTGGTGCAGTGAGATCTAGAATACAGGGGAGCCCTGTCTCCTCATCCATGTATTACCGTCAGATCTCAGAGACCCTGTTGTATTCTTTGTTTGGACATTTGCTTTCCATTTGTGATCTATTTCCTCCTTTGTTCGACGTGACCAGCGTCCTCAGGTTGCCCCATTCTCAGGTTTGTCTTCCTTGTTTAAGTTTGTTGCTTTGGGGGGATCTTTTGGGTCCCCCCCTTTGTTTACCTGTTGTTGTTATTTCTTTGTTATAAATTTCCATTTGTAAATGAATTGCCTTGTTTGTTAGAGTTACTTTGGTGCCGTGAGATCTAGAATACAGGGGAGCCCTGTCTCCTCATCCACGTATTACCGTCAGATCTCAGAGACCCTGTTGTATTCTTTGTTTGGGTATTTTGTTTTCCATTTGTGATCTATTTCCTCCTTTGTTCGACGTGACCAGCGTCCTCGGGTAGCCCCATTCTCAAGTTTGTCTTCCTTGTTTAAGTCTGTTGCTTTTGGGGGATCTTTTGGGTCCCCCCCTTTGTTTACCTGTTGTTGTTATTTCTTTGTTGTAAATTTCAATTTGTAAATGAATTGCCTTGTTTGTTAGAGTTACTTTGGTGCAGTGAGATCTAGAATACATGGGAGCCCTGTCTCCTCATCCATGTATTACCGTCAGATCTCAGAGATCCTGTTGTATTCTTTGTTTGGGTATTTGTTTTCCATTTGTGATCTATTTCCTCCTTTGTTCGACGCGACCAGCGTCCTCGGGTTGTCCCATTCTCAGGTTTGTCTTCCTTGTTTAAGTTTGTTGCTTTTGGGGGACCTTTTGGGTCCCCCCCTTTGTTTACCTGTTGTTGTTATTTCTTTGTAATAAATTTCCATTTGTAAATGAATTGCCTTGTTTGTTAGAGTTACTTTGGTGCCGTGAGATCTAGAATACAGGGGAGCCCTGTCTCCTCATTCATGTATTACCGTCAGATCTCAGAGAACCTGTTGTATTCTTTGTTTGGGTATTTTGTTTTCCATTTGTGATCTATTTCCTCCTTTGTTCGACGTGACCAGCGTCCTCGGGTTGCCCCATTCTCTGGTTTGTCTTCCTTGTTTAAGTTTGTTGCTTTTGGGGGACCTTTTGGGTCCCCCCCTTTGTTTACCTGTTGTTGTTATTTCTTTGTTGTAAATTTCCATTTGTAAATGAATTGCCTTGTTTGTTAGAGTTACTTTGGTGCAGTGAGATCCAGAATACAGGGGAGCCCTGTCTCCTCATCCATGTATTACCGTCAGATCTCGGAGACCCTGTTGTATTCTTTGTTTGGGTATTTTGTTTTCCATTTGTGATCTATTTCCTCATTTGTTCGACGTGACCAGCGTCCTCGGGTAGCCCCATTCTCAAGTTTGTCTTCCTTGTTTAAGTCTGTTGCTTTTGGGGGATCTTTTGGGTCCCCCCTTTGTTTACCTGTTGTTGTTATTTCTTTGTTGTAAATTTCCATTTGTAAATGAATTGCCTTGTTTGTTAGAGTTACTTTGGTGCAGTGAGATCTAGAATACAGGGGAGCCCTGTCTCCTCATCCATGTATTACCGTCAGATCTCAGAGATCCTGTTGTATTCTTTGTTTGGGTATTTGTTTTCCATTTGTGATCTATTTCCTCCTTTGTTCTACGTGACCAGCGTCCTCGGGTAGCCCCATTCTCAAGTTTGTCTTCCTTGTTTAAGTCTGTTGCTTTTGGGGGATCTTTTGGGTCCCCCCTTTGTTTCCCTGTTGTTGTTATTTCTTTGTTATAAATTTCCATTTGTAAATGAATTGCCTTGTTTGTTAGAGTTACTTTGGTGCAGTGAGATCTAGAATACAGGGGAGCCCTGTCTCCTCATCCATGTATTACCATCAGATCTCAGAGACCCTGTTGTATTCTTTGTTTGGGTATTTTGTTTTCCATTTGTGATCTATTTCCTCCTTTGTTCGACGTGACCAGCGTCCTCGGGTAGCCCCATTCTCAAGTTTGTCTTCCTTGTTTAAGTTTGTTGCTTTTGGGGGACCTTTTGGGTCCCCCCCTTTGTTTACCTGTTGTTGTTATTTCTTTGTTATAAATTTCCATTTGAAAATGAATTGCCTTGTTCGTTAGAGTTGCTTTGGTGCAGTGAGATCTAGAATACAGGGGAGCCCTGTCTCCTCATCCATGTATTACCGTCAGATCTCAGAGACCCTGTTGTATTCTTTGTTTGGACATTTGCTTTCCATTTGTGATCTATTTCCTCCTTTGTTCGACGTGACCAGCGTCCTCAGGTTGCCCCATTCTCAGGTTTGTCTTCCTTGTTTAAGTTTGTTGCTTTGGGGGGACCTTTTGGGTCCCCCCCTTTGTTTACCTGTTGTTGTTATTTCTTTGTTATAAATTTCCATTTGTAAATGAATTGCCTTGTTTGTTAGAGTTACTTTGGTGCCGTGAGATCTAGAATACAGGGGAGCCCTGTCTCCTCATCCATGTATTACCGTCAGATCTCAGAGACCCTGTTGTATTCTTTGTTTGGGTATTTTGTTTTCCATTTGTGATCTATTTCCTCCTTTGTTCGACGTGACCAGCGTCCTCGGGTAGCCCCATTCTCAAGTTTGTCTTCCTTGTTTAAGTCTGTTGCTTTTGGGGGATCTTTTGGGTCCCCCCCTTTGTTTACCTGTTGTTGTTATTTCTTTGTTGTAAATTTCCATTTGTAAATGAATTGCCTTGTTTGTTAGAGTTACTTTGGTGCAGTGAAATCTAGAATACAGGGGAGCGCTGTCACCTCATCCATGTATTACCGTGAGATCTCAGAGATCCTGTTGTATTCTTTGTTTGGGTATTTGTTTTCCATTTGTGATCTATTTCCTCCTTTGTTCGACGTGACCAGCGTCCTCGGGTAGCCCCATTCTCAAGTTTGTCTTCCTTGTTTAAGTCTGTTGCTTTTGGGGGATCTTTTGGGTCCCCCCCTTTGTTTACCTGTTGTTGTTATTTCTTTGTTGTAAATTTCCATTTGTAAATGAATTGCCTTGTTTGTTAGAGTTACTTTGGTGCAGTGAGATCTAGAATACAGGGGAGCGCTGTCACCTCATCCATGTATTACCGTGAGATCTCAGAGATCCTGTTGTATTCTTTGTTTGGGTATTTGTTTTCCATTTGTGATCTATTTCCTCCTTTGTTCGACGTGACCAGCGTCCTCGGGTTGTCCCATTCTCAGGTTTGTCTTCCTTGTTTAAGTTTGTTGCTTTTGGGGGACCTTTTGGGTCACCCCCTTTGTTTACCTGTTGTTGTTATTTCTTTGTTATAAATTTCCATTTGTAAATGAATTGCCTTGTTAGTTAGTGTTTGTGCTTTTCAGAGCGTGTAAAACTCCGTATCAGTTTTATTGTAAAAGTCAAAGTACTTGGTACAGTTCGTCGTAGTGTGTTTGCTAGTTTGCACACGTTGCTCTGCAAGTGAGCTCAAAACGCGTGCGTTCGAAGTTCGTAATAGCGTGTATAATCGGTGATCGACAATCTATCGGAAGCGTTCGGCGTCGCGATCTAGACAAGACTGCCGAATTCGCTCGGACTCGCGTGCGATGAGAGCGCGCCCGCGGAACTATCTAGCATGTAAGATGCCGCGGATTTGAAAAGGGCGAAACGGCCTCAACATACCGCCCGCCTCGCGAAGTTGTGCTTAACTGAGCGACAAAGCAGTATTCGCTCGGCAAGTTCTCAGAGACTCTATAAATTTCGCATTTAGCCTGAATTGCAAAGTTTTACTGTGGTAACAGGCAACGAAACAAAAAAACCACGGAACCGCGCAATAAACAAGAACCAAAAGAGCACATGAACTGGCATGATAGGGCGCACGTGCCCGAGGTTGTCCGCTACGCCGCCCGCCATGAGGAGCTGGCTAATCAGTCGTCGGGAGAGCGCGTGCATCCATGAAGTGCACCGCGACCGTCTCGTTGATAGGCAGGAGGATAAGACGGTGAACCGGTCGCCGCAGTTGGGTGGTGGCCGTCCTGAGCGTGACGACTCTGCAGATCCCATCCGGGCCCCGGTGCAGGCGCGTAACCCTCGCCAGCGGCCACCTGGTAGGTGGAAGGAGGTCATCCATTAAAATCACCAGGTCCCCGACCTGGTAGTCGTAGCCCGGACGGAGCCACTTGGAACGCTGCTGCAGTTGGGTGAGGAATTCTCGTCGCCACCGCTTCCAAAAGTGATTCCGCATGCGGGACAAGAGCTGCCACCTGGAACAAACAGAAACCTCCTCGTTCGTCTCTGTAAAAGGCTCGGCCGGAGCCTTGAGGGCGGAGCCGATCAAGAAGTGGCCTGGAGTCAGCGCCGACACGTCCTCCTCGTTGCTGCTGAGGGGGCCGAGCGGTCTGGAATTGAGGCACGCCTCAATTTGGTGGCAGACCGTTGCGAACTCCTCATACGTCAGCTTGGCGTCCCCAATGACCCGCTTCAGATGCCGCTTGAAGCTCCTGACGTTGGCCTCCCAAAGTCCGCCAAAGTGTGGGGCTCGAGGTGGTATGTGCGACCACTCTATCCCGTCCATCGCTATGGCTGCAGCGATCTCCTGGGTCATGGCGGAAGTAGCCTCAAATAGGCGACGGAGCTCTGCTGCTGCTCCTTGGAACGTCGTACCGTTGTCGCAGTAAACGGTACGACATAGGCCTCGCCTTGAGACGAAGCGCGCAAACGCAGCCAAGAATGCTGCGGTCGTGAGGTCCGAGACCACCTCAATGTGCACCGCTTTTACCACCATGCAGACGAAAATGGCTACATAGCCTTTCGAGCACCGCTGGCCTCTGCCGCCGGATGTCTTCAGCAGGAAGGGCCCTGCATAGTCCAACCCGGTGAAGGTGAAAGGGCGAGCCGGGACTGTTCGCACAGCAGGAAGAGGAGCCATTTGCTGCTCCGCTGGGCGAGCGTTAAACCGTGCGCAGGTGACACACTTGCGCACGACTCCTCGAATCTCGTTTCTTCCTCGAACCACCCAGTATCGTCTGCTCAGCTGACCTTGGACCAGCACGGGACCCCCATGAAGAGTGGAGCGGTGAGCGTCCTCAATGATCAACCGCGTGACGTGATGCCTGCCGGGAAGAATGATCGGGTGCTTCTCGGATTCGGTCAGGAAGGAATTGTCGAGACGCCCACCTACTCGTAGCACGCCTTCTGCATCAATGAAGGGGAGTAGGCGACGAATGGAGCTGCGTGCCGATACCGAGCCTTTCGTACGAATCGCCTTGAATTCGTCATCGAACTCCTCCTTCTGCACAACTCGGAGAAGAATAGTTCTTCCCTTCCCTAGTTCCTGCGCTGAGAGCCAAGTTTTGCGTCGATCCCGTTGTGGCAGCTTTGCATTTGAGCGCCAGCGTGACATGTACGCGAAGATCCGGATGAGCTTGTGCAGGGAAGAAGATCGAGCGCACCACTCTGACCAAGAATCCTCCCCTCTAGCCACACAAACATCCAGGGTAGCCTTCGACCTTGCCTCGAGGTCAGTATTCAGCTCCGCCAGAGAGCTCGGCCACTCAGATTTTTCCGACGTTATCCAGCTTGGACCGTCCCACCAGAGAGTCGACTCGCGCAGTTGAGTCGGTGTGAATCCCCTGGTTGCGCAGTCCGCCG
Organism: Lasioglossum calceatum; assembly: GCA_963966675.1. Taxonomy (NCBI): domain Eukaryota; kingdom Metazoa; phylum Arthropoda; class Insecta; order Hymenoptera; family Halictidae; genus Lasioglossum; species Lasioglossum calceatum. Next base: position 63,996 of record CAXAAD010000382.1, read on the forward strand.
GATTATCAGCTGAGCGTACATGTCGCCAAGTAGCATGGGGCAGCGACGTGAGAATCTCACTCACCCTATTCGCCACGAATGGTTTCCACCGGGAGGGGTGTCCTTGCAACCATGCTAACGCTACCTTCGAATCCGACCAGCAATGAATGGCAGCGGGTTGAGAGTCCAGTTTCGGCAGCAGAGAATTAACTAGCCGAACTAGCAACTGAGCTCCACATAGTTCTAGCTTGGGCAGACTGATGACCTTGATGGGAGCGACCTTGGACTTCGCCACAATAATTTTGGAGACCTTGACCTCAACAGCCACCAGATACAGAGCGGCTGCATATGCGCTCTCCGACGCATCACAGAAGCCGTGTAGGTCCCACGCAGTGGTCTCAGCAGTTCCCAGCCATCGTGGAATTCGTATCTCCTCCAATTCGACCAGCTGACGTTTAAAGGTCGACCAGGATTGCGCTACCGCTCCGGAGACTGCTGCATCCCAATCAACGCCCTGCCTCCATAGGGTTTGCAACAGCAGCTTTGCGCGAACCAAGACAGGAGCAAGCCAACCGATCGGGTCAAACAGCTTGGAGACTTCTGACAGGATTGACCTTTTCGTGGGCACCTGAGGTGTTTCGTCCAGTGCAATTTTGAAGCAGAAGACGTCCTTCTGCGGCATCCAACGCAGGCCTAATGTGGACACCGCGTCCTCGACTCTAAGCTCCCGCTCAGCAACCTTAGGTCCCTCGGGTCTCAGATCCTGCAAGAGATCTGCGTGGTTTGCAGCCCACTTGCCTACATCCATTCCTGCTGCTTTTAGGATGCTTACTAGCTCGTCTCTAACGAGCCTTGCTTCTTTGAGGGTATCTCCCCCTCCGTAGGAGTCGTCGGCATAGCGACCCTTCCTCAATACCTGAGCGCCACGAGGAAAGCGCTTCTGCTCGTCATCTGCCAGCTGGAGCATGCATGCGTTGGCCAAGAATGGAGCACACGACGTACCATATGTCACCGTGACTAAGCGGAACGTGGTGACCGCCTCGTACTCGCTGAAACGCCACAAAATGCGCTGCCAATCAGCGTCCTCCGGCTGAACGAGGAACTGCCGAAACATTTTGACGACATCACACGTAAAAACGTATTTCCAGAAACACCAACGAATGATGATGACGAACACATCTTCCTGCAATTTGGGTCCCGCATGCAAGCGGCTATTTAGCGAGACCCCGGCGGAGTCGGCTTGGGACGCGTTGAAGACTACGCGTATTTTCCCCTTTCCGCCGTCTTTAAAGACTGCGTGATGAGGCAGGTAAAAAACGTCGCTCTTACCCGACTGCTCGTTGTCCGCCTCCTCCATGTGACCTAGCGACTGGTACTCCTGCATGAAGGCTCTATATGGTGGGGCCAGCTCGGGTTGCCTTACGAAACGACGCTCTAACCTCGCCAAGCAAGCAGCGGCCGTGGTCTTCGAATCAGCAAAGACAGGCTCCTTAGCAAACGGGAGCCTGACGACGAAGCGACCATCTGCCCTGCGTGAGTGAGTCCTCCGAAAGTGTTCGTAGCACTCCTCATCCTGCGGAGTCAGCGGGGGCGGCCTGTTGACTTCTTCGATTTCCCAAAATCGTGTCAACGCAGAGGTCAGCTCCCGGTCCACTGCAACGTGGAATCCCGATACCTCCGTTTCCCCGCCGGTCTCTCGTACAGGTACTTTTCCCAGCACGACCCAGCCGAGAGACGTTTCCATAGCAGTGGGTGCTCCCGGTCGTCGGTCGATGCCTGGCCGTATCACCTTGGCAAACGCCTCCGCGTTCAATATGCAGTCGATGCGCCCCGGCTTGAAGTAGGACGGATCAGCCAGAGGTCGTGATGCGAGGTGGGGCCACGCGGTTGGATCGACAGGTAGACGTGGCAGCAAGGACGTCAACCTTTTCAACACCAGAGCTGAAAAGTCAAGAGAGAATTTCTCATTCCGCTCGGACCTGAGCGTCAGATGGACCCGGCTTCTGGCCACCGCTGTCCGTTCGGCTCCGACTCCGTTGATCGCCACATGAGTCGACTGGCGACGAAGACCCAGTGCTTGCACGGCCTGCTCCGTCACGAAGGACTCCTCTGCCCCAGAGTCCAGCAAGGCTCGTACGGTGATGGCGGCGCCCGGCGACTGCAGCACGACACAGGCGGTTGCCAGTAGCACAGTCTGACTCCCCGTGATCGCGTGCACAGACGCCGCTCCGGACGCAGGGTCGATCGCTGCATCCTGCAAGGTAGCCACCGCTGCGTTTGATGTGGCCGTCTTGTCCTGATGCAGCTTCGTATGGTGCTTCTCCTGGCACACAGAGCACCGATATTTCGAAGTGCATGCCCCCACGACATGTCTCGCGCTCAAGCAGTTAAGGCATAGCCGAGCTGTCTGAACATGAGCTCTCCTGTTTGTCGGAGGCGCGCTGGTGAAGACGCTGCAACGCCCAATGAAGTGTGGCCCGTCACAGAACGAGCATTTGTCCGGCTCTCTCGTCGACGAGTTCCTCGGCGTAGCAACGTGAGCTGAAGACTTCTTCGTCTTCTTGCAATCCCTGGCCATGGAGGACAGCTGCGTTTGCTGACCTGAAGATGCTCCCTCTCGAACGGACTCAGTTCGGTCGGCCTCCACAAGATCCAGAGTTCGTATCCTGTCCTCCAGGAAGTATTTGAACTCTGCGAAGGTAGGGAATTCCTCATTCTTCATCTTCTCCAGTTCCTTGGCCCAATCCATCCTCGTCGGAGGTGCAAGTTTGCTCTCGATGAAGTAAATTAGGAAGGCGTCCCAATGCTCGACTGGGAGCTTGAGAGCTCGGAACACGTTGATGCTCTCATTTGTCGTGTTTAGCAGCTGGTTTATGTGCGTTCCTGTTTCCTCGTCGCTAGCCTGTGATCCAACAACGGCCTGCATTTGCGTGCTGAATCGGAGGAACCTGTTGTCGTAGCGTCGACGCAGCGTTTCCCACGCCGTAGGGAAGTTTGCACCTGTCAGCTGGATGCCCTTCAGCCTTGCCGCCGCCTCGCCTGTCAGACAGTTCAATAGATGCTCCAACTTTATGACGGGAGCCATCCCTGTATCGGCGATGACCAAGGAGGAAAAACGTTCCTTAAAAGCTTCCCAATCGCGTTGACGCCCGTCGAAGCGGGGTAGCTTCAGTTTTTCAAGCGATCTCTGTGTCGAGCTTCCTGCAGTCATCTCATGCGACATACGAGCTTGCGGATCGGAAGGCCCGCGCATCTGCTTCGATTTTTCCTGTAGCCATGCCGTGGCGTACAGATACGCTTCCATCGTGGTTCCATACAGGTCTGCCTTGTAGTACGAGCGTTCGCTTAGACTATCCATGTTCCCTGCCAGAACCAAGTCTCGCTCTTGGAAGCCTTTCCAATACTCCTGCAGGAGCGTCTGTCTAGCTTCGACATCCGCTAGCGTAAGGTTATCGACGGCCTTCTTTTTCGTAGTGTTGTCCACGAAATTTGTGATGAAGTTCGCGATGCGCTTTTGCGCTGTGAACAGTGCTTCGTGTCCTGTCATGGTCGCAGAGGTGTCTCCAAAGTTGCACAGTCGAGAGAACCAAAATGAGCACCGATGCAGAGTGCAGCAAAGGCAGTCTGCAAATCGAGAAAAATCCAGAAAGCACGCGCGACGGTTAGGCGAGCCGCGAAGCAAAAGCGATCACACTTGTCACGTTGCGGGCTAACGAACACGTTTCTGCTTGCGTGTGTATGACGCGCACGGATTCGCGGTATTCCGCACGAACACTTCGAACGGACGAGTGCGACGAAGACAGCGATAGCCTGAACGGTGTTATGCGAATTCGGAGCTTGTTTTCGTTTTCGCGCTCGCTCTGTCTCTCTCGCTCCTCTAGCGTCGCGTTCTAGCACACCACGGCGTGACGTCAGCAAGGTTGATATGTCCGTTGGCCTCGTGGCGACTGAGCAATTTTTCACCGATTTTTCACGAACCACGATTGCCTTAGCGCACCCACTGATTCTGCACCAACGCACTTTTTTCCGCACCAATCACTGCAACGAGAATGATGCACTGCTTACCGGTCTTGCAAGGAAATCCGGCTCGAAGGACCAAAATGTTTGTGCTTTTCAGAGCGTGTAAAACTCCGTATCAGTTTTATTGTAAAAGTCAAAGTACTTGGTACAGTTCGTCGTAGTGTGTTTGCTAGTTTGCACACGTTGCTCTGCAAGTGAGCTCAAAACGCGTGCGTTCGAAGTTCGTAATAGCGTGTATAATCGGTGATCGACAATCTATCGGAAGCGTTCGGCGTCGCGATCTAGACAAGACTGCCGAATTCGCTCGGACTCGCGTGCGATGAGAGCGCGCCCGCGGAACTATCTAGCATGTAAGATGCCGCGGATTTGAAAAGGGCGAAACGGCCTCAACAGTTAGAGTTACTTTGGTGCCGTGAGATCTAGAATACAGGGGAGCCCTGTCTCCTCATTCATGTATTACCGTCAGATCTCAGAGACCCTGTTGTATTCTTTGTTTGGGTATTTTGTTTTCCAATTGTGATCTATTTCCTCCTTTGTTCGACGTGACCAGCGTCCTCGGGTTGCCCCATTCTCTGGTTTGTCTTCCTTGTTTAAGTTTGTTGCGTTTGGGGGACCTTTTGGTTCCCCCCCTTTGTTTCCCTGTTGTTGTTATTTCTTTGTTATAAATTTCCATTTATAAATGAATTGCCTTGTTCGTTAGAGTTGCTTTGGTGCAGTGAGATCTAGAATACAGGGGAGCCCTGTCTCCTCATCCATGTATTACCGTCAGATCTCAGAGACCCTGTTGTATTCTTTGTTTGGACATTTGTTTTCCATTTGTGATCTATTTCCTCCTTTGTTCGACGTGACCAGCGTCCTCAGGTTGCCCCATTCTCAGGTTTGTCTTCCTTGTTTAAGTTTGTTGCTTTGGGGGGATCTTTTGGGTCCCCCCCTTTGTTTACCTGTTGTTGTTATTTCTTTGTTGTAAATTTCCATTTGTAAATGAATTGCCTTGTTCGTTAGAGTTGCTTTGGTGCAGTGAGATCTAGAATACAGGGGAGCCCTGTCTCCTCATCCATGTATTACCGTCAGATCTCAGAGACCCTGTTGTATTCTTTGTTTGGACATTTGTTTTCCATTTGTGATCTATTTCCTCCTTTGTTCGACGTGACCAGCGTCCTCAGGTTGCCCCATTCTCAAGTTTGTCTTCCTTGTTTAAGTCTGTTGCTTTTGGGGGATCTTTTGGGTCCCCCCCTTTTGTTTACCTGTTGTTGTTATTTCTTTGTTGTAAATTTCCATTTGTAAATGAATTGCCTTGTTTGTTAGAGTTACTTTGGTGCAGTGAGATCTAGAATACAGGGGAGCCCTGTCTCCTCATCCATGTATTACCGTCAGATCTCAGAGATCCTGTTGTATTCTTTGTTTGGGTATTTGTTTTCCATTTGTGATCTATTTCCTCCTTTGTTCGACGTGACCAGCGTCCTCGGGTTGTTCCATTCTCAGGTTTGTCTTCCTTGTTTAAGTTTGTTGCTTTTGGGGGACCTTTTGGGTCCCCCCCTTTGTTTACCTGTTGTTGTTATTTCTTTGTTATAAATTTCCATTTGTAAATGAATTGCCTTGTTTGTTAGAGTTACTTTGGTGCCGTGAGATCTAGAATACAGGGGAGCCCTGTCTCCTCATCCACGTATTACCGTCAGATCTCAGAGACCCTGTTGTATTCTTTGTTTGGGTATTTTGTTTTCCATTTGTGATCTATTTCCTCCTTTGTTCGACGTGACCAGCGTCCTCGGGTTGCCCCATTCTCTGGTTTGTCTTCCTTGTTTAAGTTTGTTGCTTTTGGGGGACCTTTTGGGTCCCCCCCTCTGTTTACCTGTTGTTGTTATTTCTTTGTTATAAATTTCCATTTGTAAATGAATTGCCTTGTTCGTTAGAGTTACTTTGGTGCAGTGAGATCTAGAATACAGGGGAGCCCTGTCTCCTCATCCGTGTATTACCGTCAGATCTCGGAGACCCTGTTGTATTCTTTGTTTGGGTATTTTGTTTTCCATTTGTGATCTATTTCCTCCTTTGTTCGACGTGACCAGCGTCCTCGGGTAGCCCCATTCTCAAGTTTGTCTTCCTTGTTTAAGTTTGTTGCTTTTGGGGGACCTTTTGGGCCCCCCCTTTGTTTACCTGTTGTTGTTATTTCTTTGTTATAAATTTCCATTTGTGAATGAATTGCCTTGTTTGTAGAGTTACTTTGGTGCAGTGAGATCTAGAATACAGGGGAGCCCTGTCTCCTCATCCATGTATTACCATCAGATCTCAGAGATCCAGTTGTATTCTTTGTTTGGGTATTTGTTTTCCAATTGTGATCTATTTCCTCCTTTCTTCGACGTGACCAGCGTCGTCAGGTTGCCCCATTCTCAGGTTTGTCTTCCTTGTTTAAGTTTGTTGCTTTGGGGGGATCTTTTGGGTCCCCCCCTTTGTTTACCTGTTGTTGTTATTTCTTTGTTATAAATTTCCATTTGTAAATGAATTGCCTTGTTTGTTACAGTTACTTTGGTGCAGTGAGATCTAGAATACAGAGGAGCCCTGTCTCCTCATCCATGTATTACCGTCAGATCTCAGAGACCCTGTTGTATTCTTTGTTTGGGTATTTGTTTTCCATTTGTGATCTATTTCCTCCTTTGTTCGACGTGACCAGCGTCCTCGGGTTGCCCCATTCTCTGGTTTGTCTTCCTTGTTTAAGTTTGTTGCTTTTGGGGGACCTTTTGGGTCCCCCCCTTTGTTTACCTGTTGTTGTTATTTCTTTGTTATAAATTTCCATTTGTGAATGAATTGCCTTGTTTGTAGAGTTACTTTGGTGCAGTGAGATCTAGAATACAGGGGAGCCCTGTCTCCTCATCCATGTATTACCGTCAGATCTCAGAGACCCTGTTGTATTCTTTGTTTGGGTATTTTGTTTTCCATTTGTGATCTATTTCCTCCTTTGTTCGACGTGACCAGCGTCCTCGGGTTGCCCCATTCTCTGGTTTGTCTTCCTTGTTTAAGTTTGTTGCTTTTGGGGGACCTTTTGGGTCCCCCCCTTTGTTTACCTGTTGTTGTTATTTCTTTGTTATAAATTTCCATTTGTAAATGAATTGCCTTGTTTGTTAGAGTTACTTTGGTTCCGTGAGATCTAGAATACAGGGGAGCCCTGTCTCCTCATCCATGTATTACCGTCAGATCTCAGAGACCCTGTTGTATTCTTTGTTTGGGTATTTTGTTTTCCATTTGTGATCTATTTCCTCCTTTGTTCGACGTGACCAGCGTCCTCGGGTTGCCCCATTCTCTGGTTTGTCTTCCTTGTTTAAGTTTGTTGCTTTTGGGGGACCTTTTGGGTCCCCACCTTTGTTTACCTGTTGTTGTTATTTCTTTGTTATAAATTTCCATTTGTAAATGAATTGCCTTGTTTGTTAGAGTTACTTTGGTGCAGTGAGATCCAGAATACAGGGGAGCCCTGTCTCCTCATCCATGTATTACCGTCAGATCTCGGAGACCCTGTTGTATTCTTTGTTTGGGTATTTTGTTTTCCATTTGTGATCTATTTCCTCCTTTGTTCGACGTGACCAGCGTCCTCGGGTTGTCCCATTCTCAGGTTTGTCTTCCTTGTTTAAGTTTGTTGCTTTTGGGGGACCTTTTGGGTCCCCCCCCTTTGTTTACCTGTTGTTGTTATTTCTTTGTTATAAATTTCCATTTGTAAATGAATTGCCTTGTTTGTTAGAGTTACTTTGGTGCCGTGAGATCTAGAATACAGGGGAGCCCTGTCTCCTCATCCGTGTATTACCGTCAGATCTCGGAGACCCTGTTGTATTCTTTGTTTGGGTATTTTGTTTTCCATTTGTGATCTATTTCCTCCTTTGTTCGACGTGACCAGCGTCCTCGGCTAGCCCCATTCTCAAGTTTGTCTTCCTTGTTTAAGTTTGTTGCTTTTGGGGGACCTTTTGGGTCCCCCCCTTTGTTTCCCTGTTGTTGTTATTTCTTTGTTATAAATTTCCATTTGTAAATGAATTGCCTTGTTTGTTAGAGTTACTTTGGTGCAGTGAGATCCAGAATACAGGGGAGCCCTGTCTCCTCATCCATGTATTACCGTCAGATCTCGGAGACCCTGTTGTATTCTTTGTTTGGGTATTTTGTTTTCCATTTGTGATCTATTTCCTCATTTGTTCGACGTGACCAGCGTCCTCGGGTAGCCCCATTCTCAAGTTTGTCTTCCTTGTTTAAGTCTGTTGCTTTTGGGGGATCTTTTGGGTCCCCCCTTTGTTTACCTGTTGTTGTTATTTCTTTGTTGTAAATTTCCATTTGTAAATGAATTGCCTTGTTTGTTAGAGTTACTTTGGTGCAGTGAGATCTAGAATACAGGGGAGCCCTGTCTCCTCATCCATGTATTACCGTCAGATCTCAGAGATCCAGTTGTATTCTTTGTTTGGGTATTTGTTTTCCATTTGTGATCTATTTCCTTCTTTGTTCTACGTGACCAGCGTCCTCGGGTAGCCCCATTCTCAAGTTTGTCTTCCTTGTTTAAGTCTGTTGCTTTTGGGGGATCTTTTGGGTCCCCCCTTTGTTTCCCTGTTGTTGTTATTTCTTTGTTATAAATTTCCATTTGTAAATGAATTGCCTTGTTTGTTAGAGTTACTTTGGTGCAGTGAGATCCAGAATACAGGGGAGCCCTGTCTCCTCATCCATGTATTACCGTCAGATCTCGGAGTCCCTGTTGTATTCTTTGTTTGGGTATTTTGTTTTCCATTTGTGATCTATTTCCTCCTTTGTTCGACGTGACCAGCGTCCTCGGGTAGCCCCATTCTCGAGTTTGTCTTCCTTGTTTAAGTCTGTTGCTTTTGGGGGATCTTTTGGGTCCCCCCCTTTGTTTACCTGTTGTTGTTAGTTCTTTGTTGTAAATTTCCATTTGTAAATGAATTGCCTTGTTTGTTAGAGTTACTTTGGTGCAGTGAGATCTAGAATACATGGGAGCCCTGTCTCCTCATCCATGTATTACCGTCAGATCTCAGAGATCCTGTTGTATTCTTTGTTTGGGTATTTGTTTTCCATTTGTGATCTATTTCCTCCTTTGTTCGACGTGACCAGCGTCCTCGGGTTGCCCCATTCTCTGGTTTGTCTTCCTTGTTTAAGTTTGTTGCTTTTGGGGGACCTTTCGGGTCCCCCCCTTTGTTTACCTGTTGTTGTTATTTCTTTGTTATAAATTTCCATTTGTAAATGAATTGCCTTGTTTGTTAGAGTTACTTTGGTGCAGTGAGATCTAGAATACAGGGGAGCCCTGTCTCCTCATCCATGTATTACCGTCAGATCTCAGAGATCCTGTTGTATTCTTTGTTTGGGTATTTGTTTTCCATTTGTGATCTATTTCCTCCTTTGTTCGACGTGACCAGCGTCCTCGGGTTGTCCCATTCTCAGGTTTGTCTTCCTTGTTTAAGTTTGTTGCTTTTGGGTGACCTTTTGGGTCACCCCCTTTGTTTACCTGTTGTTGTTATTTCTTTGTTATAAAATTCCATTTGTAAATGAATTGCCTTGTTTGTTAGAGTTACTTTGGTGCCGTGAGATCTAGAATACAGGGGAGCCCTGTCTCCACATCCATGTATTACCGTCAGATCTCAGAGACCCTGTTGTATTCTTTGTTTGGATATTTTGTTTTCCATTTGTGATCTATTTCCTCCTTTGTTCGACGTGACCAGCGTCCTCGGGTTGCCCCATTCTCTGGTTTGTCTTCCTTGTTTAAGTTTGTTGCTTTTGGGGGACCTTTTGTTTCCCCCCCTTTGTTTCCCTGTTGTTGTTATTTCTTTGTTATAAATTTCCATTTATAAATGAATTGCCATGTTCGTTAGAGTTACTTTGGTGCAGTGAGATCTAGAATACAGGGGAGCCCTGTCTGCTCATCCGTGTATTACCGTCAGATCTCGGAGACCCTGTTGTATTCTTTGTTTGGGTATTTTGTTTTCCATTTGTGATCTATTTCCTCCTTTGTTCGACGTGACCAGCGTCCTCGGGTAGCCCCATTCTCAAGTTTGTCTTCCTTGTTTAAGTTTGTTGCTTTTGGGGGACCTTTTGGGTCCCCCCCTTTGTTTACCTGTTGTTGTTATTTCTTTGTTATAAATTTCCATTTGAAAATGAATTGCCTTGTTCGTTAGAGTTGCTTTGGTGCAGTGAGATCTAGAATACAGGGGAGCCCTGTCTCCTCATCCATGTATTACCGTCAGATCTCAGAGACCCTGTTGTATTCTTTGTTTGGACATTTGCTTTCCATTTGTGATCTATTTCCTCCTTTGTTCGACGTGACCAGCGTCCTCGGGTAGCCCCATTCTCTGGTTTGTCTTCCTTGTTTAAGTTTGTTGCTTTTGGGGGACCTTTTGGGTCCCCCCCTTTGTTTACCTGTTGTTGTTATTTCTTTGTTATAAATTTCCATTTGTAAATGAATTGCCTTGTTTGTTAGAGTTACTTTGGTGCCGTGAGATCTAGAATACAGGGGAGCCCTGTCTCCTCATCCATGTATTACCGTCAGATCTCAGAGACCCTGTTGTATTCTTTGTTTGGGTATTTTGTTTTCCATTTGTGATCTATTTCCTCCTTTGTGCGACGTGACCAGCGTCCTCGGGTTGCCCCATTCTCTGGTTTGTCTTCCTTGTTTAAGTTTGTTGCTTTTGGGGGACCTTTTGGGTCCCCCCCTTTGTTTACCTGTTGTTGTTATTTCTTTGTTATAAATTTCCATTTGTAAATGAATTGCCTTGTTTGTTAGAGTTACTTTGGTGCAGTGAGATCTAGAATACAGGGGAGCCCTGTCTCCTCATCCATGTATTACCGTCAGATCTCAGAGATCCTGTTGTATTCTTTGTTTGGGTATTTGTTTTCCATTTGTGATCTATTTCCTCCTTTGTTCGACGTGACCAGCGTCCTCGGGTTGCCCCATTCTCTGGTTTGTCTTCCTTGTTTAAGTTTGTTGCTTTTGGGGGACCTTTTGGGTCCCCACCTTTGTTTACCTGTTGTTGTTATTTCTTTGTTATAAATTTCCATTTGTAAATGAATTGCCTTGTTTGTTAGAGTTACTTTGGTGCAGTGAGATCCAGAATACAGGGGAGCCCTGTCTCCTCATCCATGTATTACCGTCAGATCTCGGAGACCCTGTTGTATTCTTTGTTTGGGTATTTTGTTTTCCATTTGTGATCTATTTCCTCCTTTGTTCGACGTGACCAGCGTCCTCGGGTTGTCCCATTCTCAGGTTTGTCTTCCTTGTTTAAGTTTGTTGCTTTTGGGGGACCTTTTGGGTCCCCCCCCTTTGTTTACCTGTTGTTGTTATTTCTTTGTTATAAATTTCCATTTGTAAATGAATTGCCTTGTTTGTTAGAGTTACTTTGGTGCCGTGAGATCTAGAATACAGGGGAGCCCTGTCTCCTCATCCGTGTATTACCGTCAGATCTCGGAGACCCTGTTGTATTCTTTGTTTGGGTATTTTGTTTTCCATTTGTGATCTATTTCCTCCTTTGTTCGACGTGACCAGCGTCCTCGGGTAGCCCCATTCTCGAGTTTGTCTTCCTTGTTTAAGTCTGTTGCTTTTGGGGGATCTTTTGGGTCCCCCCCTTTGTTTACCTGTTGTTGTTAGTTCTTTGTTGTAAATTTCCATTTGTAAATGAATTGCCTTGTTTGTTAGAGTTACTTTGGTGCAGTGAGATCTAGAATACATGGGAGCCCTGTCTCCTCATCCATGTATTACCGTCAGATCTCAGAGATCCTGTTGTATTCTTTGTTTGGGTATTTGTTTTCCATTTGTGATCTATTTCCTCCTTTGTTCGACGTGACCAGCGTCCTCGGGTTGCCCCATTCTCTGGTTTGTCTTCCTTGTTTAAGTTTGTTGCTTTTGGGGGACCTTTTGGGTCCCCCCCTTTGATTCCCTGTTGTTGTTATTTCTTTGTTATAAATTTCCATTTGTAAATGAATTGCCTTGTTCGTTAGAGTTACTTTGGTGCAGTGAGATCTAGAATACAGGGGAGCCCTGTCTCCTCATCCATGTATTACCGTCAGATCTCAGAGATCCTGTTGTATTCTTTGTTTGGGTATTTGTTTTCCATTTGTGATCTATTTCCTCCTTTGTTCGACGTGACCAGCGTCTTCAGGTTGCCCCATTCTCAGGTTTGTCTTCCTTGTTTAAGTTTGTTGCTTTGGGGCGATCTTTTGGGTCCCCCCCTTTGTTTACCTGTTGTTGTTATTTCTTTGTTATAAATTTCCATTTGTAAATGAATTGCCTTGTTTGTTAGAGTTACTTTGGTGCAGTGAGATCTAGAATACAGAGGAGCCCTGTCTCCTCATCCATGTATTACCGTCAGATCTCAGAGACCCTGTTGTATTCTTTGTTTGGGTATTTTGTTTTCCATTTGTGATCTATTTCCTCCTTTGTTCGACGTGACCAGCGTCCTTGGGTTGCCCCATTCTCTGGTTTGTCTTCCTTGTTTAAGTTTGTTGCTTTTGGGGGACCTTTTGGGTCCCCCCCTTTGTTTACCTGTTGTTGCTATTTCTTTGTTATAAATTTCCATTTGTAAATGAATTGCCTTGTTTGTTAGAGTTACTTTGGTGCAGTGAGATCCAGAATACAGGGGAGCCCTGTCTCCTCATCCATGTATTACCGTCAGATCTCGGAGACCCTGTTGTATTCTTTGTTTGGGTATTTTGTTTTCCATTTGTGATCTATTTCCTCCTTTGTACGACGTGACCAGCGTCCTCGGGTAGCCCCATTCTCAAGTTTGTCTTCCTTGTTTAAGTCTGTTGCTTTTGGGGGATCTTTTGGGTCCCCCCTTTGTTTACCTGTTGTTGTTATTTCTTTGTTGTAAATTTCCATTTGTAAATGAATTGCCTTGTTTGTTAGAGTTACTTTGGTGCAGTGAGATCTAGAATACAGGGGAGCCCTGTCTCCTCATCCATGTATTACCGTCAGATCTCAGAGATCCAGTTGTATTCTTTGTTTGGGTATTTGTTTTCCATTTGTGATCTATTTCCTCCTTTGTTCTACGTGACCAGCGTCCTCGGGTAGCCCCATTCTCAAGTTTGTCTTCCTTGTTTAAGTCTGTTGCTTTTGGGGGATCTTTTGGGTCCCCCCTTTGTTTCCCTGTTGTTGTTATTTCTTTGTTATAAATTTCCATTTGTAAATGAATTGCCTTGTTTGTTAGAGTTACTTTGGTGCCGTGAGATCTAGAATACAGGGGAGCCCTGTCTCCTCATCCATGTATTACCGTCAGATCTCAGAGACCCTGTTGTATTCTTTGTTTGGGTATTTTGTTTTCCATTTGTGATCTATTTCCTCCTTTGTTCGACGTGACCAGCGTCCTCGGGTAGCCCCATTCTCAAGTTTGTCTTCCTTGTTTAAGTTTGTTGCTTTTGGGGGACCTTTTGGGTCCCCCCCTTTGTTTCCCTGTTGTTGTTATTTCTTTGTTATAAATTTCCATTTGTAAATGAATTGCCTTGTTCGTTAGAGTTACTTTGGTGCAGTGAGATCTAGAATACAGGGAGCCCTGTCTCCTCATCCATGTATTACCGTCAGATCTCAGAGATCCTGTTGTATTCTTTGTTTGGGTATTTGTTTTCCATTTGTGATCTATTTCCTCCTTTGTTCGACGTGACCAGCGTCCTCAGGTTGCCCCATTCTCAGGTTTGTCTTCCTTGTTTAAGTTTGTTGCTTTGGGGGGATCTTTTGGGTCCCCCCCTTTGTTTACCTGTTGTTGTTATTTCTTTGTTATAAATTTCCATTTGTAAATGAATTGCCTTGTTTGTTAGAGTTACTTTGGTGCAGTGAGATCTAGAATACAGAGGAGCCCTGTCTCCTCATCCATGTATTACCGTCAGATCTCAGAGACCCTGTTGTATTCTTTGTTTGGGTATTTTGTTTTCCATTTGTGATCTATTTCCTCCTTTGTTCGACGTGACCAGCGTCCTTGGGTTGCCCCATTCTCTGGTTTGTCTTCCTTGTTTAAGTTTGTTGCTTTTGGGGGACCTTTTGGGTCCCCCCCTTTGTTTACCTGTTGTTGCTATTTCTTTGTTATAAATTTCCATTTGTAAATGAATTGCCTTGTTTGTTAGAGTTACTTTGGTGCAGTGAGATCCAGAATACAGGGGAGCCCTGTCTCCTCATCCATGTATTACCGTCAGATCTCGGAGACCCTGTTGTATTCTTTGTTTGGGTATTTTGTTTTCCATTTGTGATCTATTTCCTCCTTTGTACGACGTGACCAGCGTCCTCGGGTAGCCCCATTCTCAAGTTTGTCTTCCTTGTTTAAGTCTGTTGCTTTTGGGGGATCTTTTGGGTCCCCCCTTTGTTTACCTGTTGTTGTTATTTCTTTGTTGTAAATTTCCATTTGTAAATGAATTGCCTTGTTTGTTAGAGTTACTTTGGTGCAGTGAGATCTAGAATACAGGGGAGCCCTGTCTCCTCATCCATGTATTACCGTCAGATCTCAGAGATCCAGTTGTATTCTTTGTTTGGGTATTTGTTTTCCATTTGTGATCTATTTCCTCCTTTGTTCTACGTGACCAGCGTCCTCGGGTAGCCCCATTCTCAAGTTTGTCTTCCTTGTTTAAGTCTGTTGCTTTTGGGGGATCTTTTGGGTCCCCCCTTTGTTTCCCTGTTGTTGTTATTTCTTTGTTATAAATTTCCATTTGTAAATGAATTGCCTTGTTTGTTAGAGTTACTTTGGTGCCGTGAGATCTAGAATACAGGGGAGCCCTGTCTCCTCATCCATGTATTACCGTCAGATCTCAGAGACCCTGTTGTATTCTTTGTTTGGGTATTTTGTTTTCCATTTGTGATCTATTTCCTCCTTTGTTCGACGTGACCAGCGTCCTCGGGTAGCCCCATTCTCAAGTTTGTCTTCCTTGTTTAAGTTTGTTGCTTTTGGGGGACCTTTTGGGTCCCCCCCTTTGTTTCCCTGTTGTTGTTATTTCTTTGTTATAAATTTCCATTTGTAAATGAATTGCCTTGTTCGTTAGAGTTACTTTGGTGCAGTGAGATCTAGAATACAGGGAGCCCTGTCTCCTCATCCATGTATTACCGTCAGATCTCAGAGATCCTGTTGTATTCTTTGTTTGGGTATTTGTTTTCCATTTGTGATCTATTTCCTCCTTTGTTCGACGTGACCAGCGTCCTCAGGTTGCCCCATTCTCAGGTTTGTCTTCCTTGTTTAAGTTTGTTGCTTTGGGGGGATCTTTTGGGTCCCCCCCTTTGTTTACCTGTTGTTGTTATTTCTTTGTTATAAATTTCCATTTGTAAATGAATTGCCTTGTTTGTTAGAGTTACTTTGGTGCAGTGAGATCTAGAATACAGAGGAGCCCTGTCTCCTCATCCATGTATTACCGTCAGATCTCAGAGACCCTGTTGTATTCTTTGTTTGGGTATTTTGTTTTCCATTTGTGATCTATTTCCTCCTTTGTTCGACGTGACCAGCGTCCTTGGGTTGCCCCATTCTCTGGTTTGTCTTCCTTGTTTAAGTTTGTTGCTTTTGGGGGAACTTTTGGGTCCCCCCCTTTGTTTACCTGTTGTTGCTATTTCTTTGTTATAAATTTCCATTTGAAAATGAATTGCCTTGTTCGTTAGAGTTGCTTTGGTGCAGTGAGATCTAGAATACAGGGGAGCCCTGTCTCCTCATCCATGTATTACCGTCAGATCTCAGAGACCCTGTTGTATTCTTTGTTTGGACATTTGCTTTCCATTTGTGATCTATTTCCTCCTTTGTTCGACGTGACCAGCGTCCTCGGGTAGCCCCATTCTCTGGTTTGTCTTCCTTGTTTAAGTTTGTTGCTTTTGGGGGACCTTTTGGGTCCCCCCCTTTGTTTACCTGTTGTTGTTATTTCTTTGTTATAAATTTCCATTTGTAAATGAATTGCCTTGTTTGTTAGAGTTACTTTGGTGCCGTGAGATCTAGAATACAGGGGAGCCCTGTCTCCTCATCCATGTATTACCGTCAGATCTCAGAGACCCTGTTGTATTCTTTGTTTGGGTATTTTGTTTTCCATTTGTGATCTATTTCCTCCTTTGTGCGACGTGACCAGCGTCCTCGGGTTGCCCCATTCTCTGGTTTGTCTTCCTTGTTTAAGTTTGTTGCTTTTGGGGGACCTTTTGGGTCCCCCCCTTTGTTTACCTGTTGTTGTTATTTCTTTGTTATAAATTTCCATTTGTAAATGAATTGCCTTGTTTGTTAGAGTTACTTTGGTGCAGTGAGATCTAGAATACAGGGGAGCCCTGTCTCCTCATCCATGTATTACCGTCAGATCTCAGAGATCCTGTTGTATTCTTTGTTTGGGTATTTGTTTTCCATTTGTGATCTATTTCCTCCTTTGTTCGACGTGACCAGCGTCCTCGGGTTGCCCCATTCTCTGGTTTGTCTTCCTTGTTTAAGTTTGTTGCTTTTGGGGGACCTTTTGGGTCCCCACCTTTGTTTACCTGTTGTTGTTATTTCTTTGTTATAAATTTCCATTTGTAAATGAATTGCCTTGTTTGTTAGAGTTACTTTGGTGCAGTGAGATCCAGAATACAGGGGAGCCCTGTCTCCTCATCCATGTATTACCGTCAGATCTCAGAGACCCTGTTGTATTCTTTGTTTGGGTATTTTGTTTTCCATTTGTGATCTATTTCCTCCTTTGTGCGACGTGACCAGCGTCCTCGGGTTGCCCCATTCTCTGGTTTGTCTTCCTTGTTTAAGTTTGTTGCTTTTGGGGGACCTTTTGGGTCCCCCCCTTTGTTTACCTGTTGTTGTTATTTCTTTGTTATAAATTTCCATTTGTAAATGAATTGCCTTGTTTGTTAGAGTTACTTTGGTGCAGTGAGATCTAGAATACAGGGGAGCCCTGTCTCCTCATCCATGTATTACCGTCAGATCTCAGAGATCCTGTTGTATTCTTTGTTTGGGTATTTGTTTTCCATTTGTGATCTATTTCCTCCTTTGTTCGACGTGACCAGCGTCCTCGGGTTGCCCCATTCTCTGGTTTGTCTTCCTTGTTTAAGTTTGTTGCTTTTGGGGGACCTTTTGGGTCCCCACCTTTGTTTACCTGTTGTTGTTATTTCTTTGTTATAAATTTCCATTTGTAAATGAATTGCCTTGTTTGTTAGAGTTACTTTGGTGCAGTGAGATCCAGAATACAGGGGAGCCCTGTCTCCTCATCCATGTATTAACGTCAGATCTCGGAGACCCTGTTGTATTCTTTGTTTGGGTATTTTGTTTTCCATTTGTGATCTATTTCCTCCTTTGTTCGACGTGACCAGCGTCCTCGGGTTGTCCCATTCTCAGGTTTGTCTTCCTTGTTTAAGTTTGTTGCTTTTGGGGGACCTTTTGGGTCCCCCCCCTTTGTTTACCTGTTGTTGTTATTTCTTTGTTATAAATTTCCATTTGTAAATGAATTGCCTTGTTTGTTAGAGTTACTTTGGTGCCGTGAGATCTAGAATACAGGGGAGCCCTGTCTCCTCATCCGTGTATTACCGTCAGATCTCGGAGACCCTGTTGTATTCTTTGTTTGGGTATTTTGTTTTCCATTTGTGATCTATTTCCTCCTTTGTTCGACGTGACCAGCGTCCTCGGGTAGCCCCATTCTCGAGTTTGTCTTCCTTGTTTAAGTCTGTTGCTTTTGGGGGATCTTTTGGGTCCCCCCCTTTGTTTACCTGTTGTTGTTAGTTCTTTGTTGTAAATTTCCATTTGTAAATGAATTGCCTTGTTTGTTAGAGTTACTTTGGTGCAGTGAGATCTAGAATACATGGGAGCCCTGTCTCCTCATCCATGTATTACCGTCAGATCTCAGAGATCCTGTTGTATTCTTTGTTTGGGTATTTGTTTTCCATTTGTGATCTATTTCCTCCTTTGTTCGACGTGACCAGCGTCCTCGGGTTGCCCCATTCTCTGGTTTGTCTTCCTTGTTTAAGTTTGTTGCTTTTGTGGGACCTTTTGGGTCCCCCCCTTTGATTCCCTGTTGTTGTTATTTCTTTGTTATAAATTTCCATTTGTAAATGAATTGCCTTGTTCGTTAGAGTTACTTTGGTGCAGTGAGATCTAGAATACAGGGGAGCCCTGTCTCCTCATCCATGTATTACCGTCAGATCTCAGAGATCCTGTTGTATTCTTTGTTTGGGTATTTGTTTTCCATTTGTGATCTATTTCCTCCTTTGTTCGACGTGACCAGCGTCTTCAGGTTGCCCCATTCTCAGGTTTGTCTTCCTTGTTTAAGTTTGTTGCTTTGGGGCGATCTTTTGGGTCCCCCCCTTTGTTTACCTGTTGTTGTTATTTCTTTGTTATAAATTTCCATTTGTAAATGAATTGCCTTGTTTGTTAGAGTTACTTTGGTGCAGTGAGATCTAGAATACAGAGGAGCCCTGTCTCCTCATCCATGTATTACCGTCAGATCTCAGAGACCCTGTTGTATTCTTTGTTTGGGTATTTTGTTTTCCATTTGTGATCTATTTCCTCCTTTGTTCGACGTGACCAGCGTCCTTGGGTTGCCCCATTCTCTGGTTTGTCTTCCTTGTTTAAGTTTGTTGCTTTTGGGGGACCTTTTGGGTCCCCCCCTTTGTTTACCTGTTGTTGCTATTTCTTTGTTATAAATTTCCATTTGTAAATGAATTGCCTTGTTTGTTAGAGTTACTTTGGTGCAGTGAGATCCAGAATACAGGGGAGCCCTGTCTCCTCATCCATGTATTACCGTCAGATCTCGGAGACCCTGTTGTATTCTTTGTTTGGGTATTTTGTTTTCCATTTGTGATCTATTTCCTCCTTTGTACGACGTGACCAGCGTCCTCGGGTAGCCCCATTCTCAAGTTTGTCTTCCTTGTTTAAGTCTGTTGCTTTTGGGGGATCTTTTGGGTCCCCCCTTTGTTTACCTGTTGTTGTTATTTCTTTGTTGTAAATTTCCATTTGTAAATGAATTGCCTTGTTTGTTAGAGTTACTTTGGTGCAGTGAGATCTAGAATACAGGGGAGCCCTGTCTCCTCATCCATGTATTACCGTCAGATCTCAGAGATCCAGTTGTATTCTTTGTTTGGGTATTTGTTTTCCATTTGTGATCTATTTCCTCCTTTGTTCTACGTGACCAGCGTCCTCGGGTAGCCCCATTCTCAAGTTTGTCTTCCTTGTTTAAGTCTGTTGCTTTTGGGGGATCTTTTGGGTCCCCCCTTTGTTTCCCTGTTGTTGTTATTTCTTTGTTATAAATTTCCATTTGTAAATGAATTGCCTTGTTTGTTAGAGTTACTTTGGTGCCGTGAGATCTAGAATACAGGGGAGCCCTGTCTCCTCATCCATGTATTACCGTCAGATCTCAGAGACCCTGTTGTATTCTTTGTTTGGGTATTTTGTTTTCCATTTGTGATCTATTTCCTCCTTTGTTCGACGTGACCAGCGTCCTCGGGTAGCCCCATTCTCAAGTTTGTCTTCCTTGTTTAAGTTTGTTGCTTTTGGGGGACCTTTTGGGTCCCCCCCTTTGTTTCCCTGTTGTTGTTATTTCTTTGTTATAAATTTCCATTTGTAAATGAATTGCCTTGTTCGTTAGAGTTACTTTGGTGCAGTGAGATCTAGAATACAGGGAGCCCTGTCTCCTCATCCATGTATTACCGTCAGATCTCAGAGATCCTGTTGTATTCTTTGTTTGGGTATTTGTTTTCCATTTGTGATCTATTTCCTCCTTTGTTCGACGTGACCAGCGTCCTCAGGTTGCCCCATTCTCAGGTTTGTCTTCCTTGTTTAAGTTTGTTGCTTTGGGGGGATCTTTTGGGTCCCCCCCTTTGTTTACCTGTTGTTGTTATTTCTTTGTTATAAATTTCCATTTGTAAATGAATTGCCTTGTTTGTTAGAGTTACTTTGGTGCAGTGAGATCTAGAATACAGAGGAGCCCTGTCTCCTCATCCATGTATTACCGTCAGATCTCAGAGACCCTGTTGTATTCTTTGTTTGGGTATTTTGTTTTCCATTTGTGATCTATTTCCTCCTTTGTTCGACGTGACCAGCGTCCTTGGGTTGCCCCATTCTCTGGTTTGTCTTCCTTGTTTAAGTTTGTTGCTTTTGGGGGAACTTTTGGGTCCCCCCCTTTGTTTACCTGTTGTTGCTATTTCTTTGTTATAAATTTCCATTTGTAAATGAATTGCCTTGTTTGTTAGAGTTACTTTGGTGCCGTGAGATCTAGAATACAGGGGAGCCCTGTCTCCTCATCCATGTATTACCGTCAGATCTCAGAGACCCTGTTGTATTCTTTGTTTGGGTATTTTGTTTTCCATTTGTGATCTATTTCCTCCTTTGTTCGACGTGACCAGCGTCCTCGGGTAGCCCCATTCTCAAGTTTGTCTTCCTTGTTTAAGTTTGTTGCTTTTGGGGGACCTTTTGGGTCCCCCCCTTTGATTCCCTGTTGTTGTTATTTCTTTGTTATAAATTTCCATTTGTAAATGAATTGCCTTGTTCGTTAGAGTTACTTTGGTGCAGTGAGATCTAGAATACAGGGGAGCCCTGTCTCCTCATCCATGTATTACCGTCAGATCTCAGAGATCCTGTTGTATTCTTTGTTTGGGTATTTGTTTTCCATTTGTGATCTATTTCCTCCTTTGTTCGACGTGACCAGCGTCTTCAGGTTGCCCCATTCTCAGGTTTGT
>CAXAAD010000383.1:0-237218 GCA_963966675.1 Lasioglossum calceatum
TATAACGTATAACGTATAACGTATAACGTATAACGTATAACGTATAACGTATAACGTATAACGTATAACGTATAACGTATAACGTATAACGTATAACGTATAACGTATAACGTATAACGTATAACGTATAACGTATAACGTATAACGTATAACGTATAACGTATAACGTATAACGTAGAACGTATAACGTATAACGTATAACGTATAACGTATAACGTATAACGTATAACGTATAACGTATAACGTATAACGTATAACGTATAACGTATAACGTATAACGTATAACGTATAACGTATAACGTATAACGTATAACGTATAACGTATAACGTATAACGTATAACGTATAACGTATAACGTATAACGTATAACGTATAACGTATAACGTATAACGTATAACGTATAACGTATAACGTATAACGTATAACGTATAACGTATAACGTATAACGTATAACGTATAACGTATAACGTATAACGTATAACGTATAACGTATAACGTATAACGTATAACGTATAACGTATAACGTATAACGTATAACGTATAACGTATAACGTATAACGTATAACGTATAACGTATAACGTATAACGTATAACGTATAACGTATAACGTATAACGTATAACGTATAACGTATAACGTATAAGGTGTAACGTATAACGCATAACGTATAACGTATAACGTATATCGTATAAGGTGTAACGTATAACGCATAACGTATAACCTATAACGTATAACGTATAACGTATAACGTATAACGTATAACGTATAACGTATAACGTATAACGTATAACGTATAACGTATAACGTATAACGTATAACGTATAACGTATAACGTATAACGTATAACGTATAACGTATAACGTATAACGTATAACGTATAACGTATAACGTATAACGTATAACGTATAACGTATAACGTATAACGTATAACGTATAACGTATATCGTATAACGTATAACGTATAACGTATAACGTATAACGTATAAGGTGTAACGTATAACGCATAACGTATAACGTATAACGTATAACGTATAACGTATAACGTATAACGTATAACGTATAACGTATAACGTATAACGTATAACGTATAACGTATAACGTATAACGTATAACGTATAACGTATAACGTATAACGTATAACGTATAACGTATAACGTATAACGTATAACGTATAACGTATAACGTATAACGTATAACGTATAACGTATAACGTATAACGTATAACGTATAACGTATAACGTATAACGTATAACGTATAACGTATAACGTATAACGTATAACGTATAACGTATAACGTATAACGTATAACGTATAACGTATAACGTATAACGTATAACGTATAACGTATAACGTATAACGTATAACGTATAACGTATAACGTATAACGTATAACGTATAACGTATAACGTATAACGTATAACGTATAAGGTGTAACGTATAACGCATAACGTATAACGTATAACGTATAAGGTGTAACGTATAACGCATAACGTATAACGTATAACGTATAACGTATAACGTATAACGTATAACGTATAACGTATAACGTATAACGTATAACGTATAACGTATAACGTATAACGTATAACGTATAACGTATAACGTATAACGTATAACGTATAACGTATAACGTATAACGTATAACGTATAACGTATAACGTATAACGTATAACGTATAACGTATAACGTATAACGTATAACGTATAACGTATAACGTATAACGTATAACGTATAACGTATAACGTATAACGTATAACGTATAACGTATAACGTATAACGTATAACGTATAACGTATAACGTATAACGTATAACGTATAACGTATAACGTATAACGTATAACGTATAACGTATAACGTATGACGTATAACGTATAACGTATAACGTATAACGTATAACGTATAACGTATAACGTATAACGTATAACGTATAACGTATAACGCATAACGTATAACGTATAACGTATAACGTATAACGTATAACGCATAACATATAACGTATAATGTGTAACGTATAACGCATAAAGTATAACGTATAACGTATAACGTATAAGGTGTAACGTATAACGCATAACGTATAACGTATAACGTATAACGTATAACATATAACGTATAACGTATAACGTATAACGTATAAGGTGTAACGTATAACGCATAACGTATAACATATAACGTATAACGTATAACGTATAAGGTGTAACGTATAACGCAAAACGTATAACGTATAACGTATAACGTATAACGTATAACGTATAACGCATAACATATAACGTATAAGGTGTAACGTATAACGCATAACGTATAACGTATAACGTATAACGTATAACGTATGAGGTGTAACGTATAACGCATAACGAATAACGTATAACGTATAACGTATAAGGTGTAACGTATAACGCATAACGTATAACGTATAACGTATAACGTATAACGTATAACGTATAACGTATAACGTATAACGTATAACGTATAACGTATAACGTATAACGTATAACGTATAACGTATAACGTATAACGTATAACGTATAACGTATAACGTATAACGTATAACGTATAACGTATAACGCATAACGTATAACGTATAACGTATAACGTATAACGTATAACGTATAACGTATAACGTATAACGTATAACGTATAACGTATAACGTATAACGTATAACGTATAACGTATAACGTATAACGTATAACGTATAACGTATAACGTATAACATATAACGTATAACGTATAACGTATAACGTATAAGGTGTAACGTATAACGCATAACGTATAACATATAACGTATAACGTATAACGTATAAGATGTAACGTATAACGCATAACGTATAACGTATAACGTATAACGTATAACGTATAACGTATAACGTATAACGTATAACGTATATCGTATAAGGTGTAACGTATAGCGCATAACGTATAACGTATAACGTATAACGTATAACGTATAACGTATAACGTATAACGTATAACGTATAACGTATAACGTATAACGTATAACGTATAACGTATAACGTATAACGTATAACGTATAACGTATAACGTATAACGTATAACGTATAACGTATAACGTATAACGTATAACGTATAACGTATAACGTATAACGTATAACGTATAACGTATAACGTATAACGTATAACGTATAACGTATAACGTATAACGTAGAACGTATAACGTATAACGTATAACGTATAACGTATAACGTATAACGTATAACGTATAACGTATAACGTATAACGTATAACGTATAACGTATAACGTATAACGTATAACGTATAACGTATAACGTATAACGTATAACGTATAACGTATAACGTATAACGTATAACGTATAACGTATAACGTATAAGGTGTAACGTATAACGCATAACGTATAACGTATAACGTATAACGTATAACGTATAACGTATAACGTATAACGTATAACGTATAACGTATAACGTATAACGTATAACGTATAACGTATAACGTATAACGTATAACGTATAACGTATAACGTATAACGTATAACGTATAACGTATAACGTATAACGTATAACGTATAACGTATAACGTATAACGTATAACGTATAACGCATAACGTATAACGTATAACGTATAACGTATAACGCATAACATATAACGTATAATGTGTAACGTATAACGCATAAAGTATAACGTATAACGTATAACGTATAAGGTGTAACGTATAACGCATAACGTATAACGTATAACGTATAACGTATAACGTATAACGTATAACGTATAACATATAACGTATAACGTATAACGTATAACGTATAAGGTGTAACGTATAACGCATAACGTATAACATATAACGTATAACGTATAACGTATAAGGTGTAACGTATAACGCAAAACGTATAACGTATAACGTATAACGTATAACGTATAACGCATAACATATAACGTATAAGGTGTAACGTATAACGCATAACGTATAACGTATAACGTATAACGTATGAGGTGTAAGGTATAACGCATAACGAATAATGTATAACGTATAACGTATAAGGTGTAACGTATAACGCATAACGTATAACGTATAACGTATAACGTATAACGTATAACGTATAACGTATAACGTATAACGTATAACGTATAACGTATAACGTATAACGTATAACGTATAACGTATAACGTATAACGTATAACGTATAACGTATAACGTATAACGTATAACGTATAACGTATAACGTATAACGTATAACGTATAACGTATAACGTATAACGTATAACGTATAACGTATAACGTATAACGTATAACGTATAACGTATAACGTATAACGTATAACGTATAACGTATAACGTATAACGTATAACGTATAACGTATAACGTATAACGTATAACGTATAACGTATAACGTATAACGTATAACGTATAACGTATAACGTATAACGTATAACGTATAACGTATAACGTATAACGTATAACGTATAACGTATAACGTATAACGTATAACGTATAACGTATAACGTATAACGTATAACGTATAACGTATAACGTATAACGTATAACGTATAACGTATAACGTATAACGTATAACGTATAACGTATAACGTATAACGTATAACGTATAACGTATAACGTATAACGTATAACGTATAACGTATAACGTATAACGCATAACGTATAACGTATAACGTATAACGTATAACGTATAACGTATAACGTATAACGTATAACGTATAACGTATAACGTATAACGTATAACGTATAACGTATAACGTATAACGTATAACGTATAACGTATAACATATAACGTATAACGTATAACGTATAACGTATAAGGTGTAACGTATAACGCATAACGTATAACATATAACGTATAACGTATAACGTATAAGATGTAACGTATAACGCATAACGTATAACGTATAACGTATAACGTATAACGTATAACGTATAACGTATAACGTATAACGTATAACGTATAACGTATAACGTATAACGTATAACGTATATCGTATAAGGTGTAACGTATAGCGCATAACGTATAACGTATAACGTATAACGTATAACGTATAACGTATAACGTATAACGTATAACGTATAACGTATAACGTATAACGTATAACGTATAACGTATAACGTATAACGTATAACGTATAACGTATAACGTATAACGTATAACGTATAACGTATAACGTATAACGTATAACGTATAACGTATAACGTATAACGTATAACGTATAACGTATAACGTATAACGTATAACGTATAACGTATAACGTATAACGTATAACGTATAACGTATAACGTATAACGTATAACGTATAACGTATAACGTATAACGTATAACGTATAACGTATAAGGTGTAACGTATAACGCATAACGTATAACGTATAACGTATATCGTATAAGGTGTAACGTATAACGCATAACGTATAACCTATAACGTATAACGTATAACGTATAACGTATAACGTATAACGTATAACGTATAACGTATAACGTATAACGTATAACGTATAACGTATAACGTATAACGTATAACGTATAACGTATAACGTATAACGTATAACGTATAACGTATAACGTATAACGTATAACGTATAACGTATAACGTATAACGTATAACGTATAACGTATAACGTATAACGTATAACGTATAACGTATATCGTATAACGTATAACGTATAACGTATAACGTATAACGTATAAGGTGTAACGTATAACGCATAACGTATAACGTATAACGTATAACGTATAACGTATAACGTATAACGTATAACGTATAACGTATAACGTATAACGTATAACGTATAACGTATAACGTATAACGTATAACGTATAACGTATAACGTATAACGTATAACGTATAACGTATAACGTATAACGTATAACGTATAACGTATAACGTATAACGTATAACGTATAACGTATAACGTATAACGTATAACGTATAACGTATAACGTATAACGTATAACGTATAACGTATAACGTATAACGTATAACGTATAACGTATAACGTATAACGTATAACGTATAACGTATAACGTATAACGTATAACGTATAACGTATAACGTATAACGTATAACGTATAACGTATAACGTATAACGTATAACGTATAACGTATAACGTATAACGTATAACGTATAACGTATAACGTATAACGTATAACGTATAACGTATAACGTATAACGTATAACGTATAACGTATAACGTATAACGTATAACGTATAACGTATAACGTATAACGTATAACGTATAACGTATAACGTATAACGTATAACGTATAACGTATAACGTATAACGTATAACGTATAACGTATAACGTATAACGTATAACGTATAACGTATAACGTATAACGTATAACGTATAACGTATAACGTATAACGTATAACGTATAACGTATAACGTATAACGTATAACGTATAACGTATAACGTATAACGTATAACGTATAACGTATAACGTATAACGTATAACGTATAACGTATAACGTATAACGTATAACGTATAACGTATAACGTATAACGTATACGTATAACGTATAACGTATAACGTATAACGTATAACGTATAACGTATAACGTATAACGTATAACGTATAACGTATAACGTATAACGTATAACGTATAACGTATAACGTATAACGTATAACGTATAACGTATAACGTATAACGTATAAAGTATAACGTATAACGTATAACGTATAACGTATAACGTATAACGTATAAAGTATAACGTATAAGGTGTAAAGTATAACGCATAACGTATAACGTATAACATATAACGTATAAGGTGTAAAGTATAACGCATAACGTATAACGTATAACGTATAACGTATAAGGTGTAAAGTATAACGCATAACGTATAACGAATAACGTATAACGTATAAGGTGTAACGTATAACGCATAACGTATAACGTATAACGTATAACGTATAAGGTGTAACGTATTACGCATAACGTATAACGTATAACGTATAACGTATAACGTATAACGTATAACGTATAACGTATAACGTATAACGTATAACGTATAACGTATAACGTATAACGTATAACGTATAACGTATAACGTATAACGTATAACGTATAACGTATAACGTATAACGTATAACGTATAACGTATAACGTATAACGTATAACGTATAACGTATAACGTATAACGTATAACGTATAACGTATAACGTATAACGTATAACGTATAACGTATAACGTATAACGTATAACGTATAACGTATAACGTATAACGTATAACGTATAACGTATAACGTATAACGTATAACGCATAACGTATAACGCATAAAGCATAACGCATAACGTATAACGCATAACGTATAACGCATAACGTATAACGCATAAAGCATAACGCATAACGTATAACGTATAACGTATAACGTATAACGTATAACGTATAACGTATAACGTATAACGTATAACGTATAACGTATAACGTATAACGTATAACGTATAACGTATATCGTATAACGTATAACGTATAACGTATAACGTATAACGTATAACGTATAACGTATAACGTATAACGTATAACGTATAACGTATAACGTATAACGTATAACGTATAACGTATAACGTATAACGTATAACGTATAACGTATAACGTATAACGTATAACGTATAACGT
The DNA here is from genome assembly GCA_963966675.1 of Lasioglossum calceatum. Taxonomy (NCBI): domain Eukaryota; kingdom Metazoa; phylum Arthropoda; class Insecta; order Hymenoptera; family Halictidae; genus Lasioglossum; species Lasioglossum calceatum. The sequence goes on from CAXAAD010000383.1 coordinate 7,596, forward strand.
ATAACGTATAACGTATAACGTATAACGTATAACGTATAACGTATAACGTATAACGTATAACGTATAACGTATAACGTATAACGTATAACGTATAACGTATAACGTATAACGTATAACGTATAACGTATAACGTATAACGTATAACGTATAACGTATAACGTATAACGTATAACGTATAACGTATAACGTATAACGTATAACGTATAACGTATAACGTATAACGTATAACGTATAACGTATAACGTATAACGTATAACGTATAAAGTATAACGTATAACGTATAACGTATAACATATAACGTATAACATATAACGTATAAGGTGTAAAGTATAACGTATAACGTATAACGTATAACGTATAACGTATATCGTATAAGGTGTAACGTATAGCGCATAACGTATAACGTATAACGTATAACGTATAACGTATAACGTATAACGTATAACGTATAACGTATAACGTATAACGTATAACGTATAACGTATAACGTATAACGTATAACGTATAACGTATAACGTATAACGTATAACGTATAACGTATAACGTATAACGTATAACGTATAACGTATAACGTATAACGTATAACGTATAACGTATAACGTATAACGTATAACGTATAACGTATAACGTATAACGTATAACGTATAACGTATAACGTATAACGTATAACGTATAACGTATAACGTATAACGTATAACGTATAACGTATAACGTATAACGTATAACGTATAACGTATAACGTATAACGTATAACGTATAAAGTATAACGTATAAGGTGTAAAGTATAACGCATAACGTATAACGTATAACATATAACGTATAAGGTGTAAAGTATAACGCATAACGTATAACGTATAACGTATAACGTATAAGGTGTAAAGTATAACGCATAACGTATAACGAATAACGTATAACGTATAAGGTGTAACGTATAACGCATAACGTATAACGTATAACGTATAACGTATAAGGTGTAACGTATAACGCATAACGTATAACGTATAACGTATAACGTATAACGTATAACGTATAACGTATAACGTATAACGTATAACGTATAACGTATAACGTATAACGTATAACGTATAACGTATAACGTATAACGTATAACGTATAACGTATAACGTATAACGTATAACGTATAACGTATAACGTATAACGTATAACGTATAACGTATAACGTATAACGTATAACGTATAACGTATAACGTATAACGTATAACGTATAACGTATAACGTATAACGTATAACGTATAACGTATAACGTATAACGTATAACGTATAACGTATAACGTATAACGTATAACGTATAACATATAACGTATAACATATAACGTATAAGGTGTAAAGTATAACGCATAACGTATAACGAATAACGTATAACGTATAAGGTGTAACGTATAACGCATAACGTATAACGTATAACGTATAACGTATAAGGTGTAACGTATAACGTATAACGTATAACGTATAACGTATAACGTATAACGTATAACGTATAACGTATAACGTATAACGTATAACGTATAACGTATAACGTATAACGTATAACGTATAACGTATAACGTATAACGTATAACGTATAACGTATAACGTATAACGTATAACGTATAACGTATAACGTATAACATATAACGTATAACGTATAACGTATAACGTATAAGGTGTAACGTATAACGCATAACGTATAACATATAACGTATAACGTATAACGTATAAGATGTAACGTATAACGCATAACGTATAACGTATAACGTATAACGTATAACGTATAACGTATAACGTATAACGTATAACGTATAACGTATAACGTATAACGTATAACGTATAACGTATATCGTATAACGTATAACGTATAACGTATAACGTATAACGTATAACGTATAACGTATAACGTATAACGTATAACGTATAACGTATAACGTATAACGTATAACGTATAACGTATAACGTATAACGTATAACGTATAACGTATAACGTATAACGTATAACGTATAACGTATAACGTATAACGTATAACGTATAACGTATAACGTATAACGTATAACGTATAACGTATAACGTATAACGTATAACGTATAACGCATAACGTATAACGCATAACGTATAACGTATAACGTATAACGTATAACGTATAACGTATAACGTATAACGTATAACGTATAACGTATAACGTATAACGTATAACGTATAACGTATAACGTATAACGTATAACGTATAACGTATAACGTATAACGTATAACGTATAACGTATAACGTATAACGTATAACGTATAACGTATAACGTATAACGTATAACGTATAACGTATAACGTATAACGTATAACGTATAACGTATAACGTATAACGTATAACGTATAACGTATAACGTATAACGTATAACGTATAACGTATAACGTATAACGTATAAAGTATAACGTATAACGTATAACATATAACGTATAACATATAACGTATAAGGTGTAAAGTATAACGCATAACGTATAACGAATAACGTATAACGTATAAGGTGTAACGTATAACGCATAACGTATAACGTATAACGTATAACGTATAACGTATAACGTATAACGTATAAGGTGTAACGTATAACGCATAACGTATAACGTATAACGTGTAACGTATAACGTATAACGTATAACGTGTAACGTATAACGTATAACGTATAATGTGTAACGTATAACGTATAACGTATAACGTGTAACGTATAACGTATAACGTATAACGTATAACGTATAACGTATAACGTATAACGTATAACGTATAACGTATAACGTATAACGTATAACGTATAACGTATAACGTATAACGTATAACGTATAACGTATAACGTATAACGTATAACGTATAACGTATAACGTATAACGTATAACGTATAACGTATAACGTATAACGTATAACGTATAACGTATAACGTATAACGTATAACGTATAACGTATAACGTATAACGTATAACGTATAACGTATAACGAATAACGTATAACGTATAACGTATAACGTATAACGTATAACGTATAACGTATAACGTATAACGTATAACGTATAACGTATAACGTATAACGTATAACGTATAACGTATAACGTATAACGTATAACGTATAAAGTATAACGTATAACGTATAACATATAACGTATAACATATAACGTATAAGGTGTAAAGTATAACGCATAACGTATAACGTATAACGTATAACGTATAACGTATAACGTATAACGTATAACGTATAACGTATAACGTATAACGTATAACGTATAACGTATAACGTATAACGTATAACGTATAACGTATAACGTATAACGTATAACGTATAACGTATAACGTATAACGTATAACGTATAACGTATAACGTATAACGTATAACGTATAACGTATAACGTATAACGTATAACGTATAACGTATAACGTATAACGTATAACGTATAACGTATAACGTATAACGTATAACGTATAACGTATAACGTATAACGTATAACGTATAACGTATAACGTATAACGTATAACGTATAACGTATAACGTATAACGTATAACGTATAACGTATAACGTATAACGTATAACGTATAACGTATAACGTATAACGTATAACGTATAACGTATAACGTATAACGTATAACGTATAACGTATAACGTATAACGTATAACGTATAACGTATAACGTATAACGTATAACGTATAACGTATAACGTATAACGTATAACGTATAACGTATAACGTATAACGTATAACGTATAACGTATAACGTATAACGTATAACGTATAACGTATAACGTATAACGTATAACGTATAACGTATAACGTATAACGTATAACGTATAACGTATAACGTATAACGTATAACGTATAACGTATAACGTATAACGTATAACGTATAACGTATAACGTATAACGTATAACGTATAACGTATAACGTATAACGTATAACGTATAACGTATAACGTATAACGTATAACGTATAACGTATAACGTATAACGTATAACGTATAACGTATAACGTATAACCGTATAACGTATAACGTATAACGTATAACGTATAACGTATAACGTATAACGTATAACGTATAACGTATAACGTATAACGTATAACGTATAACGTATAACGTATAACGTATAACGTATAACGTATAACGTATAACGTATAACGTATAACGTATAACGTATAACGTATAACGTATAACGTATAACGTATAACGTATAACGTATAACGTATAACGTATAAAGTATAACGTATAACGTATAACGTATAACGTATAACGTATAACATATAACGTATAAGGTGTAAAGTATAACGCATAACGTATAACGAATAACGTATAACGTATAAGGTGTAACGTATAACGCATAACGTATAACGTATAACGTATAACGTATAAGGTGTAACGTATAACGCATAACGTATAACGTATAACGTATAACGTATAAGGTGTAACGTATAACGCATAACGTATAACGTATAACGTATAACGTATAACGTATAACGTATAACGTATAACGTATAACGTATAACGTATAACGTATAACGTATAACGTATAACGTATAACGTATAACGTATAACGTATAACGTATAACGTATAACGTATAACGTATAACGTATAACGTATAACGTATAACGTATAACGTATAACGTATAACGTATAACGTATAACGTATAACGTATAACGTATAACGTATAACGTATAACGTATAACGTATAACGTATAACGTATATATAGAATTTTATTGATTCCCCTTGAGGGATACAATTTCGCAACATCTTCTCCAACCTTTTCCGCTCTTACACGTATCGCTTAAATCTACCTTACAACTAACTTACACTATAGCTTAATTCTATCATAGAGATCGCCAGAGAGAGAGAAACGCAGCTATTTACAAAGCTTTCCTTATCAACTAACTTAACCTACGCACCACCCCTTTCTCCCCCCCCCGACCTCCCTTAACCCCTACCCTTGGACCCCCCCTTCCGGACACTCCACATCCACCCCAATCTCTCCATTCTCACTCATTCTCCATTCTTCCACCATCCTCAACCACTTCTCTCCCCCCCCCCGTCATCCAGCACTTCCCTCACACTCTCCTGCCATCCTTTTTCTTCATCCACTCTCATACACACTTCCCAAACATGCTCCCAAGTCTCATTCTCCCATCCACACACTCTGCACAACCTCTTGTCCTCATTCATCCAGTATCTTTCACCCCTCATCTCATTCCCTAACCTAAATTTAGCTACTCTTTGCCACCTAGCTTCCCCCCAATCTTTGCTTAAGTACCCCGGTAATCCCTCCCCCTTTATCCACCTATACCATCTATTTGAATTGGATTCTCCTATCTTTTCCCACCTTTCCTCCCTTTGCCGCTCCTTCTCTCTTCTTATTAATTCCTCACTCACTGTATCCTTCCTACCCTCTACTAACTCCCTCCACTCCCCCAACGACCACCCTTTCCCCGAAATATACTCCTCTCTTTCCCTTTCCCACCCGACTTTTGCCCCTCCCCTCCTATCCCCCTTCCTAATCTCTTCCCAGCATAGCCGCGCCAGCTCCCCCCCCTTGCCTTCACCTAACTTCTTCTCATACCCCCACGCCCTCAACCCAGCCCTCCCCCTCAGTAACTCCCTTTGCATCTCTTCCCTAACCATGTATCCCGGTGTGCTTCTATCTACCCCCAATACCCACTTCAAATATCTTTCCTGAAGCCTTTCTATACCTTCCCTCTCTTTCCACCCCCATATTTCCACCCCGTAACTTACCACTGTCCATATCAATTTGTCAAACAACCACACCCTCCTGCCCCAATCTTTTCCAAACCTCCTCTTCCCTATACCCCAAATCTGCCCCATAACCGCCGCCCCCTTCCTTAACCTGTCCTCCACATGCGCCTTCTGCCCCCCATCCCTTGTTATTGTATAACCTAGATATTTGTACTCCCCTACCTCCTCAATTACCTTCCCCTCCCACCTCCACGACACCTTTTTCCACCTCCCCCCTCCCCTTCTACACCTCATCACCTTCGACTTGCCCACATTAAGCTGAAGCTTTTTCCCTTCTATATACTTTTCTAGCACCCCCATCATTCCCCTCATCTCATCCTCCTCCTCCGCTAACATCGCCACATCGTCCGCGTATGCTAGCGTGAAGATCTTTCTCCCCCCTATTTTAACCCCTCCCCATCCTCCCCTTTCCAGCACCTCATCCATGTCTGCTAGCAACAGCGTGAACAACATAGGGCTTAGCGGACAGCCCTGCCTAACCCCCCTTTCTGTCCAAAAGCTTTCCCCTTCTTCATCCCCCACCCTTACTTTACTTTTAGTCTCCCTCAGAATCTCTTCACACCTTCCCACCAACCCTTCCCTCACTCCCCTTTTTCTCATTGCCTCTGCTAGTTCATCCCTATCCACCGAGTCAAACGCCGCTTTTAGGTCTACAAACATGATCACTAGCCTTCTTTTCTTCCTCCTCACCTGCCTGTTTATCAGGTAGTTAAGCACATATATGTTGTCAATGCAACCTAGGCCCTTTCTAAATCCTGCCTGACTCGCCGGCAACAGCCCCTTCCTCTCCACCTCCTCCCTCACCCTCTCCGCTAGCACTGCCGCGTAAATCTTGTACGCTGTCTGGGTCAGCGTTACCCCCCTGTAATTCCCCACCCTTCTACTGTCCCCTTTTTTCGCTATTGGAATCACCACCCCCTCTTTCCAATCCTCTGGCCAACCCTCCCCCCTCCATACCCTATTGCAGATTTTCCATAAACCCTCCTGTACCTCGCTACCCCCGCGCTTCCACACCTCGTTTGGGATTCCATCCCCCCCTGCCGCTTTCCCGTCTTTCAATCCCTTTAAAACCCTGATTATTTCTCCTAGTTCTATTTCCTTTTCCCCATCTACCCCCCTTCCCCTTACATCTACATTACCCACCCTCCCTTCTACCCCTCCCAGCAACTCCCTAAAATACCGATCCCATTCTTCCATTCTTATTCTTTCGTCTACCCTCGCCCCCCTTTTCCTTTCCCTATTCACCACCTTCCACACCTGGCTTTCCGTCTTTATACCCTCCACTTCTTTTTCCCACTTTTCCCTCTCCTTTTTCTTCTTCTCCTCGCATAGACGCTGATATTCCCTTTTCTTCTTCCTATACTCTACTCCCTCCCCTCCTTCCTTTCTCCACTTCCTTAGCTCCCCCCTCGCTAACTTTTTCCCTACTTTGCAGTCTTCGTCCCACCATCCTTTCTTCTCCACTTTTACTGTTTTCCCCAACTCCCCTAGCACTTCCTTTATTTTCCCTTTCAGCCCTTCCCAGCCTTCCTGTGACCCTTCCCCGTTACTTGTTCCCCTTCCAAATTTTTCTCTAAACTTCTCCCCTGTCTCTTCTGTCCACCTCCCCACTCCCTTTCTTTTCCTTCTTCCCTCCCAACCCTTTACCCCACCCTTCTCCCTCTTTAACCACACTGTTATGGGCAAATGGTCCGAGTCTACCTCGTCCCCAATCTCCATCCTATCCACTCCTTCCCTAGTCTCCTCGTTCCCCAGCACGTAATCTATTACCGAATTCCCTCTCGCCCCCACATACGTCCATTCCCCTTCCTCATCCCCCTTTACATTCCCGTTCATAATTCCCCAACCTCTATCCCCCAAGTACCTGCAAAGCTTCTTCCCATCCCCATTTACCTTTATATCCTTCGACTTTCTTACCCCTCCCCCATCCCCCTCTTCTACCACCTCCCCCCCTTCCCTTCCCGTTCTCGCGTTGAAATCCCCCCCTATAATTACCCTTATCCCTTTTTCCCTCCCCTCCACCCAATCCCCCAACTCTTCTAACTTCCTGTCCAAATCCCCATTCACGTATACCCCCACCACCCTCCACCAACCCCCCTCCGCCTTCACTTTCATCATCATCACCCCCTCCCTCCCACACATCTCCCCACATTCTATATCAAGTCCCTTCCTCACCCCCATTACCATACCCCCCATTGCCCTTCCCCTCTTTTCCTCCCTCCTCGCCCACTGAGTCTCCCACACATACCCTTTTGGAAACTTGTTCCTAATCTTACTCCACCCCTTTTCCTCCACCCACGTCTCCATCAACACTAACACTTCCCACTTTACTAATCCCTTCCAAAAGTCCTCGTCCTTATTTGCCAGCCCTGCCACATTCCAAAAACCAATCCTGATCCCCTCCCTATTCTTTCTTTCCCCACTGAGCTCCCCCCCCTGATTCTTCCCCTATTCGTTTCCCTGATTCTCCATCCACTTTTCCTCAATTTCATCCCATCTCTTAACCTTCCCATTCACCCACATTTTCATGTACCCTACCTGTACATTCCTACCCTCCCCCCTTTCCTTTTCCGCTTCCCTTTCTATCTTCCATCTTGCCCGTCTCTCCTCTTCCGTAAGATCGTCGTCTATCCTTTCCTCTTGTCCCTTTAGCTTTTTCTTCCCCTCCATTACCCTTCTTTTATCTTCCCTTCCCGCCAGTTTCACTAGCACCATTCCCCTTCCGTTTTTCCCTTCCTTCCCTATCTTCCTGACCTCTTTAATCCCCTCTTCCTTTAGCCCCATCTTTTCCCACAACTTCTTAACCTCTATTTTTGCCTCAGTACCCTCCACTTTTATTCTCCTAATTATAATGTTATTCTTTTTCTCCTCCCTTTCCCTCTTATCCTGCCTTATCTCTAAAATCCTAATCCTTCTCCTATTCTCCGCCAAATCCCTATCCTCCCCTAACCTATTTACCCCCCCCCTCTTTACCCCCCTTTTCTTTTCCCCCTATCCATTCCTCCACTCTTCTCAAATTACCCTCTACCTTTTCCAACCTCTCTTCTGCTACTCCCGTCCCACCCCCTTCCCCCACCCCCTTCCTCACTTCCTCTATGCTCCCCTCTACCTTTGACACCCTACTCTCTATGCCTTCTACCCTTTTCCTCATCCCTTCCCTCTTTACCTCTTCTTCCCTCCTCTCTTCCCTCCACTTCTCCCCTTCCCTCTTCCACTCCTCTAATAATTTTTTCCCTTCCTCCCTGTCCCTCTTCCATTCTTCTATTATCTTTTTCCCCTCCTCCCTTTCCCTTCCCCAATCCTCGACCATCTTTGCCCTTTCTTCTTTTTCTGCCCTTACCTCCTCCCTTAGCCCCCTCAACTCCTCCCATAACCCTCTGAACAAGCCCTCTAATTCCCTAAGACTCCCTCCCCCTTCCCCTTCTCTTATATCTTTTTTCGGGGATCTTTGCGTCATATCGCTTTTTTTGAATATTTCAACTTCACCCTCTCCCCCTCCCTCTACCTCCCCTATCCCCCTTTTTTCTCCCCACCGAGTCCAGGCTTTCTACGCTGAACCACCGCTCTATCCTACCTTCTTTCACAATCGCCCCCACACTTCCCTTCCCTATCTTCCCCTCCTCTCTACCCGTCCCCTTCCCTACTCCTCCTCTATCACTCATTTTCTACTATGCTCTTTCTTTCTTCCCTCTTGCTCTTTTTCTGAGTTTTTAAACACAAACTAGTTTTAAAATTTCCCGCCTCTCAGCCTTCTTACTCCCAGCCTACTTTTTTGCTCCCTAGATCGCGCTGCCTTCACTACTACTCTTTTCCCGCGCGCACCTGTCTGCCGCCACTTATACCTAACCTACAAACTCCCCTCACTTTTCCCTTGCCTATAGCACTCCCTCTCACTCTCACACCCTCCGCCCTTTCTCACTCGCCTGACCCTACACCCCACTACCCTCTCCACTACAGCCTTCACCACTCCACTACTTCCTAAACCACTCTTTCACACACAAACTCGCTCAGCTAACTTTTCGCAACCTGCTCTCACACAACCGGAAGCGGAAGTCCAACGTATAACGTATAACGTATAACGTATAACGTATAACGTATAACGTATAACGTATAACGTATAACGTATAACGTATAACGTATAACGTATAACGTATAACGTATAACGTATAACGTATAACGTATAACGTATAACGTATAACGTATAACGTATAACGTATAACGTATAACGTATAACGTATAAAGTATAACGTATAACGTATAACATATAACGTATAACGTATAACGTATAACGTATAACGTATAACATATAACGTATAACGTATAACGTATAACGTATAAGGTGTAACGTATAACGCATAACGTATAACATATAACGTATAACGTATAACGTATAAGGTGTAACGTATAACGCAAAACGTATAACGTATAACGTATAACGTATAACGTATAACGTATAACGCATAACATATAACGTATAAGGTGTAACGTATAACGCATAACGTATAACGTATAACGTATAACGTATGAGGTGTAACGTATAACGCGTAACGAATAACGTATAACGTATAACGTATAAGGTGTAACGTATAACGCATAACGTATAACGTATAACGTATAACGTATAACGTATAACGTATAACGTATAACGTATAACGTATAACGTATAACGTATAACGTATAACGTATAAAGTATAACGTATAACGCATAACATATAACGTATATTGTGTAACGTATAACGCATAAAGTATAACGTATAACGTATAACGTATAAGGTGTAACGTATAACGCATTACGTATAACATATAACGTATAACGTATAACGTATAAGGTGGAACGTATAACGCATAACGTATAACGTATAACGTATAACGTATAACGTATAACGTATAACGTATAACGTATAACGTATAACGTATAACGTATAACGTATAACGTATAACGTATAACGTATAACGTATAACGTATAACGTATAACGTATAACGTATAACGTATAACGTATAACGTATAACGTATAACGTATAACGTATAACGTATAACGTATAACGTATAACGTATAACGTATAACGTATAACGTATAACGTATAACGTATAACGTATAACGTATAACGTATAACGTATAACGTATAACGTATAACGTATAACGTATAACGTATAACGTATAACGTATAACGTATAACGTATAACGTATAACGAATAACGTATAACGTATAACGTATAACGTATACGTATAACGTATAACGTATAACGTATAACGTATAACGTATAACGTATAACGTATAACGTATAACGTATAACGTATAACGTATAACGTATAACGTATAACGTATAACGTATAACGTATAACGTATAACGTATAACGTATAACGTATAACGTATAACGTATAACGTATAACGTATAACGTATAACGTATAACGTATAACGTATAACGTATAACGTATAACGTATAACGTATAACGTATAACGTATAACGTATAACGTATAACGTATAACGTATAACGTATATAACGTATAACGTATAACGTATAACGTATAACGTATAACGTATAACGTAACGTATAACGTATAACGTATAACGTATAACGTATAACGTATAAGGTGTAACGTATAACGCATAAACGTATAACGCATAACGTATAACATATAACGTATAACGTATAACGCATAAGGTGTAACGTATAACGCAAAACGTATAACGTATAACGTATAACGTATAACGTATAACGTATAACGCATAACATATAACGTATAAGGTGTAAGGTATAACGCATAACGTATAACGTATAACGTATAACGTATGAGGTGTAACGTATAACGCGTAACGAATAACGTATAACGTATAACGTATAAGGTGTAACGTATAACGCATAACGTATAACGTATAACGTATAACGTATAACGTATAACGTATAACGTATAACGTATAACGTATAACGTATAACGTATAACGTATAACGTATAACGTATAACGTATAAAGTATAACGTATAACGCATAACATATAACGTATATTGTGTAACGTATAACGCATAAAGTATAACGTATAACGTATAACGTATAAGGTGTAACGTATAACGCATTACGTATAACATATAACGTATAACGTATAACGTATAAGGTGGAACGTATAACGCATAACGTATAACGTATAACGTATAACGTATAACGTATAACGTATAACGTATAACGTATAACGTATAACGTATAACGTATAACGTATAACGTATAACGTATAACGTATAACGTATAACGTATAACGTATAACGTATAACGTATAACGTATAACGTATAACGTATAACGTATAACGTATAACGTATAACGTATAACGTATAACGTATAACGTATAACGTATAACGTATAACGTATAACGTATAACGTATAACGAATAACGTATAACGTATAACGTATAACGTATAACGTATAACGTATAACGTATAACGTATAACGTATAACGTATAACGTATAACGTATAACGTATAACGTATAACGTATAACGTATAAAGTATAACGTATAACGTATAACATATAACGTATAACATATAACGTATAAGGTGTAAAGTATAACGCATAACGTATAACGAATAACGTATAACGTATAAGGTGTAACGTATAACGCATAACGTATAACGTATAACGTATAACGTATAACGTAAAACGTATAACGTATAACGTATAACGTATAACGTATAAGGTGTAACGTATAACGCATAACGTATAACGTATAACGTGTAACGTATAACGTATAACGTATAACGTGTAACGTATAACGTATAACGTATAACGTGTAACGTATGACGTATAACGTATAACGTATAACGTATAACGTATAACGTATAACGTATAACGTATAACGTATAACGTATAACGTATAACGTATAACGTATAACGTATAACGTATAACGTATAACGTATAACGTATAACGTATAACGTATAACGTATAACGTATAACGTATAACGTATAACGTATAACGTATAACGTATAACGTATAACGTATAACGTATAACGTATAACGTATAACGTATAACGTATAACGTATAACGTATAACGTATAACGTATAACGTATAACGTATAACGTATAACGTATAACGTATAACGTATAACGTATAACGTATAACGTATAACGTATAACGTATAACGTATAACGTATAACGTATAACGTATAACGTATAACGTATAACGTATAACGTATAACGTATAACGTATAACGTATAACGTATAACGTATAACGTATAACGTATAACGTATAACGTATAACGTATAACGTATAACGTATAACGTATAACGTATAACGTATAACGTATAACGTATAACGTATAACGTATAACGTATAAAGTATAACGTATAACGTATAACGTATAACATATAACGTATAACATATAACGTATAAGGTGTAAAGTATAACGCATAACGTATAACGAATAACGTATAACGTATAAGGTGTAACGTATAACGCATAACGTATAACGTATAACGTATAACGTATAAGGTGTAACGTATAACGCATAACGTATAACGTATAACGTATAACGTATAACGTATAACGTATAACGTATAACGTATAACGTATAACGTATAACGTATAACGTATAACGTATAACGTATAACGTATAACGTATAACGTATAACGTATAACGTATAACGTATAACGTATAACGTATAACGTATAACGTATAACGTATAACGTATAACGTATAACGTATAACGTATAACGTATAACGTATAACGTATAACGTATAACGTATAACGTATAACGTATAACGTATAACGTATAACGTATAACGTATAACGTATAACGTATAACGTATAACGTATAACGTATAACGTAAAACGTATAACGTATAACGTATAACGTATAACGTATAACGTATAACGTATAACGTATAACGTATAACGTATAACGTATAACGTATAACGTATAACGTATAACGTATAACGTATAACGTATAACGTATAACGTATAAAGTATAACGTATAACGTATAACATATAACGTATAACGTATAACGTATAACGTATAACGTATAACGTATAACGTATAACATATAACGTATAACGTATAACGTATAACGTATAAGGTGTAACGTATAACGCATAACGTATAACATATAACGTATAACGTATAACGTATAAGGTGTAACGTATAACGCAAAACGTATAACGTATAACGTATAACGTATAACGTATAACGTATAACGTATAACGTATAACGTATAACGCATAACATATAACGTATAAGGTGTAACGTATAACGCATAACGTATAACGTATAAGGTATAACGTATGAGGTGTAACGTATAACGCGTAACGAATAACGTATAACGTATAACGTATAAGGTGTAACGTATAACGCATAACGTATAACGTATAACGTATAACGTATAACGTATAACGTATAACGTATATCGTATAACGTATAACGTATAACGTATAACGTATAACGTATAACGTATAAAGTATAACGTATAACGCATAACATATAACGTATATTGTGTAACGTATAACGCATAAAGTATAACGTATAACGTATAACGTATAAGGTGTAACGTATAACGCATTACGTATAACATATAACGTATAACGTATAACGTATAAGGTGGAACGTATAACGCATAACGTATAACGTATAACGTATAACGTATAACGTATAACGTATAACGTATAACGTATAACGTATAACGTATAACGTATAACGTATAACGTATAACGTATAACGTATAACGTATAACGTATAACGTATAACGTATAACGTATAACGTATAACGTATAACGTATAACGTATAACGTATAACGTATAACGTATAACGTATAACGTATAACGTATAACGTATAACGTATAACGTATAACGTATAACGTATAACGTATAACGTATAACGTATAACGTATAACGTATAACGTATAACGTATAACGTATAACGTATAACGTATAACGTATAACGTATAACGTATAACGTATAACGTATAACGTATAACGTATAACGTATAACGTATAACGTATAACGTATAACGTATAACGTATAACGTATAACGTATAACGTATAACGTATAACGTATAACGTATAACGTATAACGTATAACGTATAACGTATAACGTATAACGTATAACGTATAACGTATAACGTATAACGTATAACGTATAACGTATAACGTATAACGTATAACGTATAACGTATAACGTATAACGTATAACGTATAACGTATAACGTATAACGTATAACGTATAACGTATAACGTATAACGTATAACGTATAACGTATAACGTATAACGTATAACGTATAACGTATAACGTATAACGTATAACGTATAACGTATAACGTATAACGTATAACGTATAACGTATAACGTATAACGTATAACGTATAACGTATAACGTATAACGTATAACGTATAACGTATAACGTATAACGTATAACGTATAACGTATAACGTATAACGTATAACGTATAACGTATAACGTATAACGTATAACGTATAACGTATAACGTATAACGTATAACGTATAACGTATAACGTATAACGTATAACGTATAACGTATAACGTATAACGTATAACGTATAACGTATAACGTATAACGTATAACGTATAACGTATAACGTATAACGTATAACGTATAACGTATAACGTATAACGTATAACGTATAACGTATAACGTATAACGTATAACGTATAACGTATAACGTATAACGTATAACGTATAACGTATAACGTATAACGTATAACGTATAACGTATAACGTATAACGTATAACGTATAACGTATAACGTATAAAGTATAACGTATAACGTATAACGTATAACATATAACGTATAACATATAACGTATAAGGTGTAAAGTATAACGCATAACGTATAACGAATAACGTATAACGTATAAGGTGTAACGTATAACGCATAACGTATAACGTATAACGTATAACGTATAAGGTGTAACGTATAACGCATAACGTATAACGTATAACGTATAACGTATAACGTATAACGTATAACGTATAACGTATAACGTATAACGTATAACGTATAACGTATAACGTATAACGTATAACGTATAACGTATAACGTATAACGTATAACGTATAACGTATAACGTATAACGTATAACGTATAACGTATAACGTATAAAGTATAACGTATAACGTATAACATATAACGTATAACGTATAACGTATAAGGTGTAAAGTATAACGCATAACGTATAACGAATAACGTATAACGTATAAGGTGTAACGTATAACGCATAACGTATAACGTATAACGTATAACGTATAACGTATAACGTATAACGTATAACGTATAACGTATAACGTATAACGTATAACGTATAACGTATAACGTATAACGTATAACGTATAACGTATAACGTATAACGTATAACGTATAACGTATAACGTATAACGTATAACGTATAACGTATAACGTATAACGTATAACGTATAACGTATAACGTATAACGTATAACGTATAACGTATAACGTATAACGTATAACGTATAACGTATAACGTATAACGTATAACGTATAACGTATAACGTATAACGTATAACGTATAACGTATAACGTATAACGTATAACGTATAACGTATAACGTATAACGTATAACGTATAACGTATAACGTATAAAGTATAACGTATAACGTATAACGTATAACATATAACGTATAACGTATAACGTATAAGGTGTAAAGTATAACGCATAACGTATAACGAATAACGTATAACGTATAAGGTGTAACGTATAACGCATAACGTATAACGTATAACGTATAACGTATAAGGTGTAACGTATAACGCATAACGTATAACGTATAACGTATAACGTATAACGTATAACGTATAACGTATAACGTATAACGTATAACGTATAACGTATAACGTATAACGTATAACGTATAACGTATAACGTATAACGTATAACGTATAACGTATAACGTATAACGTATAACGTATAACGTATAACGTATAACGTATAACGTATAACGTATAACGTATAACGTATAACGTATAACGTATAACGTATAACGTATAACGTATAACGTATAACGTATAACGTATAACGTATAACGTATAACGTATAAAGTATAACGTATAACGTATAACATATAACGTATAACATATAACGTATAAGGTGTAAAGTATAACGCATAACGTATAACGAATAACATATAACGTATAAGGTGTAAAGTATAACGCATAACGTATAACGAATAACGTATAACGTATAAGGTGTAACGTATAACGCATAACGTATAACGTATAACGTATAACGTATAACGTATAACGTATAACGTATAACGTATAACGTATAACGTATAACGTATAACGTATAACGTATAACGTATAACGTATAACGTATAACGTGTAACGTATAACGTATAACGTATAACGTATAACGTATAACGTATAACGTATAACGTATAACGTATAACGTATAACGTATAACGTATAACGTATAACGTATAACGTATAACGTATAACGTATAACGTATAACGTATAACGTATAACGTATAACGTATAACGTATAACGTATAACGTATAACGTATAACGTATAACGTATAACGTATAACGTATAACGTATAACGTATAACGTATAACGTATAACGTATAACGTATAACGTATAACGTATAACGTATAACGTATAACGTATAACGTATAACGTATAACGTATAACGTATAACGTATAACGTATAACGTATAACGTATAACGTATAACGTATAACGTATAACGTATAACGTATAACGTATAACGTATAACGTATAACGTATAACGTATAACGTATAACGTATAACGTATAACGTATAAAGTATAACGTATAACGTATAACATATAACGTATAACATATAACGTATAAGGTGTAAAGTATAACGCATAACGTATAACGAATAACATATAACGTATAAGGTGTAAAGTATAACGCATAACGTATAACGAATAACGTATAACGTATAAGGTGTAACGTATAACGCATAACGTATAACGTATAACGTATAACGTATAACGTATAACGTATAACGTATAACGTATAACGTATAACGTATAACGTATAACGTATAACGTATAACGTATAACGTATAACGTATAACGTATAACGTATAAAGTATAACGTATAACGTATAACATATAACGTATAACATATAACGTATAAGGTGTAAAGTATAACGCATAACGTATAACGAATAACGTATAACGTATAAGGTGTAACGTATAACGCATAACGTATAACGTATAACGTATAACGTATAAGGTGTAACGTATAACGCATAACGTATAACGTATAACGTATAACGTATAACGCATAACGTATAACGTATAACGTATAACGTATAAGGTGTAACGTATAACGCATAACGTATAACGTATAACGTATAACGTATAACGTATAACGTATAACGTATAACGTATAACGTATAACGTATAACGTATAACGTATAACGTATAACGTATAACGTATAACGTATAACGTATAACGTATAACGTATAACGTATAACGTATAACGTATAACGTATAACGTATAACGTATAACGTATAACGTATAAAGTATAACGTATAACGTATAACGTATAACATATAACGTATAACATATAACGTATAAGGTGTAAAGTATAACGCATAACGTATAACGAATAACGTATAACGTATAAGGTGTAACGTATAACGCATAACGTATAACGTATAACGTATAACGTATAAGGTGTAACGTATAACGCATAACGTATAACGTATAACGTATAACGTATAACGTATAACGTATAACGTATAACGTATAACGTATAACGTATAACGTATAACGTATAACGTATAACGTATAACGTATAACGTATAACGTATAACGTATAACGTATAACGTATAACGTATAACGTATAACGTATAACGTATAACGTATAACGTATAACGTATAACGTATAACGTATAACGTATAACGTATAACGTATAACGTATAACGTATAACGTATAACGTATAACGTATAACGTATAACGTATAACGTATAACGTATAACGTATAACGTATAACGTATAACGTATAACGTATAACGTATAACGTATAACGTATAACGTATAACGTATAACGTATAACGTATAACGTATAACGTATAACGTATAACGTATAATGTATAACGTATAACGTATAACGTATAACGTATAACGTATAACGTATAACGTATAACGTATAACGTATAACGTATAACGTATAACGTATAACGTATAACGTATAACGTATAACGTATAACGTATAACGTATAAGGTGTAAAGTATAACGCATAACGTATAACGAATAACGTATAACGTATAAGGTGTAACGTATAACGCATAACGTATAACGTATAACGTATAACGTATAACGTATAACGTATAACGTATAACGTATAACGTATAACGTATAACGTATAACGTATAACGTATAACGTATAACGTATAACGTATAAAGTATAACGTATAACGTATAACATATAACGTATAACATATAACGTATAAGGTGTAAAGTATAACGCATAACGTATAACGAATAACGTATAACGTATAAGGTGTAACGTATAACGCATAACGTATAACGTATAACGTATAACGTATAAGGTGTAACGTATAACGTATAACGTATAACGTATAACGTATAACGTATAACGTATAACGTATAACGTATAACGTATAACGTATAACGTATAACGTATAACGTATAACGTATAACGTATAACGTATAACGTATAACGTATAACGTATAACGTATAACGTATAACGTATAACGTATAACGTATAACGTATAACGTATAACGTATAACGTATAACGTATAACGTATAACGTATAACGTATAACGTATAACGTATAACGTATAACGTATAACGTATAACGTATAACGTATAACGTATAACGTATAACGTATAACGTATAACGTATAACGTATAACGTATAACGTATAACGTATAACGTATAACGTATAACGTATAACGTATAACGTATAACGTATAACGTATAACGTATAACGTATAACGTATAACGTATAACGTATAACGTATAACGTATAACGTATAACGTATAACGTATAACGTATAACGTATAACGTATAACGTATAACGTATAACGTATAACGTATAAAGTATAACGTATAACGTATAACGTATAACATATAACGTATAACATATAACGTATAAGGTGTAAAGTATAACGCATAACGTATAACGAATAACGTATAACGTATAAGGTGTAACGTATAACGCATAACGTATAACGTATAACGTATAACGTATAAGGTGTAACGTATAACGCATAACGTATAACGTATAACGTATAACGTATAACGTATAACGTATAACGTATAACGTATAACGTATAACGTATAACGTATAGCGTATAACGTATAACGTATAACGTATAACGTATAACGTATAACGTATAACGTATAACGTGTAACGTATAACGTATAACGTATAACGTATAACGTATAACGTATAACGTATAACGTATAACGTATAACGTATAACGTATAACGTATAACGTATAACGTATAAAGTATAACGTATAACGTATAACATATAACGTATAACATATAACGTATAAGGTGTAAAGTATAACGCATAACGTATAACGAATAACATATAACGTATAAGGTGTAAAGTATAACGCATAACGTATAACGTATAACGTATAACGTATAACGTATAACGTATAACGTATAACGTATAACGTATAAAGTATAACGTATAACGTATAACGTATAACATATAACGTATAACATATAACGTATAAGGTGTAAAGTATAACGCATAACGTATAACGAATAACGTATAACGTATAAGGTGTAACGTATAACGCATAACGTATAACGTATAACGTATAACGTATAAGGTGTAACGTATAACGCATAACGTATAACGTATAAGGTGTAACGTATAACGCATAACGTATAACGTATAACGTATAACGTATAACGTATAACGTATAACGTATAACGTATAACGTATAACGTATAACGTATAACGTATAACGTATAACGTATAACGTATAACGTATAACGTATAACGTATAACGTATAACGTATAACGTATAACGTATAACGTATAACGTATAACGTATAACGTATAACGTATAACGTATAACGTATAACGTATAACGTATAACGTATAACGTATAACGTATAACGTATAACGTATAACGTATAACGTATAACGTATAACGTATAACGTATAACGTGTAACGTATAACGTATAACGTATAACGTGTAACGTATAACGTATAACGTATAACGTGTAACGTATAACGTATAACGTATAACGTATAACGTATAACGTATAACGTATAACGTATAACGTATAACGTATAACGTATAACGTATAACGTATAACGTATAAAGTATAACGTATAACGTATAACATATAACGTATAACATATAACGTATAAGGTGTAAAGTATAACGCATAACGTATAACGAATAACGTATAACGTATAAGGTGTAACGTATAACGCATAACGTATAACGTATAACGTATAACGTATAACGTATAACGTATAACGTATAACGTATAACGTATAACGTATAACGTATAACGTATAACGTATAACGTATAAAGTATAACGTATAACGTATAACATATAACGTATAACATATAACGTATAAGGTGTAAAGTATAACGTATAACGTATAACGTGTAACGTATAACGTATAACGTATAACGTGTAACGTATAACGTATAACGTATAACGTGTAACGTATAACGTATAACGTATAACGTGTAACGTATAACGTATAACGTATAACGTGTAACGTATAACGTATAACGTATAACGTGTAACGTATAACGTATAACGTATAACGTATAACGTATAACGTATAACGTATAACGTATAACGTATAACGTATAACGTATAACGTATAACGTATAAGGTGTAACGTATAACGCATAACGTATAACGTATAACGTATAACGTATAAGGTGTAACGTATAACGCATAACGTATAACGTATAACGTATAACGTATAACGTATAACGTATAACGTATAACGTATAACGTATAACGTATAACGTATAACGTATAACGTATAACGTATAACGTATAACGTATAACGTATAACGTATAACGTATAACGTATAACGTATAACGTATAACGTATAACGTATAACGTATAACGTATAACGTATAACGTATAACGTATAACGTATAACGTATAACGTATAACGTATAACGTATAACGTATAACGTATAACGTATAACGTATAACGTATAACGTATAACGTATAACGTATAACGTATAACGTGTAACGTATAACGTGTAACGTATAACGTATAACGTATAACGTGTAACGTATAACGTATAACGTATAACGTGTAACGTATAACGTATAACGTATAACGTATAACGTATAACGTATAACGTATAACGTATAACGTATAACGTATAACGTATAACGTATAACGTATAACGTATAACGTATAACATATAACGTATAACATATAACGTATAAGGTGTAAAGTATAACGCATAACGTATAACGAATAACGTATAACGTATAAGGTGTAACGTATAACGCATAACGTATAACGTATAACGTATAACGTATAACGTATAACGTATAACGTATAACGTATAACGTATAACGTATAACGTATAACGTATAACGTATAACGTATAAAGTATAACGTATAACGTATAACATATAACGTATAACATATAACGTATAAGGTGTAAAGTATAACGTATAACGTATAACGTGTAACGTATAACGTATAACGTATAACGTGTAACGTATAACGTATAACGTATAACGTGTAACGTATAACGTATAACGTATAACGTGTAACGTATAACGTATAACGTATAACGTGTAACGTATAACGTATAACGTATAACGTGTAACGTATAACGTATAACGTATAACGTATAACGTATAACGTATAACGTATAACGTATAACGTATAACGTATAACGTATAACGTATAACGTATAACGTATAACGTATAACGTATAACGTATAACGTATAACGTATAACGTATAACGTATAACGTATAACGTATAACGTATAACGTATAACGTATAACGTATAACGTATAACGTATAACGTATAACGTATAACGTATAACGTATAACGTATAACGTATAACGTATAACGTATAACGTATAACGTATAACGTATAACGTATAACGTATAACGTATAACGTATAACGTATAACGTATAACGCATAACGTATAACGTATAACGTATAACGTATAACGCATAACGTATAACGTATAACGTATAACGTATAACGTATAACGTATAACGTATAACGTATAACGTGTAACGTATAACGTATAACGTATAACGTGTAACGTATAACGTATAACGTATAACGTGTAACGTATAACGTATAACGTGTAACGTATAACGTATAACGTATAACGTATAACGTATAACGTATAACGTATAACGTATAACGTATAACGTATAACGTATAACGTATAACGTATAACGTATAACGTATAACGTATAACGTATAACGTATAACGTATAACGTATAACGTATAACGTATAACGTATAACGTATAACGTATAACGTATAAAGTATAACGTATAACGTATAACATATAACGTATAACGTATAACGTATAAGGTGTAAAGTATAACGCATAACGTATAACGAATAACGTATAACGTATAAGGTGTAACGTATAACGCATAACGTATAACGTATAACGTATAACGTATAACGTATAACGTATAACGTATAACGTATAACGTATAACGTATAACGTATAACGTATAACGTATAACGTATAACGTATAACGTATAACGTATAACGTATAACGTATAACGTATAACGTATAACGTATAACGTATAACGTATAACGTATAACGTATAACGTATAACGTATAACGTATAACGTATAACGTATAACGTATAACGTATAACGTATAACGTATAACGTATAACGTATAACGTATAACGTATAACGTATAACGTATAACGTATAACGTATAACGTATAACGTATAACGTATAACGTATAACGTATAACGTATAACGTATAACGTATAACGTATAACGTATAACGTATAACGTATAACGTATAACGTATAACGTATAAAGTATAACGTATAACGTATAACGTATAACATATAACGTATAACGTATAACGTATAAGGTGTAAAGTATAACGCATAACGTATAACGAATAACGTATAACGTATAAGGTGTAACGTATAACGCATAACGTATAACGTATAACGTATAACGTATAAGGTGTAACGTATAACGCATAACGTATAACGTATAACGTATAACGTATAACGTATAACGTATAACGTATAACGTATAACGTATAACGTATAACGTATAACGTATAACGTATAACGTATAACGTATAACGTATAACGTATAACGTATAACGTATAACGTATAACGTATAACGTATAACGTATAACGTATAACGTATAACGTATAACGTATAACGTATAACGTATAACGTATAACGTATAACGTATAACGTATAACGTATAACGTATAACGTATAACGTATAACGTATAAAGTATAACGTATAACGTATAACATATAACGTATAACATATAACGTATAAGGTGTAAAGTATAACGCATAACGTATAACGAATAACATATAACGTATAAGGTGTAAAGTATAACGCATAACGTATAACGAATAACGTATAACGTATAAGGTGTAACGTATAACGCATAACGTATAACGTATAACGTATAACGTATAACGTATAACGTATAACGTATAACGTATAACGTATAACGTATAACGTATAACGTATAACGTATAACGTATAACGTATAACGTATAACGTATAACGTGTAACGTATAACGTATAACGTATAACGTATAACGTATAACGTATAACGTATAACGTATAACGTATAACGTATAACGTATAACGTATAACGTATAACGTATAACGTATAACGTATAACGTATAACGTATAACGTATAACGTATAACGTATAACGTATAACGTATAACGTATAACGTATAACGTATAACGTATAACGTATAACGTATAACGTATAACGTATAACGTATAACGTATAACGTATAACGTATAACGTATAACGTATAACGTATAACGTATAACGTATAACGTATAACGTATAACGTATAACGTATAACGTATAACGTATAACGTATAACGTATAACGTATAACGTATAACGTATAACGTATAACGTATAACGTATAACGTATAACGTATAACGTATAACGTATAACGTATAACGTATAACGTATAAAGTATAACGTATAACGTATAACATATAACGTATAACATATAACGTATAAGGTGTAAAGTATAACGCATAACGTATAACGAATAACATATAACGTATAAGGTGTAAAGTATAACGCATAACGTATAACGAATAACGTATAACGTATAAGGTGTAACGTATAACGCATAACGTATAACGTATAACGTATAACGTATAACGTATAACGTATAACGTATAACGTATAACGTATAACGTATAACGTATAACGTATAACGTATAACGTATAACGTATAACGTATAAAGTATAACGTATAACGTATAACATATAACGTATAACATATAACGTATAAGGTGTAAAGTATAACGCATAACGTATAACGAATAACGTATAACGTATAAGGTGTAACGTATAACGCATAACGTATAACGTATAACGTATAACGTATAAGGTGTAACGTATAACGCATAACGTATAACGTATAACGTATAACGTATAACGCATAACGTATAACGTATAACGTATAACGTATAAGGTGTAACGTATAACGCATAACGTATAACGTATAACGTATAACGTATAACGTATAACGTATAACGTATAACGTATAACGTATAACGTATAACGTATAACGTATAACGTATAACGTATAACGTATAACGTATAACGTATAACGTATAACGTATAACGTATAACGTATAACGTATAACGTATAACGTATAACGTA
The DNA here is from genome assembly GCA_963966675.1 of Lasioglossum calceatum. Taxonomy (NCBI): domain Eukaryota; kingdom Metazoa; phylum Arthropoda; class Insecta; order Hymenoptera; family Halictidae; genus Lasioglossum; species Lasioglossum calceatum. Next base: position 33,288 of record CAXAAD010000383.1, read on the forward strand.
TAACGTATAACGTATAAAGTATAACGTATAACGTATAACGTATAACATATAACGTATAACATATAACGTATAAGGTGTAAAGTATAACGCATAACGTATAACGAATAACGTATAACGTATAAGGTGTAACGTATAACGCATAACGTATAACGTATAACGTATAACGTATAAGGTGTAACGTATAACGCATAACGTATAACGTATAACGTATAACGTATAACGTATAACGTATAACGTATAACGTATAACGTATAACGTATAACGTATAACGTATAACGTATAACGTATAACGTATAACGTATAACGTATAACGTATAACGTATAACGTATAACGTATAACGTATAACGTATAACGTATAACGTATAACGTATAACGTATAACGTATAACGTATAACGTATAACGTATAACGTATAACGTATAACGTATAACGTATAACGTATAACGTATAACGTATAACGTATAACGTATAACGTATAACGTATAACGTATAACGTATAACGTATAACGTATAACGTATAACGTATAACGTATAACGTATAACGTATAACGTATAACGTATAACGTATAACGTATAACGTATAACGTATAACGTATAACGTATAACGTATAACGTATAACGTATAACGTATAACGTATAACGTATAACGTATAAAGTATAACGTATAACGTATAACATATAACGTATAACATATAACGTATAAGGTGTAAAGTATAACGCATAACGTATAACGAATAACATATAACGTATAAGGTGTAAAGTATAACGCATAACGTATAACGAATAACGTATAACGTATAAGGTGTAACGTATAACGCATAACGTATAACGTATAACGTATAACGTATAACGTATAACGTATAACGTATAACGTATAACGTATAACGTATAACGTATAACGTATAACGTATAACGTATAACGTATAACGTATAACGTATAACGTGTAACGTATAACGTATAACGTATAACGTATAACGTATAACGTATAACGTATAACGTATAACGTATAACGTATAACGTATAACGTATAACGTATAACGTATAACGTATAACGTATAACGTATAACGTATAACGTATAACGTATAACGTATAACGTATAACGTATAACGTATAACGTATAACGTATAACGTATAACGTATAACGTATAACGTATAACGTATAACGTATAACGTATAACGTATAACGTATAACGTATAACGTATAACGTATAACGTATAACGTATAACGTATAACGTATAACGTATAACGTATAACGTATAACGTATAACGTATAACGTATAACGTATAACGTATAACGTATAACGTATAACGTATAACGTATAACGTATAACGTATAACGTATAACGTATAACGTATAACGTATAACGTATAACGTATAACGTATAACGTATAACGTATAACGTATAACGTATAACGTATAACGTATAACGTATAACGTATAAAGTATAACGTATAACGTATAACATATAACGTATAACGTATAACGTATAAGGTGTAAAGTATAACGCATAACGTATAACGAATAACGTATAACGTATAAGGTGTAACGTATAACGCATAACGTATAACGTATAACGTATAACGTATAACGTATAACGTATAACGTATAACGTATAACGTATAACGTATAACGTATAACGTATAACGTATAACGTATAACGTATAACGTATAACGTATAACGTATAACGTATAACGTATAACGTATAACGTATAACGTATAACGTATAACGTATAACGTATAACGTATAACGTATAACGTATAACGTATAACGTATAACGTATAACGTATAACGTATAACGTATAACGTATAACGTATAACGTATAACGTATAACGTATAACGTATAACGTATAACGTATAACGTATAACGTATAACGTATAACGTATAACGTATAACGTATAACGTATAACGTATAACGTATAACGTATAACGTATAACGTATAACGTATAAAGTATAACGTATAACGTATAACGTATAACATATAACGTATAACGTATAACGTATAAGGTGTAAAGTATAACGCATAACGTATAACGAATAACGTATAACGTATAAGGTGTAACGTATAACGCATAACGTATAACGTATAACGTATAACGTATAAGGTGTAACGTATAACGCATAACGTATAACGTATAACGTATAACGTATAACGTATAACGTATAACGTATAACGTATAACGTATAACGTATAACGTATAACGTATAACGTATAACGTATAACGTATAACGTATAACGTATAACGTATAACGTATAACGTATAACGTATAACGTATAACGTATAACGTATAACGTATAACGTATAACGTATAACGTATAACGTATAACGTATAACGTATAACGTATAACGTATAACGTATAACGTATAACGTATAACGTATAACGTATAAAGTATAACGTATAACGTATAACATATAACGTATAACATATAACGTATAAGGTGTAAAGTATAACGCATAACGTATAACGAATAACATATAACGTATAAGGTGTAAAGTATAACGCATAACGTATAACGAATAACGTATAACGTATAAGGTGTAACGTATAACGCATAACGTATAACGTATAACGTATAACGTATAACGTATAACGTATAACGTATAACGTATAACGTATAACGTATAACGTATAACGTATAACGTATAACGTATAACGTATAACGTATAACGTATAACGTGTAACGTATAACGTATAACGTATAACGTATAACGTATAACGTATAACGTATAACGTATAACGTATAACGTATAACGTATAACGTATAACGTATAACGTATAACGTATAACGTATAACGTATAACGTATAACGTATAACGTATAACGTATAACGTATAACGTATAACGTATAACGTATAACGTATAACGTATAACGTATAACGTATAACGTATAACGTATAACGTATAACGTATAACGTATAACGTATAACGTATAACGTATAACGTATAACGTATAACGTATAACGTATAACGTATAACGTATAACGTATAACGTATAACGTATAACGTATAACGTATAACGTATAACGTATAACGTATAACGTATAACGTATAACGTATAACGTATAACGTATAACGTATAACGTATAACGTATAACGTATAAAGTATAACGTATAACGTATAACATATAACGTATAACATATAACGTATAAGGTGTAAAGTATAACGCATAACGTATAACGAATAACATATAACGTATAAGGTGTAAAGTATAACGCATAACGTATAACGAATAACGTATAACGTATAAGGTGTAACGTATAACGCATAACGTATAACGTATAACGTATAACGTATAACGTATAACGTATAACGTATAACGTATAACGTATAACGTATAACGTATAACGTATAACGTATAACGTATAACGTATAACGTATAAAGTATAACGTATAACGTATAACATATAACGTATAACATATAACGTATAAGGTGTAAAGTATAACGCATAACGTATAACGAATAACGTATAACGTATAAGGTGTAACGTATAACGCATAACGTATAACGTATAACGTATAACGTATAAGGTGTAACGTATAACGCATAACGTATAACGTATAACGTATAACGTATAACGCATAACGTATAACGTATAACGTATAACGTATAAGGTGTAACGTATAACGCATAACGTATAACGTATAACGTATAACGTATAACGTATAACGTATAACGTATAACGTATAACGTATAACGTATAACGTATAACGTATAACGTATAACGTATAACGTATAACGTATAACGTATAACGTATAACGTATAACGTATAACGTATAACGTATAACGTATAACGTATAACGTATAACGTATAACGTATAAAGTATAACGTATAACGTATAACGTATAACATATAACGTATAACATATAACGTATAAGGTGTAAAGTATAACGCATAACGTATAACGAATAACGTATAACGTATAAGGTGTAACGTATAACGCATAACGTATAACGTATAACGTATAACGTATAAGGTGTAACGTATAACGCATAACGTATAACGTATAACGTATAACGTATAACGTATAACGTATAACGTATAACGTATAACGTATAACGTATAACGTATAACGTATAACGTATAACGTATAACGTATAACGTATAACGTATAACGTATAACGTATAACGTATAACGTATAACGTATAACGTATAACGTATAACGTATAACGTATAACGTATAACGTATAACGTATAACGTATAACGTATAACGTATAACGTATAACGTATAACGTATAACGTATAACGTATAACGTATAACGTATAACGTATAACGTATAACGTATAACGTATAACGTATAACGTATAACGTATAACGTATAACGTATAACGTATAACGTATAACGTATAACGTATAACGTATAACGTATAACGTATAACGTATAACGTATAACGTATAACGTATAACGTATAACGTATAACGTATAACGTATAACGTATAACGTATAACGTATAACGTATAACGTATAACGTATAACGTATAACGTATAACGTATAACGTATAACGTATAAGGTGTAAAGTATAACGCATAACGTATAACGAATAACGTATAACGTATAAGGTGTAACGTATAACGCATAACGTATAACGTATAACGTATAACGTATAACGTATAACGTATAACGTATAACGTATAACGTATAACGTATAACGTATAACGTATAACGTATAACGTATAACGTATAACGTATAAAGTATAACGTATAACGTATAACATATAACGTATAACATATAACGTATAAGGTGTAAAGTATAACGCATAACGTATAACGAATAACGTATAACGTATAAGGTGTAACGTATAACGCATAACGTATAACGTATAACGTATAACGTATAAGGTGTAACGTATAACGTATAACGTATAACGTATAACGTATAACGTATAACGTATAACGTATAACGTATAACGTATAACGTATAACGTATAACGTATAACGTATAACGTATAACGTATAACGTATAACGTATAACGTATAACGTATAACGTATAACGTATAACGTATAACGTATAACGTATAACGTATAACGTATAACGTATAACGTATAACGTATAACGTATAACGTATAACGTATAACGTATAACGTATAACGTATAACGTATAACGTATAACGTATAACGTATAACGTATAACGTATAACGTATAACGTATAACGTATAACGTATAACGTATAACGTATAACGTATAACGTATAACGTATAACGTATAACGTATAACGTATAACGTATAACGTATAACGTATAACGTATAACGTATAACGTATAACGTATAACGTATAACGTATAACGTATAACGTATAACGTATAACGTATAACGTATAACGTATAACGTATAACGTATAACGTATAACGTATAACGTATAACGTATAACGTATAACGTATAACGTATAACGTATAACGTATAACGTATAACGTATAACGTATAAAGTATAACGTATAACGTATAACGTATAACATATAACGTATAACATATAACGTATAAGGTGTAAAGTATAACGCATAACGTATAACGAATAACGTATAACGTATAAGGTGTAACGTATAACGCATAACGTATAACGTATAACGTATAACGTATAAGGTGTAACGTATAACGCATAACGTATAACGTATAACGTATAACGTATAACGTATAACGTATAACGTATAACGTATAACGTATAACGTATAACGTATAGCGTATAACGTATAACGTATAACGTATAACGTATAACGTATAACGTATAACGTATAACGTGTAACGTATAACGTATAACGTATAACGTATAACGTATAACGTATAACGTATAACGTATAACGTATAACGTATAACGTATAACGTATAACGTATAACGTATAACGTATAAAGTATAACGTATAACGTATAACATATAACGTATAACATATAACGTATAAGGTGTAAAGTATAACGCATAACGTATAACGAATAACATATAACGTATAAGGTGTAAAGTATAACGCATAACGTATAACGTATAACGTATAACGTATAACGTATAACGTATAACGTATAACGTATAACGTATAAAGTATAACGTATAACGTATAACGTATAACATATAACGTATAACATATAACGTATAAGGTGTAAAGTATAACGCATAACGTATAACGAATAACGTATAACGTATAAGGTGTAACGTATAACGCATAACGTATAACGTATAACGTATAACGTATAAGGTGTAACGTATAACGCATAACGTATAACGTATAAGGTGTAACGTATAACGCATAACGTATAACGTATAACGTATAACGTATAACGTATAACGTATAACGTATAACGTATAACGTATAACGTATAACGTATAACGTATAACGTATAACGTATAACGTATAACGTATAACGTATAACGTATAACGTATAACGTATAACGTATAACGTATAACGTATAACGTATAACGTATAACGTATAACGTATAACGTATAACGTATAACGTATAACGTATAACGTATAACGTATAACGTATAACGTATAACGTATAACGTATAACGTATAACGTATAACGTATAACGTATAACGTATAACGTATAACGTATAACGTGTAACGTATAACGTATAACGTATAACGTGTAACGTATAACGTATAACGTATAACGTGTAACGTATAACGTATAACGTATAACGTATAACGTATAACGTATAACGTATAACGTATAACGTATAACGTATAACGTATAACGTATAACGTATAAAGTATAACGTATAACGTATAACATATAACGTATAACATATAACGTATAAGGTGTAAAGTATAACGCATAACGTATAACGAATAACGTATAACGTATAAGGTGTAACGTATAACGCATAACGTATAACGTATAACGTATAACGTATAACGTATAACGTATAACGTATAACGTATAACGTATAACGTATAACGTATAACGTATAACGTATAACGTATAAAGTATAACGTATAACGTATAACATATAACGTATAACATATAACGTATAAGGTGTAAAGTATAACGTATAACGTATAACGTGTAACGTATAACGTATAACGTATAACGTGTAACGTATAACGTATAACGTATAACGTGTAACGTATAACGTATAACGTATAACGTGTAACGTATAACGTATAACGTATAACGTGTAACGTATAACGTATAACGTGTAACGTATAACGTATAACGTATAACGTATAACGTATAACGTATAACGTATAACGTATAACGTATAACGTATAACGTATAACGTATAACGTATAAGGTGTAACGTATAACGCATAACGTATAACGTATAACGTATAACGTATAAGGTGTAACGTATAACGCATAACGTATAACGTATAACGTATAACGTATAACGTATAACGTATAACGTATAACGTATAACGTATAACGTATAACGTATAACGTATAACGTATAACGTATAACGTATAACGTATAACGTATAACGTATAACGTATAACGTATAACGTATAACGTATAACGTATAACGTATAACGTATAACGTATAACGTATAACGTATAACGTATAACGTATAACGTATAACGTATAACGTATAACGTATAACGTATAACGTATAACGTATAACGTATAACGTATAACGTATAACGTATAACGTGTAACGTATAACGTGTAACGTATAACGTATAACGTATAACGTGTAACGTATAACGTATAACGTATAACGTGTAACGTATAACGTATAACGTATAACGTATAACGTATAACGTATAACGTATAACGTATAACGTATAACGTATAACGTATAACGTATAACGTATAACGTATAAAGTATAACGTATAACGTATAACATATAACGTATAACATATAACGTATAAGGTGTAAAGTATAACGCATAACGTATAACGAATAACGTATAACGTATAAGGTGTAACGTATAACGCATAACGTATAACGTATAACGTATAACGTATAACGTATAACGTATAACGTATAACGTATAACGTATAACGTATAACGTATAACGTATAACGTATAACGTATAAAGTATAACGTATAACGTATAACATATAACGTATAACATATAACGTATAAGGTGTAAAGTATAACGTATAACGTATAACGTGTAACGTATAACGTATAACGTATAACGTGTAACGTATAACGTATAACGTATAACGTGTAACGTATAACGTATAACGTATAACGTGTAACGTATAACGTATAACGTATAACGTGTAACGTATAACGTATAACGTATAACGTGTAACGTATAACGTATAACGTATAACGTATAACGTATAACGTATAACGTATAACGTATAACGTATAACGTATAACGTATAACGTATAACGTATAACGTATAACGTATAACGTATAACGTATAACGTATAACGTATAACGTATAACGTATAACGTATAACGTATAACGTATAACGTATAACGTATAACGTATAACGTATAACGTATAACGTATAACGTATAACGTATAACGTATAACGTATAACGTATAACGTATAACGTATAACGTATAACGTATAACGTATAACGTATAACGTATAACGTATAACGTATAACGTATAACGCATAACGTATAACGTATAACGTATAACGTATAACGCATAACGTATAACGTATAACGTATAACGTATAACGTATAACGTATAACGTATAACGTATAACGTGTAACGTATAACGTATAACGTATAACGTGTAACGTATAACGTATAACGTATAACGTGTAACGTATAACGTATAACGTGTAACGTATAACGTATAACGTATAACGTATAACGTATAACGTATAACGTATAACGTATAACGTATAACGTATAACGTATAACGTATAACGTATAACGTATAACGTATAACGTATAACGTATAACGTATAACGTATAAAGTATAACGTATAACGTATAACGTATAACATATAACGTATAACATATAACGTATAAGGTGTAAAGTATAACGCATAACGTATAACGAATAACGTATAACGTATAAGGTGTAACGTATAACGCATAACGTATAACGTATAACGTATAACGTATAAGGTGTAACGTATAACGCATAACGTATAACGTATAACGTATAACGTATAACGTATAACGTATAACGTATAACGTATAACGTATAACGTATAACGTATAGCGTATAACGTATAACGTATAACGTATAACGTATAACGTATAACGTATAACGTATAACGTATAACGTATAACGTATAACGTATAACGTATAACGTATAACGTATAACGTATAACGTATAACGTATAACGTATAACGTATAACGTATAACGTATAACGTATAACGTATAAAGTATAACGTATAACGTATAACATATAACGTATAACATATAACGTATAAGGTGTAAAGTATAACGCATAACGTATAACGAATAACATATAACGTATAAGGTGTAAAGTATAACGCATAACGTATAACGTATAACGTATAACGTATAACGTATAACGTATAACGTATAAAGTATAACGTATAACGTATAACGTATAACATATAACGTATAACATATAACGTATAAGGTGTAAAGTATAACGCATAACGTATAACGAATAACGTATAACGTATAAGGTGTAACGTATAACGCATAACGTATAACGTATAACGTATAACGTATAAGGTGTAACGTATAACGCATAACGTATAACGTATAACGTATAACGTATAAGGTGTAACGTATAACGCATAACGTATAACGTATAACGTATAACGTATAACGTATAACGTATAACGTATAACGTATAACGTATAACGTATAACGTATAAAGTATAACGTATAACGTATAACGTATAACATATAACGTATAACATATAACGTATAAGGTGTAAAGTATAACGCATAACGTATAACGAATAACGTATAACGTATAAGGTGTAACGTATAACGCATAACGTATAACGTATAACGTATAACGTATAAGGTGTAACGTATAACGCATAACGTATAACGTATAACGTATAACGTATAACGTATAACGTATAACGTATAACGTATAACGTATAACGTATAACGTATAACGTATAGCGTATAACGTATAACGTATAACGTATAACGTATAACGTATAACGTATAACGTATAACGTATAACGTATAACGTATAACGTATAACGTATAACGTATAACGTATAACGTATAACGTATAACGTATAACGTATAACGTATAACGTATAACGTATAACGTATAAAGTATAACGTATAACGTATAACATATAACGTATAACATATAACGTATAAGGTGTAAAGTATAACGCATAACGTATAACGAATAACATATAACGTATAAGGTGTAAAGTATAACGCATAACGTATAACGTATAACGTATAACGTATAACGTATAACGTATAACGTATAAAGTATAACGTATAACGTATAACGTATAACATATAACGTATAACATATAACGTATAAGGTGTAAAGTATAACGCATAACGTATAACGAATAACGTATAACGTATAAGGTGTAACGTATAACGCATAACGTATAACGTATAACGTATAACGTATAAGGTGTAACGTATAACGCATAACGTATAACGTATAACGTATAACGTATAAGGTGTAACGTATAACGCATAACGTATAACGTATAACGTATAACGTATAACGTATAACGTATAACGTATAACGTATAACGTATAACGTATAACGTATAACGTATAACGTATAACGTATAACGTATAACGTATAACGTATAACGTATAACGTATAACGTATAACGTATAACGTATAACGTATAACGTATAACGTATAACGTATAACGTATAACGTATAACGTATAACGTATAACGTATAACGTATAACGTATAACGTATAACGTATAACGTATAACGTATAACGTATAACGTATAACGTATAACGTATAACGTATAACGTATAACGTATAACGTATAACGTATAACGTATAACGTATAACGTATAACGTATAACGTATAACGTATAACGTATAACGTATAACGTATAACGTATAACGTATAACGTATAACGTATAACGTATAACGTATAACGTATAACGTATAACGTATAACGTATAACGTATAACGTATAACGTATAACGTATAACGTATAACGTATAACGTGTAACGTATAACGTATAACGTATAACGTGTAACGTATAACGTATAACGTATAACGTATAACGTATAACGTATAACGTATAACGTATAACGTATAACGTATAACGTATAACGTATAACGTATAACGTATAAAGTATAACGTATAACGTATAACATATAACGTATAACATATAACGTATAAGGTGTAAAGTATAACGCATAACGTATAACGAATAACGTATAACGTATAAGGTGTAACGTATAACGCATAACGTATAACGTATAACGTATAACGTATAAGGTGTAACGTATAACGTATAACGTATAACGTATAACGTATAACGTATAACGTATAACGTATAACGTATAACGTATAACGTATAACGTATAACGTATAACGTATAACGTATAACGTATAACGTATAACGTATAACGTATAACGTATAACGTATAACGTATAACGTATAACGTATAACGTATAACGTATAACGTATAACGTATAACGTATAACGTATAACGTATAACGTATAACGTATAACGTATAACGTATAACGTGTAACGTATAACGTATAACGTATAACGTGTAACGTATAACGTATAACGTATAACGTATAACGTATAACGTATAACGTATAACGTATAACGTATAACGTATAACGTATAACGTATAACGTATAACGTATAAAGTATAACGTATAACGTATAACATATAACGTATAACATATAACGTATAAGGTGTAAAGTATAACGCATAACGTATAACGAATAACGTATAACGTATAAGGTGTAACGTATAACGCATAACGTATAACGTATAACGTATAACGTATAAGGTGTAACGTATAACGTATAACGTATAACGTATAACGTATAACGTATAACGTATAACGTATAACGTATAACGTATAACGTATAACGTATAACGTATAACGTATAACGTATAACGTATAACGTATAACGTATAACGTATAACGTATAACGTATAACGTATAACGTATAACGTATAACGTATAACGTATAACGTATAACGTATAACGTATAACGTATAACGTATAACGTATAACGTATAACGTATAACGTATAACGTATAACGTATAACGTATAACGTATAACGTATAACGTATAACGTATAACGTATAACGTATAACGTATAACGTATAACGTATAACGTATAACGTATAACGTATAACGTATAACGTATAACGTATAACGTATAACGTATAACGTATAACGTATAACGTATAACGTATAACGTATAACGTATAACGTATAACGTATAACGTATAACGTATAACGTATAACGTATAACGTATAACGTATAACGTATAACGTATAACGTATAACGTATAACGTATAACGTATAACGTATAACGTATAACGTATAACGTATAACGTATAACGTATAACGTATAACGTATAACGTATAAGGTGTAAAGTATAACGCATAACGTATAACGAATAACGTATAACGTATAAGGTGTAACGTATAACGCATAACGTATAACGTATAACGTATAACGTATAACGTATAACGTATAACGTATAACGTATAACGTATAACGTATAACGTATAACGTATAACGTATAACGTATAACGTATAACGTATAAAGTATAACGTATAACGTATAACATATAACGTATAACATATAACGTATAAGGTGTAAAGTATAACGCATAACGTATAACGAATAACGTATAACGTATAAGGTGTAACGTATAACGCATAACGTATAACGTATAACGTATAACGTATAAGGTGTAACGTATAACGTATAACGTATAACGTATAACGTATAACGTATAACGTATAACGTATAACGTATAACGTATAACGTATAACGTATAACGTATAACGTATAACGTATAACGTATAACGTATAACGTATAACGTATAACGTATAACGTATAACGTATAACGTATAACGTATAACGTATAACGTATAACGTATAACGTATAACGTATAACGTATAACGTATAACGTATAACGTATAACGTATAACGTATAACGTATAACGTATAACGTATAACGTATAACGTATAACGTATAACGTATAACGTATAACGTATAACGTATAACGTATAACGTATAACGTATAACGTATAACGTATAACGTATAACGTATAACGTATAAAGTATAACGTATAACGTATAACATATAACGTATAACATATAACGTATAAGGTGTAAAGTATAACGCATAACGTATAACGAATAACGTATAACGTATAAGGTGTAACGTATAACGCATAACGTATAACGTATAACGTATAACGTATAAGGTGTAACGTATAACGTATAACGTATAACGTATAACGTATAACGTATAACGTATAACGTATAACGTATAACGTATAACGTATAACGTATAACGTATAACGTATAACGTATAACGTATAACGTATAACGTATAAAGTATAACGTATAACGTATAACGTATAACATATAACGTATAACATATAACGTATAAGGTGTAAAGTATAACGCATAACGTATAACGAATAACGTATAACGTATAAGGTGTAACGTATAACGCATAACGTATAACGTATAACGTATAACGTATAAGGTGTAACGTATAACGCATAACGTATAACGTATAACGTATAACGTATAACGTATAACGTATAACGTATAACGTATAACGTATAACGTATAACGTATAACGTATAGCGTATAACGTATAACGTATAACGTATAACGTATAACGTATAACGTATAACGTATAACGTATAACGTATAACGTATAACGTGTAACGTATAACGTATAACGTATAACGTATAACGTATAACGTATAACGTATAACGTATAACGTATAACGTATAACGTATAACGTATAACGTATAACGTATAACGTATAAAGTATAACGTATAACGTATAACATATAACGTATAACATATAACGTATAAGGTGTAAAGTATAACGCATAACGTATAACGAATAACATATAACGTATAAGGTGTAAAGTATAACGCATAACGTATAACGTATAACGTATAACGTATAACGTATAACGTATAACGTATAACGTATAAAGTATAACGTATAACGTATAACGTATAACATATAACGTATAACATATAACGTATAAGGTGTAAAGTATAACGCATAACGTATAACGAATAACGTATAACGTATAAGGTGTAACGTATAACGCATAACGTATAACGTATAACGTATAACGTATAAGGTGTAACGTATAACGCATAACGTATAACGTATAACGTATAACGTATAAGGTGTAACGTATAACGCAAAACGTATAACGTATAACGTATAACGTATAACGTATAACGTATAACGCATAACATATAACGTATAAGGTGTAACGTATAACGCATAACGTATAACGTATAACGTATAACGTATGAGGTGTAACGTATAACGCGTAACGAATAACGTATAACGTATAACGTATAAGGTGTAACGTATAACGCATAACGTATAACGTATAACGTATAACGTATAACGTATAACGTATAACGTATAACGTATAACGTATAACGTATAACGTATAACGTATAACGTATAACGTATAACGTATAAAGTATAACGTATAACGCATAACATATAACGTATATTGTGTAACGTATAACGCATAAAGTATAACGTATAACGTATAACGTATAAGGTGTAACGTATAACGCATTACGTATAACATATAAAGTATAACGTATAACGTATAACATATAACGTATAACATATAACGTATAAGGTGTAAAGTATAACGCATAACGTATAACGAATAACGTATAACGTATAAGGTGTAACGTATAACGCATAACGTATAACGTATAACGTATAACGTATAACGTATAACGTATAACGTATAACGTATAACGTATAACGTATAACGTATAACGTATAACGTATAACGTATAAGGTGTAACGTATAACGCATAACGTATAACGTATAACGTGTAACGTATAACGTATAACGTATAACGTGTAACGTATAACGTATAACGTATAACGTGTAACGTATGACGTATAACGTATAACGTATAACGTATAACGTATAACGTATAACGTATAACGCATAACGTATAACGTATAACGTATAACGCATAACGTATAACGTATAACGTATAACGTATAACGTATAACGTATAACGTATAACGTATAACGTATAACGTATAACGTATAACGTATAAAGTATAACGTATAACGTATAACATATAACGTATAACATATAACGTATAAGGTGTAAAGTATAACGTATAACGTATAACGTGTAACGTATAACGTATAACGTATAACGTGTAACGTATAACGTATAACGTATAACGTGTAACGTATAACGTATAACGTATAACGTGTAACGTATAACGTATAACGTATAACGTGTAACGTATAACGTATAACGTATAACGTGTAACGTATAACGTATAACGTATAACGTGTAACGTATAACGTATAACGTATAACGTGTAACGTATAACGTATAACGTATAACGTGTAACGTATAACGTATAACGTATAACGTGTAACGTATAACGTATAACGTGTAACGTATAACGTATAACGTATAACGTATAACGTATAACGTATAACGTATAACGTATAACGTATAACGTATAACGTATAACGTATAACGTATAACGTATAACGTATAACGTATAACGTATAACGTATAACGTATAACGTATAACGTATAACGTATAACGTATAACGTATAACGTATAACGTATAACGTATAACGTATAACGTATAACGTATAACGTATAACGTATAACGTATAACGTATAACGTATAACGTATAACGTATAACGTATAACGTATAACGTATAACGTATAACGTATAACGTATAACGTATAACGTATAACGTATAACGTATAACGTATAACGTATAACGTATAACGTATAACGTATAACGTATAACGTATAACGTATAACGTATAACGTATAACGTATAACGTATAACGTATAACGTATAACGTATAACGTATAACGTATAACGTATAACGTATAACGTATAACGTATAACGTATAACGTATAACGTATAACGTATAACGTATAACGTATAACGTATAACGTATAACGTATAACGTATAACGTATAACGTATAACGTATAACGTATAACGTATAACGTATAACGTATAACGTATAACGTATAACGTATAACGTATAACGTATAACGTATAACGTATAACGTATAACGTATAACGTATAACGTATAACGTATAACGTATAACGTATAACGTATAACGTATAACGTATAACGTATAACGTATAACGTATAACGTATAACGTATAACGTATAACGTATAACGTATAACGTATAACGTATAACGTATAACGTATAACGTATAACGTATAACGTATAACGTATAACGTATAACGTATAACGTATAACGTATAACGTATAACGTATAACGTATAACGTATAACGTATAACGTATAACGTATAACGTATAACGTATAACGTATAACGTATAACGTATAACGTATAACGTATAACGTATAACGTATAACGTATAACGTATAACGTATAACGTATAACGTATAACGTATAACGTATAACGTATAACGTATAACGTATAACGTATAACGTATAACGTATAACGTATAACGTATAACGTATAACGTATAACGTATAACGTATAACGTATAACGTATAACGTATAACGTATAACGTATAACGTATAACGTATAACGTATAACGTATAACGTATAACGTATAACGTATAACGTATAACGTATAACGTATAACGTATAACGTATAACGTATAACGTATAACGTATAACGTATAACGTATAACGTATAACGTATAACGTATAACGTATAACGTATAACGTATAACGTATAACGTATAACGTATAACGTATAACGTATAACGTATAACGTATAACGTATAACGTATAACGTATAACGTATAACGTATAACGTATAACGTATAACGTATAACGTATAACGTATAACGTATAACGTATAACGTATAACGTATAACGTATAACGTATAACGTATAACGTATAACGTATAACGTATAACGTATAACGTATAACGTATAACGTATAAGGTGTAACGTATAACGCATAACGTATAACGTATAACGTATAACGTATGAGGTGTAACGTATAACGCGTAACGAATAACGTATAACGTATAACGTATAAGGTGTAACGTATAACGCATAACGTATAACGTATAACGTATAACGTATAACGTATAACGTATAACGTATAACGTATAACGTATAACGTATAACGTATAACGTATAACGTATAACGTATAACGTATAAAGTATAACGTATAACGCATAACATATAACGTATATTGTGTAACGTATAACGCATAAAGTATAACGTATAACGTATAACGTATAAGGTGTAACGTATAACGCATTACGTATAACATATAACGTATAACGTATAACGTATAAGGTGGAACGTATAACGCATAACGTATAACGTATAACGTATAACGTATAACGTATAACGTATAACGTATAACGTATAACGTATAACGTATAACGTATAACGTATAACGTATAACGTATAACGTATAACGTATAACGTATAACGTATAACGTATAACGTATAACGTATAACGTATAACGTATAACGTATAACGTATAACGTATAACGTATAACGTATAACGTATAACGTATAACGTATAACGTATAACGTATAACGTATAACGTATAACGTATAACGTATAACGTATAACGTATAACGTATAACGTATAACGTATAACGTATAACGTATAACGTATAAAGTATAACGTATAACGTATAACATATAACGTATAACATATAACGTATAAGGTGTAAAGTATAACGCATAACGTATAACGAATAACGTATAACGTATAAGGTGTAACGTATAACGCATAACGTATAACGTATAACGTATAACGTATAACGTATAACGTATAACGTATAACGTATAACGTATAACGTATAACGTATAACGTATAACGTATAACGTATAAGGTGTAACGTATAACGCATAACGTATAACGTATAACGTGTAACGTATAACGTATAACGTATAACGTGTAACGTATAACGTATAACGTATAACGTGTAACGTATGACGTATAACGTATAACGTATAACGTATAACGTATAACGTATAACGTATAACGTATAACGTATAACGTATAACGTATAACGTATAACGTATAACGTATAACGTATAACGTATAACGTATAACGTATAACGTATAACGTATAACGTATAACGTATAACGTATAACGTATAACGTATAACGTATAACGTATAACGTATAACGTATAACGTATAACGTATAACGTATAACGTATAACGTATAACGTATAACGTATAACGTATAACGTATAACGTATAACGTATAACGTATAACGTATAACGTATAACGTATAACGTATAACGTATAACGTATAACGTATAACGTATAACGTATAACGTATAACGTATAACGTATAACGTATAACGTATAACGTATAACGTATAACGTATAACGTATAACGTATAACGTATAACGTATAACGTATAACGTATAACGTATAACGTATAACGTATAACGTATAACGTATAACGTATAACGTATAACGTATAACGTATAACGTATAACGTATAACGTATAACGTATAACGTATAACGTATAACGTATAACGTATAACGTATAACGTATAACGTATAACGTATAACGTATAACGTATAACGTATAACGTATAACGTATAACGTATAACGTATAACGTATAACGTATAACGTATAACGTATAACGTATAACGTATAACGTATAACGTATAACGTATAACGTATAACGTATAACGTATAACGTATAACGTATAACGTATAACGTATAACGTATAACGTATAACGTATAACGTATAACGTATAACGTATAACGTATAACGTATAACGTATAACGTATAACGTATAACGTATAACGTATAACGTATAACGTATAACGTATAACGTATAACGTATAACGTATAACGTATAACGTATAACGTATAACGTATAACGTATAACGTATAACGTATAACGTATAACGTATAACGTATAACGTATAACGTATAACGTATAACGTATAACGTATAACGTATAACGTATAACGTATAACGTATAACGTATAACGTATAACGTATAACGTATAACGTATAACGTATAACGTATAACGTATAACGTATAACGTATAACGTATAACGTATAACGTATAACGTATAACGTATAACGTATAACGTATAACGTATAACGTATAACGTATAACGTATAACGTATAACGTATAACGTATAACGTATAACGTATAACGTATAACGTATAACGTATAACGTATAACGTATAACGTATAACGTATAACGTATAACGTATAACGTATAACGTATAACGTATAACGTATAACGTATAACGTATAACGTATAACGTATAACGTATAACGTATAACGTATAACGTATAACGTATAACGTATAACGTATAACGTATAACGTATAACGTATAACGTATAACGTATAACGTATAACGTATAACGTATAACGTATAACGTATAACGTATAACGTATAACGTATAACGTATAACGTATAACGTATAACGTATAACGTATAACGTATAACGTATAACGTATAACGTATAACGTATAACGTATAACGTATAACGTATAACGTATAACGTATAACGTATAACGTATAACGTATAACGTATAACGTATAACGTATAACGTATAACGTATAACGTATAACGTATAACGTATAACGTATAACGTATAACGTATAACGTATAACGTATAACGTATAACGTATAACGTATAAAGTATAACGTATAACGTATAACGTATAACATATAACGTATAACATATAACGTATAAGGTGTAAAGTATAACGCATAACGTATAACGAATAACGTATAACGTATAAGGTGTAACGTATAACGCATAACGTATAACGTATAACGTATAACGTATAAGGTGTAACGTATAACGCATAACGTATAACGTATAACGTATAACGTATAACGTATAACGTATAACGTATAACGTATAACGTATAACGTATAACGTATAACGTATAACGTATAACGTATAACGTATAACGTATAACGTATAACGTATAACGTATAACGTATAACGTATAACGTATAACGTATAACGTATAACGTATAACGTATAACGTATAACGTATAACGTATAACGTATAACGTATAAAGTATAACGTATAACGTATAACATATAACGTATAACATATAACGTATAAGGTGTAAAGTATAACGCATAACGTATAACGAATAACGTATAACGTATAAGGTGTAACGTATAACGCATAACGTATAACGTATAACGTATAACGTATAACGTATAACGTATAACGTATAACGTATAACGTATAACGTATAACGTATAACGTATAACGTATAACGTATAACGTATAACGTATAACGTATAAAGTATAACGTATAACGTATAACATATAACGTATAACATATAACGTATAAGGTGTAAAGTATAACGCATAACGTATAACGAATAACGTATAACGTATAAGGTGTAACGTATAACGCATAACGTATAACGTATAACGTATAACGTATAAGGTGTAACGTATAACGTATAACGTATAACGTATAACGTATAACGTATAACGTATAACCTATAACGTATAACGTATAACGTATAACGTATAACGTATAACGTATAACGTATAACGTATAACGTATAACGTATAACGTATAACGTATAACGTATAACGTATAACGTATAACGTATAACGTATAACGTATAACGTATAACGTATAACGTATAACGTATAACGTATAACGTATAACGTATAACGTATAACGTATAACGTATAACGTATAACGTATAACGTATAACGTATAACGTATAACGTATAACGTATAACGTATAACGTATAACGTATAACGTATAACGTATAACGTATAACGTATAACGTATAACGTATAACGTATAACGTATAACGTATAAAGTATAACGTATAACGTATAACGTATAACATATAACGTATAACATATAACGTATAAGGTGTAAAGTATAACGCATAACGTATAACGAATAACGTATAACGTATAAGGTGTAACGTATAACGCATAACGTATAACGTATAACGTATAACGTATAAGGTGTAACGTATAACGCATAACGTATAACGTATAACGTATAACGTATAAGGTGTAACGTATAACGCATAACGTATAACGTATAACGTATAACGTATAACGTATAACGTATAACGTATAACGTATAACGTATAACGTATAACGTATAACGTATAACGTATAACGTATAACGTATAAAGTATAACGTATAACGTATAACATATAACGTATAACATATAACGTATAAGGTGTAAAGTATAACGCATAACGTATAACGAATAACATATAACGTATAAGGTGTAAAGTATAACGCATAACGTATAACGAATAACGTATAACGTATAAGGTGTAACGTATAACGCATAACGTATAACGTATAACGTATAACGTATAACGTATAACGTATAACGTATAACGTATAACGTATAACGTATAACGTATAACGTATAACGTATAACGTATAACGTATAACGTATAAAGTATAACGTATAACGTATAACATATAACGTATAACATATAACGTATAAGGTGTAAAGTATAACGCATAACGTATAACGAATAACGTATAACGTATAAGGTGTAACGTATAACGCATAACGTATAACGTATAACGTATAACGTATAAGGTGTAACGTATAACGCATAACGTATAACGTATAACGTATAACGTATAAGCATAACGTATAACGTATAACGTATAACGTATAAGGTGTAACGTATAACGCATAACGTATAACGTATAACGTATAACGTATAACGTATAACGTATAACGTATAACGTATAACGTATAACGTATAACGTATAACGTATAACGTATAACGTATAACGTATAACGTATAACGTATAACGTATAACGTATAACGTATAACGTATAACGTATAACGTATAACGTATAACGTATAACGTATAACGTATAACGTATAACGTATAACGTATAACGTATAACGTATAACGTATAACGTATAACGTATAACGTATAACGTATAACGTATAACGTATAACGTATAACGTATAACGTATAACGTATAACGTATAACGTATAACGTATAACGTATAACGTATAACGTATAACGTATAACGTATAACGTATAACGTATAACGTATAACGTATAACGTATAACTTATAACGTATAACGTATAACGTATAACGTATAACGTATAACGTATAACGTATAACGTATAACGTATAACGTATAACGTATAACGTATAACGTATAACGTATAACGTATAACGTATAACGTATAACGTATAACGTATAACGTATAACGTATAACGTATAACGTATAACGTATAACGTATAACGTATAACGTATAACGTATAACGTATAACGTATAACGTATAACGTATAACGTATAACGCATAACGTATAACGTATAACGTATAACGTATAACGTATAACGTATAACGTATAACGCATAACGTATAACGTATAACGTATAACGTAAACGTATAACGTATAACGTATAACGTATAACGTATAACGTATAACGTATAACGTATAACGTATAACGTATAACGTATAACGTATAACGTATAACGTATAACGTATAACGTATAACGTATAACGTATAACGTATAACGTATAACGTATAACGTATAACGTATAACGTATAACGTATAACGTATAACGTATAACGTATAACGTATAACGTATAACGTATAACGTATAACGTATAACGTATAACGTATAACGTATAACGTATAACGTATAACGTATAACGTATAACGTATAACGTATAACGTATAACGTATAACGTATAACGTATAACGTATAACGTATAACGTATAACGTATAACGTATAACGTATAACGCATAACGTATAACGAATAACGTATAACGTATAACGTATAACGTATAACGTATAACGTATAACGTATAACGTATAACGTATAACGTATAACGTATAACGTATAACGTATAAGGTGTAAAGTATAACGCATAACGTATAACGAATAACGTATAACGTATAAGGTGTAACGTATAACGCATAACGTATAACGTATAACGTATAACGTATAACGTATAACGTATAACGTATAACGTATAACGTATAACGTATAACGTATAACGTATAACGTATAACGTATAACGTATAACGTATAAAGTATAACGTATAACGTATAACATATAACGTATAACATATAACGTATAAGGTGTAAAGTATAACGCATAACGTATAACGAATAACGTATAACGTATAAGGTGTAACGTATAACGCATAACGTATAACGTATAACGTATAACGTATAAGGTGTAACGTATAACGTATAACGTATAACGTATAACGTATAACGTATAACGTATAACGTATAACGTATAACGTATAACGTATAACGTATAACGTATAACGTATAACGTATAACGTATAACGTATAACGTATAACGTATAACGTATAACGTATAACGTATAACGTATAACGTATAACGTATAACGTATAACGTATAACGTATAACGTATAACGTATAACGTATAACGTATAACGTATAACGTATAACGTATAACGTATAACGTATAACGTATAACGTATAACGTATAACGTATAACGTATAACGTATAACGTATAACGTATAACGTATAACGTATAACGTATAACGTATAACGTATAACGTATAACGTATAACGTATAACGTATAACGTATAACGTATAACGTATAACGTATAACGTATAACGTATAACGTATAACGTATAACGTATAACGTATAACGTATAACGTATAACGTATAACGTATAACGTATAACGTATAACGTATAACGTATAACGTATAACGTATAACGTATAACGTATAACGTATAACGTATAACGTATAACGTATAACGTATAACGTATAACGTATAACGTATAAAGTATAACGTATAACGTATAACGTATAACATATAACGTATAACATATAACGTATAAGGTGTAAAGTATAACGCATAACGTATAACGAATAACGTATAACGTATAAGGTGTAACGTATAACGCATAACGTATAACGTATAACGTATAACGTATAAGGTGTAACGTATAACGCATAACGTATAACGTATAACGTATAACGTATAAGGTGTAACGTATAACGCATAACGTATAACGTATAACGTATAACGTATAACGTATAACGTATAACGTATAACGTATAACGTATAACGTATAACGTATAACGTATAACGTATAACGTATAACGTATAAAGTATAACGTATAACGTATAACATATAACGTATAACATATAACGTATAAGGTGTAAAGTATAACGCATAACGTATAACGAATAACATATAACGTATAAGGTGTAAAGTATAACGCATAACGTATAACGAATAACGTATAACGTATAACGCATAACGTATAACGTATAACGTATAACGTATAACGTATAACGTATAACGTATAACGTATAACGTATAACGTATAACGTATAACGTATAACGTATAACGTATAACGTATAACGTATAAAGTATAACGTATAACGTATAACATATAACGTATAACATATAACGTATAAGGTGTAAAGTATAACGCATAACGTATAACGAATAACGTATAACGTATAAGGTGTAACGTATAACGCATAACGTATAACGTATAACGTATAACGTATAAGGTGTAACGTATAACGCATAACGTATAACGTATAACGTATAACGTATAACGCATAACGTATAACGTATAACGTATAACGTATAAGGTGTAACGTATAACGCATAACGTATAACGTATAACGTATAACGTATAACGTATAACGTATAACGTATAACGTATAACGTATAACGTATAACGTATAACGTATAACGTATAACGTATAACGTATAACGTATAACGTATAACGTATAACGTATAACGTATAACGTATAACGTATAACGTATAACGTATAACGTATAACGTATAACGTATAACGTATAACGTATAACGTATAACGTATAACGTATAACGTATAACGTATAACGTATAACGTATAACGTATAACGTATAACGTATAACGTATAACGTATAACGTATAACGTATAACGTATAACGTATAACGTATAACGTATAACGTATAACGTATAACGTATAACGTATAACGTATAACGTATAACGTATAACGTATAACGTATAACGTATAACGTATAACGTATAACGTATAACGTATAACGTATAACGTATAACTTATAACGTATAACGTATAACGTATAACGTATAACGTATAACGTATAACGTATAACGTATAACGTATAACGTATAACGTATAACGTATAACGTATAACGTATAACGTATAACGTATAACGTATAACGTATAACGTATAACGTATAACGTATAACGTATAACGTATAACGTATAACGTATAACGTATAACGTATAACGTATAACGTATAACGTATAACGTATAACGTATAACGTATAACGCATAACGTATAACGTATAACGTATAACGTATAACGTATAACGTATAACGTATAACGCATAACGTATAACGTATAACGTATAACGTAAACGTATAACGTATAACGTATAACGTATAACGTATAACGTATAACGTATAACGTATAACGTATAACGTATAACGTATAACGTATAACGTATAACGTATAACGTATAACGTATAACGTATAACGTATAACGTATAACGTATAACGTATAACGTATAACGTATAACGTATAACGTATAACGTATAACGTATAACGTATAACGTATAACGTATAACGTATAACGTATAACGTATAACGTATAACGTATAACGTATAACGTATAACGTATAACGTATAACGTATAACGTATAACGTATAACGTATAACGTATAACGTATAACGTATAACGCATAACGTATAACGAATAACGTATAACGTATAACGTATAACGTATAACGTATAACGTATAACGTATAACGTATAACGTATAACGTATAACGTATAACGTATAACGTATAAGGTGTAAAGTATAACGCATAACGTATAACGAATAACGTATAACGTATAAGGTGTAACGTATAACGCATAACGTATAACGTATAACGTATAACGTATAACGTATAACGTATAACGTATAACGTATAACGTATAACGTATAACGTATAACGTATAACGTATAACGTATAACGTATAACGTATAAAGTATAACGTATAACGTATAACATATAACGTATAACATATAACGTATAAGGTGTAAAGTATAACGCATAACGTATAACGAATAACGTATAACGTATAAGGTGTAACGTATAACGCATAACGTATAACGTATAACGTATAACGTATAAGGTGTAACGTATAACGTATAACGTATAACGTATAACGTATAACGTATAACGTATAACGTATAACGTATAACGTATAACGTATAACGTATAACGTATAACGTATAACGTATAACGTATAACGTATAACGTATAACGTATAACGTATAACGTATAACGTATAACGTATAACGTATAACGTATAACGTATAACGTATAACGTATAACGTA
This sequence comes from Lasioglossum calceatum, assembly GCA_963966675.1. Classification (NCBI taxonomy): domain Eukaryota; kingdom Metazoa; phylum Arthropoda; class Insecta; order Hymenoptera; family Halictidae; genus Lasioglossum; species Lasioglossum calceatum. Next base: position 59,794 of record CAXAAD010000383.1, read on the forward strand.
TAACGTATAACGTATAACGTATAACGTATAACGTATAACGTATAACGTATAACGTATAACGTATAACGTATAACGTATAACGTATAACGTATAACGTATAACGTATAACGTATAACGTATAACGTATAACGTATAACGTATAACGTATAACGTATAACGTATAACGTATAACGTATAACGTATAACGTATAACGTATAACGTATAACGTATAACGTATAACGTATAACGTATAACGTATAACGTATAACGTATAACGTATAACGTATAACGTATAACGTATAACGTATAACGTATAACGTATAACGTATAACGTATAACGTATAACGTATAACGTATAACGTATAACGTATAACGTATAACGTATAACGTATAACGTATAACGTATAACGTATAACGTATAAAGTATAACGTATAACGTATAACGTATAACATATAACGTATAACGTATAACGTATAAGGTGTAAAGTATAACGCATAACGTATAACGAATAACGTATAACGTATAAGGTGTAACGTATAACGCATAACGTATAACGTATAACGTATAACGTATAAGGTGTAACGTATAACGCATAACGTATAACGTATAACGTATAACGTATAACGTATAACGTATAACGTATAACGTATAACGTATAACGTATAACGTATAGCGTATAACGTATAACGTATAACGTATAACGTATAACGTATAACGTATAACGTATAACGTGTAACGTATAACGTATAACGTATAACGTATAACGTATAACGTATAACGTATAACGTATAACGTATAACGTATAACGTATAACGTATAACGTATAACGTATAACGTATAAAGTATAACGTATAACGTATAACATATAACGTATAACATATAACGTATAAGGTGTAAAGTATAACGCATAACGTATAACGAATAACATATAACGTATAAGGTGTAAAGTATAACGCATAACGTATAACGTATAACGTATAACGTATAACGTATAACGTATAACGTATAACGTATAAAGTATAACGTATAACGTATAACGTATAACATATAACGTATAACATATAACGTATAAGGTGTAAAGTATAACGCATAACGTATAACGAATAACGTATAACGTATAAGGTGTAACGTATAACGCATAACGTATAACGTATAACGTATAACGTATAAGGTGTAACGTATAACGCATAACGTATAACGTATAAGGTGTAACGTATAACGCATAACGTATAACGTATAACGTATAACGTATAACGTATAACGTATAACGTATAACGTATAACGTATAACGTATAACGTATAACGTATAACGTATAACGTATAACGTATAACGTATAACGTATAACGTATAACGTATAACGTATAACGTATAACGTATAACGTATAACGTATAACGTATAACGTATAACGTATAACGTATAACGTATAACGTATAACGTATAACGTATAACGTATAACGTATAACGTATAACGTATAACGTATAACGTATAACGTATAACGTATAACGTATAACGTATAACGTATAACGTATAACGTATAACGTATAACGTATAACGTATAACGTATAACGTATAACGTATAACGTATAACGTATAACGTATAACGTATAACGTATAACGTATAACGTATAACGTATAACGTATAACGTATAACGTATAACGTATAACGTATAACGTATAAGGTGTAAAGTATAACGCATAACGTATAACGAATAACGTATAACGTATAAGGTGTAACGTATAACGCATAACGTATAACGTATAACGTATAACGTATAACGTATAACGTATAAAGTATAACGTATAACGTATAACATATAACGTATAACATATAACGTATAAGGTGTAAAGTATAACGCATAACGTATAACGAATAACGTATAACGTATAAGGTGTAACGTATAACGCATAACGTATAACGTATAACGTATAACGTATAACGTATAACGTATAAAGTATAACGTATAACGTATAACATATAACGTATAACATATAACGTATAAGGTGTAAAGTATAACGCATAACGTATAACGAATAACGTATAACGTATAAGGTGTAACGTATAACGCATAACGTATAACGTATAACGTATAACGTATAACGTATAACGTATAACGTATAACGTATAACGTATAACGTATAACGTATAACGTATAACGTATAACGTATAACGTATAACGTATAACGTATAACGTATAACGTATAACGTATAACGTATAACGTATAACGTATAACGTATAACGTATAACGTATAACGTATAACGTATAACGTATAACGTATAACGTATAACGTATAACGTATAACGTATAACGTATAACGTATAACGTATAACGTATAACGTATAACGTATAACGTATAACGTATAACGTATAACGTATAACGTATAACGTATAACGTATAACGTATAACGTATAAGGTGTAAAGTATAACGCATAACGTATAACGAATAACGTATAACGTATAAGGTGTAACGTATAACGCATAACGTATAACGTATAACGTATAACGTATAACGTATAACGTATAACGTATAACGTATAACGTATAACGTATAACGTATAACGTATAACGTATAACGTATAACGTATAACGTATAAAGTATAACGTATAACGTATAACATATAACGTATAACATATAACGTATAAGGTGTAAAGTATAACGCATAACGTATAACGAATAACGTATAACGTATAAGGTGTAACGTATAACGCATAACGTATAACGTATAACGTATAACGTATAAGGTGTAACGTATAACGTATAACGTATAACGTATAACGTATAACGTATAACGTATAACGTATAACGTATAACGTATAACGTATAACGTATAACGTATAACGTATAACGTATAACGTATAACGTATAACGTATAACGTATAACGTATAACGTATAACGTATAACGTATAACGTATAACGTATAACGTATAACGTATAACGTATAACGTATAACGTATAACGTATAACGTATAACGTATAACGTATAACGTATAACGTATAACGTATAACGTATAACGTATAACGTATAACGTATAACGTATAACGTATAACGTATAACGTATAACGTATAACGTATAACGTATAACGTATAACGTATAACGTATAACGTATAACGTATAACGTATAACGTATAACGTATAACGTATAACGTATAACGTATAACGTATAACGTATAACGTATAACGTATAACGTATAACGTATAACGTATAACGTATAACGTATAACGTATAACGTATAACGTATAACGTATAACGTATAACGTATAACGTATAACGTATAACGTATAACGTATAACGTATAACGTATAACGTATAACGTATAACGTATAACGTATAAAGTATAACGTATAACGTATAACGTATAACATATAACGTATAACGTATAACGTATAAGGTGTAAAGTATAACGCATAACGTATAACGAATAACGTATAACGTATAAGGTGTAACGTATAACGCATAACGTATAACGTATAACGTATAACGTATAAGGTGTAACGTATAACGCATAACGTATAACGTATAACGTATAACGTATAACGTATAACGTATAACGTATAACGTATAACGTATAACGTATAACGTATAGCGTATAACGTATAACGTATAACGTATAACGTATAACGTATAACGTATAACGTATAACGTGTAACGTATAACGTATAACGTATAACGTATAACGTATAACGTATAACGTATAACGTATAACGTATAACGTATAACGTATAACGTATAACGTATAACGTATAACGTATAAAGTATAACGTATAACGTATAACATATAACGTATAACATATAACGTATAAGGTGTAAAGTATAACGCATAACGTATAACGAATAACATATAACGTATAAGGTGTAAAGTATAACGCATAACGTATAACGTATAACGTATAACGTATAACGTATAACGTATAACGTATAACGTATAAAGTATAACGTATAACGTATAACGTATAACATATAACGTATAACATATAACGTATAAGGTGTAAAGTATAACGCATAACGTATAACGAATAACGTATAACGTATAAGGTGTAACGTATAACGCATAACGTATAACGTATAACGTATAACGTATAAGGTGTAACGTATAACGCATAACGTATAACGTATAAGGTGTAACGTATAACGCATAACGTATAACGTATAACGTATAACGTATAACGTATAACGTATAACGTATAACGTATAACGTATAACGTATAACGTATAACGTATAACGTATAACGTATAACGTATAACGTATAACGTATAACGTATAACGTATAACGTATAACGTATAACGTATAACGTATAACGTATAACGTATAACGTATAACGTATAACGTATAACGTATAACGTATAACGTATAACGTATAACGTATAACGTATAACGTATAACGTATAACGTATAACGTATAACGTATAACGTATAACGTATAACGTATAACGTATAACGTATAACGTATAACGTATAACGTATAACGTATAACGTATAACGTATAACGTATAACGTATAACGTATAACGTATAACGTATAACGTATAACGTATAACGTATAACGTATAACGTATAACGTATAACGTATAACGTATAACGTATAACGTATAACGTATAACGTATAACGTATAAGGTGTAAAGTATAACGCATAACGTATAACGAATAACGTATAACGTATAAGGTGTAACGTATAACGCATAACGTATAACGTATAACGTATAACGTATAACGTATAACGTATAACGTATAACGTATAACGTATAACGTATAACGTATAACGTATAACGTATAACGTATAACGTATAACGTATAACGTATAAAGTATAACGTATAACGTATAACATATAACGTATAACATATAACGTATAAGGTGTAAAGTATAACGCATAACGTATAACGAATAACGTATAACGTATAAGGTGTAACGTATAACGCATAACGTATAACGTATAACGTATAACGTATAAGGTGTAACGTATAACGTATAACGTATAACGTATAACGTATAACGTATAACGTATAACGTATAACGTATAACGTATAACGTATAACGTATAACGTATAACGTATAACGTATAACGTATAACGTATAACGTATAACGTATAACGTATAACGTATAACGTATAACGTATAACGTATAACGTATAACGTATAACGTATAACGTATAACGTATAACGTATAACGTATAACGTATAACGTATAACGTATAACGTATAACGTATAACGTATAACGTATAACGTATAACGTATAACGTATAACGTATAACGTATAACGTATAACGTATAACGTATAACGTATAACGTATAACGTATAACGTATAACGTATAACGTATAACGTATAACGTATAACGTATAACGTATAACGTATAACGTATAACGTATAACGTATAACGTATAACGTATAACGTATAACGTATAACGTATAACGTATAACGTATAACGTATAACGTATAACGTATAACGTATAACGTATAACGTATAACGTATAACGTATAACGTATAACGTATAAAGTATAACGTATAACGTATAACGTATAACATATAACGTATAACATATAACGTATAAGGTGTAAAGTATAACGCATAACGTATAACGAATAACGTATAACGTATAAGGTGTAACGTATAACGCATAACGTATAACGTATAACGTATAACGTATAACGTATAACGTATAACGTATAACGTATAACGTATAACGTATAACGTATAACGTATAACGTATAACGTATAACGTATAACGTATAACGTATAACGTATAACGTATAACGTATAAAGTATAACGTATAACGTATAACGTATAACATATAACGTATAACATATAACGTATAAGGTGTAAAGTATAACGCATAACGTATAACGAATAACGTATAACGTATAAGGTGTAACGTATAACGCATAACGTATAACGCATAACGTATAACGTATAACGTATAACGTATAAGGTGTAACGTATAACGCATAACGTATAACGTATAACGTATAACGTATAAGGTGTAACGTATAACGCATAACGTATAACGTATAACGTATAACGTATAACGTATAACGTATAACGTATAACGTATAACGTATAACGTATAACGTATAACGTATAACGTATAACGTATAACGTATAACGTATAACGTATAACGTATAACGTATAACGTATAACGTATAACGTATAACGTATAACGTATAACGTATAACGTATAACGTATAACGTATAACGTATAACGTATAACGTATAACGTATAACGTATAACGTATAACGTATAACGTATAACGTATAACGTATAACGTATAACGTATAACGTATAACGTATAACGTATAACGTATAACGTATAACGTATAAAGTATAACGTATAACGTATAACATATAACGTATAACATATAACGTATAAGGTGTAAAGTATAACGCATAACGTATAACGAATAACGTATAACGTATAAGGTGTAACGTATAACGCATAACGTATAACGTATAACGTATAACGTATAACGTATAACGTATAAAGTATAACGTATAACGTATAACATATAACGTATAACATATAACGTATAAGGTGTAAAGTATAACGCATAACGTATAACGAATAACGTATAACGTATAAGGTGTAACGTATAACGCATAACGTATAACGTATAACGTATAACGTATAACGTATAACGTATAACGTATAACGTATAACGTATAACGTATAACGTATAACGTATAACGTATAACGTATAACGTATAACGTATAACGTATAACGTATAACGTATAACGTATAACGTATAACGTATAACGTATAACGTATAACGTATAACGTATAACGTATAACGTATAACGTATAACGTATAACGTATAACGTATAACGTATAACGTATAACGTATAACGTATAACGTATAACGTATAACGTATAACGTATAACGTATAACGTATAACGTATAACGTATAACGTATAACGTATAACGTATAAGGTGTAAAGTATAACGCATAACGTATAACGAATAACGTATAACGTATAAGGTGTAACGTATAACGCATAACGTATAACGTATAACGTATAACGTATAACGTATAACGTATAACGTATAACGTATAACGTATAACGTATAACGTATAACGTATAACGTATAACGTATAACGTATAACGTATAAAGTATAACGTATAACGTATAACATATAACGTATAACATATAACGTATAAGGTGTAAAGTATAACGCATAACGTATAACGAATAACGTATAACGTATAAGGTGTAACGTATAACGCATAACGTATAACGTATAACGTATAACGTATAAGGTGTAACGTATAACGTATAACGTATAACGTATAACGTATAACGTATAACGTATAACGTATAACGTATAACGTATAACGTATAACGTATAACGTATAACGTATAACGTATAACGTATAACGTATAACGTATAACGTATAACGTATAACGTATAACGTATAACGTATAACGTATAACGTATAACGTATAACGTATAACGTATAACGTATAACGTATAACGTATAACGTATAACGTATAACGTATAACGTATAACGTATAACGTATAACGTATAACGTATAACGTATAACGTATAACGTATAACGTATAACGTATAACGTATAACGTATAACGTATAACGTATAACGTATAACGTATAACGTATAACGTATAACGTATAACGTATAACGTATAACGTATAACGTATAACGTATAACGTATAACGTATAACGTATAACGTATAACGTATAACGTATAACGTATAACGTATAACGTATAACGTATAACGTATAACGTATAACGTATAACGTATAACGTATAACGTATAACGTATAACGTATAAAGTATAACGTATAACGTATAACGTATAACATATAACGTATAACATATAACGTATAAGGTGTAAAGTATAACGCATAACGTATAACGAATAACGTATAACGTATAAGGTGTAACGTATAACGCATAACGTATAACGTATAACGTATAACGTATAAGGTGTAACGTATAACGCATAACGTATAACGTATAACGTATAACGTATAACGTATAACGTATAACGTATAACGTATAACGTATAACGTATAACGTATAGCGTATAACGTATAACGTATAACGTATAACGTATAACGTATAACGTATAACGTATAACGTATAACGTGTAACGTATAACGTATAACGTATAACGTATAACGTATAACGTATAACGTATAACGTATAACGTATAACGTATAACGTATAACGTATAACGTATAACGTATAACGTATAAAGTATAACGTATAACGTATAACATATAACGTATAACATATAACGTATAAGGTGTAAAGTATAACGCATAACGTATAACGAATAACATATAACGTATAAGGTGTAAAGTATAACGCATAACGTATAACGTATAACGTATAACGTATAACGTATAACGTATAACGTATAACGTATAAAGTATAACGTATAACGTATAACGTATAACATATAACGTATAACATATAACGTATAAGGTGTAAAGTATAACGCATAACGTATAACGAATAACGTATAACGTATAAGGTGTAACGTATAACGCATAACGTATAACGTATAACGTATAACGTATAAGGTGTAACGTATAACGCATAACGTATAACGTATAAGGTGTAACGTATAACGCATAACGTATAACGTATAACGTATAACGTATAACGTATAACGTATAACGTATAACGTATAACGTATAACGTATAACGTATAACGTATAACGTATAACGTATAACGTATAACGTATAACGTATAACGTATAACGTATAACGTATAACGTATAACGTATAACGTATAACGTATAACGTATAACGTATAACGTATAACGTATAACGTATAACGTATAACGTATAACGTATAACGTATAACGTATAACGTATAACGTATAACGTATAACGTATAACGTATAACGTATAACGTATAACGTATAACGTGTAACGTATAACGTATAACGTATAACGTGTAACGTATAACGTATAACGTATAACGTGTAACGTATAACGTATAACGTATAACGTATAACGTATAACGTATAACGTATAACGTATAACGTATAACGTATAACGTATAACGTATAACGTATAACGTATAAAGTATAACGTATAACGTATAACATATAACGTATAACATATAACGTATAAGGTGTAAAGTATAACGCATAACGTATAACGAATAACGTATAACGTATAAGGTGTAACGTATAACGCATAACGTATAACGTATAACGTATAACGTATAACGTATAACGTATAACGTATAACGTATAACGTATAACGTATAACGTATAACGTATAACGTATAACGTATAAAGTATAACGTATAACGTATAACATATAACGTATAACATATAACGTATAAGGTGTAAAGTATAACGTATAACGTATAACGTGTAACGTATAACGTATAACGTATAACGTGTAACGTATAACGTATAACGTATAACGTGTAACGTATAACGTATAACGTATAACGTGTAACGTATAACGTATAACGTATAACGTGTAACGTATAACGTATAACGTATAACGTGTAACGTATAACGTATAACGTATAACGTATAACGTATAACGTATAACGTATAACGTATAACGTATAACGTATAACGTATAACGTATAACGTATAAGGTGTAACGTATAACGCATAACGTATAACGTATAACGTATAACGTATAAGGTGTAACGTATAACGCATAACGTATAACGTATAACGTATAACGTATAACGTATAACGTATAACGTATAACGTATAACGTATAACGTATAACGTATAACGTATAACGTATAACGTATAACGTATAACGTATAACGTATAACGTATAACGTATAACGTATAACGTATAACGTATAACGTATAACGTATAACGTATAACGTATAACGTATAACGTATAACGTATAACGTATAACGTATAACGTATAACGTATAACGTATAACGTATAACGTATAACGTATAACGTATAACGTATAACGTATAACGTATAACGTATAACGTGTAACGTATAACGTATAACGTATAACGTGTAACGTATAACGTATAACGTATAACGTGTAACGTGTAACGTATAACGTATAACGTATAACGTATAACGTATAACGTATAACGTATAACGTATAACGTATAACGTATAACGTATAACGTATAACGTATAACGTATAAAGTATAACGTATAACGTATAACATATAACGTATAACATATAACGTATAAGGTGTAAAGTATAACGCATAACGTATAACGAATAACGTATAACGTATAAGGTGTAACGTATAACGCATAACGTATAACGTATAACGTATAACGTATAACGTATAACGTATAACGTATAACGTATAACGTATAACGTGTAACGTATAACGTATAACGTATAATGTATAACGTATAAAGTATAACGTATAACGTATAACATATAACGTATAACATATAACGTATAAGGTGTAAAGTATAACGTATAACGTATAACGTGTAACGTATAACGTATAACGTATAACGTGTAACGTATAACGTATAACGTATAACGTGTAACGTATAACGTATAACGTATAACGTGTAACGTATAACGTATAACGTATAACGTGTAACGTATAACGTATAACGTATAACGTGTAACGTATAACGTATAACGTATAACGTATAACGTATAACGTATAACGTATAACGTATAACGTATAACGTATAACGTATAACGTATAACGTATAACGTATAACGTATAACGTATAACGTATAACGTATAACGTATAACGTATAACGTATAACGTATAACGTATAACGTATAACGTATAACGTATAACGTATAACGTATAACGTATAACGTATAACGTATAACGTATAACGTATAACGTATAACGTATAACGTATAACGTATAACGTATAACGTATAACGTATAACGTATAACGTATAACGTATAACGTATAACGTATAACGTATAACGCATAACGTATAACGTATAACGTATAACGTATAACGTATAACGCATAACGTATAACGTATAACGTATAACGTATAACGTATAACGTATAACGTATAACGTATAACGTGTAACGTATAACGTATAACGTATAACGTGTAACGTATAACGTATAACGTATAACGTGTAACGTATAACGTATAACGTGTAACGTATAACGTATAACGTATAACGTATAACGTATAACGTATAACGTATAACGTATAACGTATAACGTATAACGTATAACGTATAACGTATAACGTATAACGTATAACGTATAACGTATAACGTATAACGTATAACGTATAACGTATAACGTATAAAGTATAACGTATAACGTATAACGTATAACATATAACGTATAACATATAACGTATAAGGTGTAAAGTATAACGCATAACGTATAACGAATAACGTATAACGTATAAGGTGTAACGTATAACGCATAACGTATAACGTATAACGTATAACGTATAAGGTGTAACGTATAACGCATAACGTACAACGTATAACGTATAACGTATAACGTATAACGTATAACGTATAACGTATAACGTATAACGTATAACGTATAACGTATAGCGTATAACGTATAACGTATAACGTATAACGTATAACGTATAACGTATAACGTATAACGTATAACGTATAACGTATAACGTATAACGTATAACGTATAACGTATAACGTATAACGTATAACGTATAACGTATAACGTATAAAGTATAACGTATAACGTATAACATATAACGTATAACATATAACGTATAAGGTGTAAAGTATAACGCATAACGTATAACGAATAACATATAACGTATAAGGTGTAAAGTATAACGCATAACGTATAACGTATAACGTATAACGTATAACGTATAACGTATAACGTATAACGTATAACGTATAACGTATAAAGTATAACGTATAACGTATAACGTATAACATATAACGTATAACATATAACGTATAAGGTGTAAAGTATAACGCCTAACGTATAACGAATAACGTATAACGTATAAGGTGTAACGTATAACGCATAACGTATAACGTATAACGTATAACGTATAAGGTGTAACGTATAACGCATAACGTATAACGTATAACGTATAACGTATAAGGTGTAACGTATAACGCATAACGTATAACGTATAACGTATAACGTATAACGTATAACGTATAACGTATAACGTATAACGTATAACGTATAACGTATAAAGTATAACGTATAACGTATAACGTATAACATATAACGTATAACATATAACGTATAAGGTGTAAAGTATAACGCATAACGTATAACGAATAACGTATAACGTATAAGGTGTAACGTATAACGCATAACGTATAACGTATAACGTATAACGTATAAGGTGTAACGTATAACGCATAACGTATAACGTATAACGTATAACGTATAACGTATAACGTATAACGTATAACGTATAACGTATAACGTATAACGTATAGCGTATAACGTATAACGTATAACGTATAACGTATAACGTATAACGTATAACGTATAACGTATAACGTATAACGTATAACGTATAACGTATAACGTATAACGTATAACGTATAACGTATAACGTATAACGTATAACGTATAACGTATAACGTATAACGTATAAAGTATAACGTATAACGTATAACATATAACGTATAACATATAACGTATAAGGTGTAAAGTATAACGCATAACGTATAACGAATAACATATAACGTATAAGGTGTAAAGTATAACGCATAACGTATAACGTATAACGTATAACGTATAACGTATAACGTATAACGTATAAAGTATAACGTATAACGTATAACGTATAACATATAACGTATAACATATAACGTATAAGGTGTAAAGTATAACGCATAACGTATAACGAATAACGTATAACGTATAAGGTGTAACGTATAACGCATAACGTATAACGTATAACGTATAACGTATAAGGTGTAACGTATAACGCATAACGTATAACGTATAACGTATAACGTATAAGGTGTAACGTATAACGCATAACGTATAACGTATAACGTATAACGTATAACGTATAACGTATAACGTATAACGTATAACGTATAACGTATAACGTATAACGTATAACGTATAACGTATAACGTATAACGTATAACGTATAACGTATAACGTATAACGTATAACGTATAACGTATAACGTATAACGTATAACGTATAACGTATAACGTATAACGTATAACGTATAACGTATAACGTATAACGTATAACGTATAACGTATAACGTATAACGTATAACGTATAACGTATAACGTATAACGTATAACGTATAACGTATAACGTATAACGTATAACGTATAACGTATAACGTATAACGTATAACGTATAACGTATAACGTATAACGTATAACGTATAACGTATAACGTATAACGTATAACGTATAACGTATAACGTATAACGTATAACGTATAACGTATAACGTATAACGTATAACGTATAACGTATAACGTATAACGTATAACGTATAACGTATAACGTATAACGTATAACGTATAACGTATAAAGTATAACGTATAACGTATAACGTATAACATATAACGTATAACATATAACGTATAAGGTGTAAAGTATAACGCATAACGTATAACGAATAACGTATAACGTATAAGGTGTAACGTATAACGCATAACGTATAACGTATAACGTATAACGTATAAGGTGTAACGTATAACGCATAACGTATAACGTATAACGTATAACGTATAACGTATAACGTATAACGTATAACGTATAACGTATAACGTATAACGTATAACGTATAACGTATAACGTATAACGTATAACGTATAACGTATAACGTATAACGTATAACGTATAACGTATAACGTATAACGTATAACGTATAACGTATAACGTATAACGTATAACGTATAACGTATAACGTATAACGTATAACGTATAACGTATAACGTATAACGTATAACGTGTAACGTATAACGTATAACGTATAACGTGTAACGTATAACGTATAACGTATAACGTATAACGTATAACGTATAACGTATAACGTATAACGTATAACGTATAACGTATAACGTATAACGTATAACGTATAACGTATAACGTATAAAGTATAACGTATAACGTATAACATATAACGTATAACATATAACGTATAAGGTGTAAAGTATAACGCATAACGTATAACGAATAACGTATAACGTATAAGGTGTAACGTATAACGCATAACGTATAACGTATAACGTATAACGTATAAGGTGTAACGTATAACGTATAACGTATAACGTATAACGTATAACGTATAACGTATAACGTATAACGTATAACGTATAACGTATAACGTATAACGTATAACGTATAACGTATAACGTATAACGTATAACGTATAACGTATAACGTATAACGTATAACGTAAAACGTATAACGTATAACGTATAACGTATAACGTATAACGTATAACGTATAACGTATAACGTATAACGTATAACGTATAACGTATAACGTATAACGTATAACGTATAACGTATAACGTATAACGTATAACGTATAACGTATAACGTATAACGTATAACGTATAACGTATAACGTATAACGTATAACGTATAACGTATAACGTATAACGTATAACGTATAACGTATAACGTATAACGTATAACGTATAACGTATAACGTATAACGTATAACGTATAACGTATAACGTATAACGTATAACGTATAACGTATAACGTATAACGTATAACGTATAACGTATAACGTATAACGTATAACGTATAACGTATAACGTATAACGTATAACGTATAACGTATAACGTATAACGTATAACGTATAACGTATAACGTATAACGTATAACGTATAACGTATAACGTATAACGTATAACGTATAACGTATAAGGTGTAAAGTATAACGCATAACGTATAACGAATAACGTATAACGTATAAGGTGTAACGTATAACGCATAACGTATAACGTATAACGTATAACGTATAACGTATAACGTATAACGTATAACGTATAACGTATAACGTATAACGTATAACGTATAACGTATAACGTATAACGTATAACGTATAAAGTATAACGTATAACGTATAACATATAACGTATAACATATAACGTATAAGGTGTAAAGTATAACGCATAACGTATAACGAATAACGTATAACGTATAAGGTGTAACGTATAACGCATAACGTATAACGTATAACGTATAACGTATAAGGTGTAACGTATAACGTATAACGTATAACGTATAACGTATAACGTATAACGTATAACGTATAACGTATAACGTATAACGTATAACGTATAACGTATAACGTATAACGTATAACGTATAACGTATAACGTATAACGTATAACGTATAACGTATAACGTATAACGTATAACGTATAACGTATAACGTATAACGTATAACGTATAACGTATAACGTATAACGTATAACGTATAACGTATAACGTATAACGTATAACGTATAACGTATAACGTATAACGTATAACGTATAACGTATAACGTATAACGTATAACGTATAACGTATAACGTATAACGTATAACGTATAAAGTATAACGTATAACGTATAACATATAACGTATAACATATAACGTATAAGGTGTAAAGTATAACGCATAACGTATAACGAATAACGTATAACGTATAAGGTGTAACGTATAACGCATAACGTATAACGTATAACGTATAACGTATAAGGTGTAACGTATAACGTATAACGTATAACGTATAACGTATAACGTATAACGTATAACGTATAACGTATAACGTATAACGTATAACGTATAACGTATAACGTATAACGTATAACGTATAACGTATAACGTATAAAGTATAACGTATAACGTATAACGTATAACATATAACGTATAACATATAACGTATAAGGTGTAAAGTATAACGCATAACGTATAACGAATAACGTATAACGTATAAGGTGTAACGTATAACGCATAACGTATAACGTATAACGTATAACGTATAAGGTGTAACGTATAACGCATAACGTATAACGTATAACGTATAACGTATAACGTATAACGTATAACGTATAACGTATAACGTATAACGTATAACGTATAACGTATAGCGTATAACGTATAACGTATAACGTATAACGTATAACGTATAACGTATAACGTATAACGTATAACGTATAACGTATAACGTGTAACGTATAACGTATAACGTATAACGTATAACGTATAACGTATAACGTATAACGTATAACGTATAACGTATAACGTATAACGTATAACGTATAACGTATAACGTATAAAGTATAACGTATAACGTATAACATATAACGTATAACATATAACGTATAAGGTGTAAAGTATAACGCATAACGTATAACGAATAACATATAACGTATAAGGTGTAAAGTATAACGCATAACGTATAACGTATAACGTATAACGTATAACGTATAACGTATAACGTATAACGTATAAAGTATAACGTATAACGTATAACGTATAACATATAACGTATAACATATAACGTATAAGGTGTAAAGTATAACGCATAACGTATAACGAATAACGTATAACGTATAAGGTGTAACGTATAACGCATAACGTATAACGTATAACGTATAACGTATAAGGTGTAACGTATAACGCATAACGTATAACGTATAACGTATAACGTATAAGGTGTAACGTATAACGCAAAACGTATAACGTATAACGTATAACGTATAACGTATAACGTATAACGCATAACATATAACGTATAAGGTGTAACGTATAACGCATAACGTATAACGTATAACGTATAACGTATGAGGTGTAACGTATAACGCGTAACGAATAACGTATAACGTATAACGTATAAGGTGTAACGTATAACGCATAACGTATAACGTATAACGTATAACGTATAACGTATAACGTATAACGTATAACGTATAACGTATAACGTATAACGTATAACGTATAACGTATAACGTATAACGTATAAAGTATAACGTATAACGCATAACATATAACGTATATTGTGTAACGTATAACGCATAAAGTATAACGTATAACGTATAACGTATAAGGTGTAACGTATAACGCATTACGTATAACATATAAAGTATAACGTATAACGTATAACATATAACGTATAACATATAACGTATAAGGTGTAAAGTATAACGCATAACGTATAACGAATAACGTATAACGTATAAGGTGTAACGTATAACGCATAACGTATAACGTATAACGTATAACGTATAACGTATAACGTATAACGTATAACGTATAACGTATAACGTATAACGTATAACGTATAACGTATAACGTATAACGTATAAGGTGTAACGTATAACGCATAACGTATAACGTATAACGTGTAACGTATAACGTATAACGTATAACGTGTAACGTATAACGTATAACGTATAACGTGTAACGTATGACGTGTAACGTATGACGTATAACGTATAACGTATAACGTATAACGTATAACGTATAACGTATAACGCATAACGTATAACGTATAACGTATAACGTATAACGTATAACGTATAACGTATAACGTATAACGTATAACGTATAACGTATAACGTATAACGTATAAAGTATAACGTATAACGTATAACATATAACGTATAACATATAACGTATAAGGTGTAAAGTATAACGTATAACGTATAACGTGTAACGTATAACGTATAACGTATAACGTGTAACGTATAACGTATAACGTATAACGTGTAACGTATAACGTATAACGTATAACGTGTAACGTATAACGTATAACGTATAACGTGTAACGTATAACGTATAACGTATAACGTATAACGTGTAACGTATAACGTATAACGTATAACGTGTAACGTGTAACGTATAACGTATAACGTATAACGTGTAACGTATAACGTATAACGTATAACGTGTAACGTATAACGTATAACGTATAACGTGTAACGTATAACGTATAACGTATAACGTATAACGTATAACGTATAACGTATAACGTATAACGTATAACGTATAACGTATAACGTATAACGTATAACGTATAACGTATAACGTATAACGTATAACGTATAACGTATAACGTATAACGTATAACGTATAACGTATAACGTATAACGTATAACGTATAACGTATAACGTATAACGTATAACGTATAACGTATAACGTATAACGTATAACGTATAACGTATAACGTATAACGTATAACGTATAACGTATAACGTATAACGTATAACGTATAACGTATAACGTATAACGTATAACGTATAACGTATAACGTATAACGTATAACGTATAACGTATAACGTATAACGTATAACGTATAACGTATAACGTATAACGTATAACGTATAACGTATAACGTATAACGTATAACGTATAACGTATAACGTATAACGTATAACGTATAACGTATAACGTATAACGTATAACGTATAACGTATAACGTATAACGTATAACGTATAACGTATAACGTATAACGTATAACGTATAACGTATAACGTATAACGTATAACGTATAACGTATAACGTATAACGTATAACGTATAACGTATAACGTATAACGTATAACGTATAACGTATAACGTATAACGTATAACGTATAACGTATAACGTATAACGTATAACGTATAACGTATAACGTATAACGTATAACGTATAACGTATAACGTATAACGTATAACGTATAACGTATAACGTATAACGTATAACGTATAACGTATAACGTATAACGTATAACGTATAACGTATAACGTATAACGTATAACGTATAACGTATAACGTATAACGTATAACGTATAACGTATAACGTATAACGTATAACGTATAACGTATAACGTATAACGTATAACGTATAACGTATAACGTATAACGTATAACGTATAACGTATAACGTATAACGTATAACGTATAACGTATAACGTATAACGTATAACGTATAACGTATAACGTATAACGTATAACGTATAACGTATAACGTATAACGTATAACGTATAACGTATAACGTATAACGTATAACGTATAACGTATAACGTATAACGTATAACGTATAACGTATAACGTATAACGTATAACGTATAACGTATAACGTATAACGTATAACGTATAACGTATAACGTATAACGTATAACGTATAACGTATAACGTATAACGTATAACGTATAACGTATAACGTATAACGTATAACGTATAACGTATAACGTATAACGTATAACGTATAACGTATAACGTATAACGTATAACGTATAACGTATAACGTATAACGTATAACGTATAACGTATAACGTATAACGTATAACGTATAACGTATAACGTATAACGTATAACGTATAACGTATAACGTATAACGTATAACGTATAACGTATAACGTATAACGTATAACGTATAACGTATAACGTATAACGTATAACGTATAACGTATAACGTATAACGTATAACGTATAACGTATAACGTATAACGTATAACGTATAACGTATAACGTATAACGTATAACGTATAACGTATAACGTATAACGTATAACGTATAACGTATAACGTATAACGTATAACGTATAACGTATAACGTATAACGTATAACGTATAACGTATAACGTATAACGTATAACGTATAACGTATAACGTATAACGTATAACGTATAACGTATAACGTATAACGTATAACGTATAACGTATAACGTATAACGTATAACGTATAACGTATAACGTATAACGTATAACGTATAACGTATAACGTATAACGTATAAGGTGTAACGTATAACGCATAACGTATAACGTATAACGTATAACGTATGAGGTGTAACGTATAACGCGTAACGAATAACGTATAACGTATAACGTATAAGGTGTAACGCATAACGTATAACGTATAACGTATAACGTATAACGTATAACGTATAACGTATAACGTATAACGTATAACGTATAACGTATAACGTATAACGTATAACGTATAACGTATAAAGTATAACGTATAACGCATAACATATAACGTATATTGTGTAACGTATAACGCATAAAGTATAACGTATAACGTATAACGTATAAGGTGTAACGTATAACGCATTACGTATAACATATAACGTATAACGTATAACGTATAAGGTGGAACGTATAACGCATAACGTATAACGTATAACGTATAACGTATAACGTATAACGTATAACGTATAACGTATAACGTATAACGTATAACGTATAACGTATAACGTATAACGTATAACGTATAACGTATAACGTATAACGTATAACGTATAACGTATAACGTATAACGTATAACGTATAACGTATAACGTATAACGTATAACGTATAACGTATAACGTATAACGTATAACGTATAACGTATAACGTATAACGTATAACGTATAACGTATAACGTATAACGTATAACGTATAACGTATAACGTATAACGTATAACGTATAACGTATAACGTATAACGTATAACGTATAACGTATAACGTATAACGTATAAAGTATAACGTATAACGTATAACATATAACGTATAACATATAACGTATAAGGTGTAAAGTATAACGCATAACGTATAACGAATAACGTATAACGTATAAGGTGTAACGTATAACGCATAACGTATAACGTATAACGTATAACGTATAACGTATAACGTATAACGTATAACGTATAACGTATAACGTATAACGTATAACGTATAACGTATAAGGTGTAACGTATAACGCATAACGTATAACGTATAACGTGTAACGTATAACGTATAACGTATAACGTGTAACGTATAACGTATAACGTATAACGTGTAACGTATGACGTATAACGTATAACGTGTAACGTATAACGTATAACGTATAACGTGTAACGTATGACGTATAACGTATAACGTATAACGTATAACGTATAACGTATAACGTATAACGTATAACGTATAACGTATAACGTATAACGTATAACGTATAACGTATAACGTATAACGTATAACGTATAACGTATAACGTATAACGTATAACGTATAACGTATAACGTATAACGTATAACGTATAACGTATAACGTATAACGTATAACGTATAACGTATAACGTATAACGTATAACGTATAACGTATAACGTATAACGTATAACGTATAACGTATAACGTATAACGTATAACGTATAACGTATAACGTATAACGTATAACGTATAACGTATAACGTATAACGTATAACGTATAACGTATAACGTATAACGTATAACGTATAACGTATAACGTATAACGTATAACGTATAACGTATAACGTATAACGTATAACGTATAACGTATAACGTATAACGTATAACGTATAACGTATAACGTATAACGTATAACGTATAACGTATAACGTATAACGTATAACGTATAACGTATAACGTATAACGTATAACGTATAACGTATAACGTATAACGTATAACGTATAACGTATAACGTATAACGTATAACGTATAACGTATAACGTATAACGTATAACGTATAACGTATAACGTATAACGTATAACGTATAACGTATAACGTATAACGTATAACGTATAACGTATAACGTATAACGTATAACGTATAACGTATAACGTATAACGTATAACGTATAACGTATAACGTATAACGTATAACGTATAACGTATAACGTATAACGTATAACGTATAACGTATAACGTATAACGTATAACGTATAACGTATAACGTATAACGTATAACGTATAACGTATAACGTATAACGTATAACGTATAACGTATAACGTATAACGTATAACGTATAACGTATAACGTATAACGTATAACGTATAACGTATAACGTATAACGTATAACGTATAACGTATAACGTATAACGTATAACGTATAACGTATAACGTATAACGTATAACGTATAACGTATAACGTATAACGTATAACGTATAACGTATAACGTATAACGTATAACGTATAACGTATAACGTATAACGTATAACGTATAACGTATAACGTATAACGTATAACGTATAACGTATAACGTATAACGTATAACGTATAACGTATAACGTATAACGTATAACGTATAACGTATAACGTATAACGTATAACGTATAACGTATAACGTATAACGTATAACGTATAACGTATAACGTATAACGTATAACGTATAACGTATAACGTATAACGTATAACGTATAACGTATAACGTATAACGTATAACGTATAACGTATAACGTATAACGTATAACGTATAACGTATAACGTATAACGTATAACGTATAACGTATAACGTATAACGTATAACGTATAACGTATAACGTATAACGTATAACGTATAACGTATAACGTATAACGTATAACGTATAACGTATAACGTATAACGTATAACGTATAACGTATAACGTATAACGTATAACGTATAACGTATAACGTATAACGTATAACGTATAACGTATAACGTATAACGTATAACGTATAACGTATAACGTATAACGTATAACGTATAACGTATAACGTATAACGTATAACGTATAACGTATAACGTATAACGTATAACGTATAACGTATAACGTATAAAGTATAACGTATAACGTATAACGTATAACGTATAACATATAACGTATAACATATAACGTATAAGGTGTAAAGTATAACGCATAACGTATAACGAATAACGTATAACGTATAAGGTGTAACGTATAACGCATAACGTATAACGTATAACGTATAACGTATAAGGTGTAACGTATAACGCATAACGTATAACGTATAACGTATAACGTATAACGTATAACGTATAACGCATAACGTATAACGTATAACGTATAACGTATAACGTATAACGTATAACGTATAACGTATAACGTATAACGTATAACGTATAACGTATAACGTATAACGTATAACGTATAACGTATAACGTATAACGTATAACGTATAACGTATAACGTATAACGTATAACGTATAACGTATAACGTATAACGTATAACGTATAACGTATAACGTATAACGTATAACGTATAACGTATAACGTATAAAGTATAACGTATAACGCATAACGTATAACGAATAACGTATAACGTATAAGGTGTAACGTATAACGCATAACGTATAACGTATAACGTATAACGTATAACGTATAACGTATAACGTATAACGTATAACGTATAACGTATAACGTATAACGTATAACGTATAACGTATAACGTATAACGTATAACGTATAAAGTATAACGTATAACGTATAACATATAACGTATAACATATAACGTATAAGGTGTAAAGTATAACGCATAACGTATAACGAATAACGTATAACGTATAAGGTGTAACGTATAACGCATAACGTATAACGTATAACGTATAACGTATAAGGTGTAACGTATAACGTATAACGTATAACGTATAACGTATAACGTATAACGTATAACCTATAACGTATAACGTATAACGTATAACGTATAACGTATAACGTATAACGTATAACGTATAACGTATAACGTATAACGTATAACGTATAACGTATAACGTATAACGTATAACGTATAACGTATAACGTATAACGTATAACGTATAACGTATAACGTATAACGTATAACGTATAACGTATAACGTATAACGTATAACGTATAACGTATAACGTATAACGTATAACGTATAACGTATAACGTATAACGTATAACGTATAACGTATAACGTATAACGTATAACGTATAACGTATAACGTATAACGTATAAAGTATAACGTATAACGTATAACGTATAACATATAACGTATAACATATAACGTATAAGGTGTAAAGTATAACGCATAACGTATAACGAATAACGTATAACGTATAAGGTGTAACGTATAACGCATAACGTATAACGTATAACGTATAACGTATAAGGTGTAACGTATAACGCATAACGTATAACGTATAACGTATAACGTATAACGTATAAGGTGTAACGTATAACGCATAACGTATAACGTATAACGTATAACGTATAACGTATAACGTATAACGTATAACGTATAACGTATAACGTATAACGTATAACGTATAACGTATAACGTATAACGTATAACGTATAAAGTATAACGTATAACGTATAACATATAACGTATAACATATAACGTATAAGGTGTAAAGTATAACGCATAACGTATAACGAATAACGTATAACGTATAAGGTGTAACGTATAACGCATAACGTATAACGTATAACGTATAACGTATAACGTATAACGTATAACGCATAACGTATAACGTATAACGTATAACGTATAACGTATAACGTATAACGTATAACGTATAACGTATAACGTATAACGTATAACGTATAACGTATAACGTATAACGTATAACGTATAACGTATAACGTATAAAGTATAACGTATAACGTATAACATATAACGTATAACATATAACGTATAAGGTGTAAAGTATAACGCATAACGTATAACGAATAACGTATAACGTATAAGGTGTAACGTATAACGCATAACGTATAACGTATAACGTATAACGTATAAGGTGTAACGTATAACGCATAACGTATAACGTATAACGTATAACGTATAACGCATAACGTATAACGTATAACGTATAACGTATAAGGTGTAACGTATAACGCATAACGTATAACGTATAACGTATAACGTATAACGTATAACGTATAACGTATAACGTATAACGTATAACGTATAACGTATAACGTATAACGTATAACGTATAACGTATAACGTATAACGTATAACGTATAACGTATAACGTATAACGTATAACGTATAACGTATAACGTATAACGTATAACGTATAACGTATAACGTATAACGTATAACGTATAACGTATAACGTATAACGTATAACGTATAACGTATAACGTATAACGTATAACGTATAACGTATAACGTATAACGTATAACGTATAACGTATAACGTATAACGTATAACGTATAACGTATAACGTATAACGTATAACGTATAACGTATAACGTATAACGTATAACGTATAACGTATAACGTATAACGTATAACGTATAACGTATAACGTATAACGTATAACGTATAACGTATAACGTATAACGTATAACGTATAACGTATAACGTATAACGTATAACGTATAACGTATAACGTATAACGTATAACGTATAACGTATAACGTATAACGTATAACGTATAACGTATAACGTATAACGTATAACGTATAACGTATAACGTATAACGTATAACGTATAACGTATAACGTATAACGTATAACGTATAACGTATAACGTATAACGTATAACGTATAACGTATAACGTATAACGTATAACGTATAACGTATAACGTATAACGTATAACGTATAACGTATAACGTATAACGTATAACGTATAACGTATAACGTATAACGTATAACGTATAACGTATAACGTATAACGTATAACGTATAACGTATAACGTATAACGTATAACGTATAACGTATAACGTATAACGTATAACGTATAACGTATAACGTATAACGTATAACGTATAACGTATAACGTATAACGTATAACATATAACGTATAACATATAACGTATAAGGTGTAAAGTATAACGCATAACGTATAACGAATAACGTATAACGTATAAGGTGTAACGTATAACGCATAACGTATAACGTATAACGTATAACGTATAACGTATAACGTATAACGTATAACGTATAACGTATAACGTATAACGTATAACGTATAACGTATAACGTATAACGTATAACGTATAACGTATAACGTATAACGTATAACGTATAACGTATAACGTATAACGTATAACGTATAAAGTATAACGTATAACGTATAACATATAACGTATAACATATAACGTATAAGGTGTAAAGTATAACGCATAACGTATAACGAATAACGTATAACGTATAAGGTGTAAAGTATAACGCATAACGTATAACGAATAACGTATAACGTATAAGGTGTAACGTATAACGCATAACGTATAACGTATAACGTATAACGTATAACGTATAACGTATAACGTATAACGTATAACGTATAACGTATAACGTATAACGTATAACGTATAACGTATAACGTATAACGTATAACGTATAACGTATAACGTATAACGTATAGCGTATAACGTATAACGTATAACGTATAACGTATAACGTATAACGTATAACGTATAACGTATAACGTATAACGTATAACGTATAACGTATAACGTATAACGTATAACGTATAACGTATAACGTATAACGTATAACGTATAACGTATAACGTATAACGTATAAAGTATAACGTATAACGTATAACATATAACGTATAACATATAACGTATAAGGTGTAAAGTATAACGTATAACGTATAACGTATAACGTATAACGTATAACGTATAACGTATAACGTATAACGTATAACGTATAACGTATAACGTATAACGTATAACGTATAACGTATAACGTATAACGTATAACGTATAACGTATAACGTATAACGTATAACGTATAACGTATAACGTATAACGTATAACGTATAACGTATAACGTATAACGTATAACGTATAACGTATAACGTATAACGTATAACGTATAACGTATAACGTATAACGTATAACGTATAACGTATAACGTATAACGTATAACGTATAACGTATAACGTATAACGTATAACGTATAACGTATAACGTATAACGTATAACGTATAACGTATAACGTATAACGTATAACGTATAACGTATAACGTATAACGTATAACGTATAACGTATAACGTATAACGTATAACGTATAACGTATAACGTATAACGTATAACGTATAACGTATAACGTATAACGTATAACGTATAACGTATAACGTATAACGTATAACGTATAACGTATAACGTATAACGTATAACGTATAACGTATAACGTATAACGTATAACGTATAACGTATAACGTATAACGTATAACGTATAACGTATAACGTATAACGTATAACGTATAACGTATAACGTATAACGTATAACGTATAACGTATAACGTATAACGTATAACGTATAACGTATAACGTATAACGTATAACGTATAACGTATAACGTATAACGTATAACGTATAACGTATAACGTATAACGTATAACGTATAACGTATAACGTATAACGTATAACGTATAACGTATAACGTATAACGTATAACGTATAACGTATAACGTATAACGTATAACGTATAACGTATAACGTATAACGTATAACGTATAACGTATAACGTATAACGTATAACGTATAACGTATAACGTATAACGTATAACGTATAACGTATAACGTATAACGTATAACGTATAACGTATAACGTATAACGTATAACGTATAACGTATAACGTATAACGTATAACGTATAACGTATAACGTATAACGTATAACGTATAACGTATAACGTATAACGTATAACGTATAACGTATAACGTATAACGTATAACGTATAACGTATAACGTATAACGTATAACGTATAACATATAACGTATAACATATAACGTATAAGGTGTAAAGTATAACGCATAACGTATAACGAATAACGTATAACGTATAAGGTGTAACGTATAACGCATAACGTATAACGTATAACGTATAACGTATAACGTATAACGTATAACGTATAACGTATAACGTATAACGTATAACGTATAACGTATAACGTATAACGTATAACGTATAACGTATAACGTATAACGTATAAAGTATAACGTATAACGTATAACATATAACGTATAACATATAACGTATAAGGTGTAAAGTATAACGCATAACGTATAACGAATAACGTATAACGTATAAGGTGTAAAGTATAACGCATAACGTATAACGAATAACGTATAACGTATAAGGTGTAACGTATAACGCATAACGTATAACGTATAACGTATAACGTATAACGTATAACGTATAACGTATAACGTATAACGTATAACGTATAACGTATAACGTATAACGTATAGCGTATAACGTATAACGTATAACGTATAGCGTATAACGTATAACGTATAACGTATAACGTATAACGTATAACGTATAACGTATAACGTATAACGTATAACGTATAACGTATAACGTATAACGTATAACGTATAACGTATAACGTATAACGTATAACGTATAACGTATAACGTATAACGTATAACGTATAACGTATAACGTATAACGTATAACGTATAACGTATAACGTATAACGTATAACGTATAACGTATAACGTATAACGTATAACGTATAACGTATAACGTATAACGTATAACGTATAACGTATAACGTATAACGTATAACGTATAACGTATAACGTATAACGTATAACGTATAACGTATAACGTATAACGTATAACGTATAACGTATAACGTATAACGTATAACGTATAACGTATAACGTATAACGTATAACGTATAACGTATAACGTATAACGTATAACGTATAACGTATAACGTATAACGTATAACGTATAACGTATAACGTATAACGTATAACGTATAACGTATAACGTATAACGTATAACGTATAACGTATAACGTATAACGTATAACGTATAACGTATAACGTATAACGTATAACGTATAACGTATAACGTATAACGTATAACGTATAACGTATAACGTATAACGTATAACGTATAACGTATAACGTATAACGTATAACGTATAACGTATAACGTATAACGTATAACGTATAACGTATAACGTATAACGTATAACGTATAACGTATAACGTATAACGTATAACGTATAACGTATAACGTATAACGTATAACGTATAACGTATAACGTATAACGTATAACGTATAACGTATAACGTATAACGTATAACGTATAACGTATAACGTATAACGTATAACGTATAACGTATAACGTATAACGTATAACGTATAACGTATAACGTATAACGTATAACGTATAACGTATAACGTATAACGTATAACGTATAACGTATAACGTATAACGTATAACGTATAACGTATAACGTATAACGTATAACGTATAACGTATAACGTATAACGTATAACGTATAACGTATAACGTATAACGTATAACGTATAACGTATAACGTATAACGTATAACGTATAACGTATAACGTATAACGTATAACGTATAACGTATAACGTATAACGTATAACGTATAACGTATAACGTATAACGTATAACGTATAACGTATAACGTATAACGTATAACGTATAACGTATAACGTATAACGTATAACGTATAACGTATAACGTATAACGTATAACGTATAACGTATAACGTATAACGTATAACGTATAACGTATAACGTATAACATATAACGTATAACATATAACGTATAAGGTGTAAAGTATAACGCATAACGTATAACGAATAACGTATAACGTATAAGGTGTAACGTATAACGCATAACGTATAACGTATAACGTATAACGTATAACGTATAACGTATAACGTATAACGTATAACGTATAACGTATAACGTATAACGTATAACGTATAACGTATAACGTATAACGTATAACGTATAACGTATAAAGTATAACGTATAACGTATAACATATAACGTATAACATATAACGTATAAGGTGTAAAGTATAACGCATAACGTATAACGAATAACGTATAACGTATAAGGTGTAAAGTATAACGCATAACGTATAACGAATAACGTATAACGTATAAGGTGTAACGTATAACGCATAACGTATAACGTATAACGTATAACGTATAACGTATAACGTATAACGTATAACGTATAACGTATAACGTATAACGTATAACGTATAACGTATAGCGTATAACGTATAACGTATAACGTATAGCGTATAACGTATAACGTATAACGTATAACGTATAACGTATAACGTATAACGTATAACGTATAACGTATAACGTATAACGTATAACGTATAACGTATAACGTATAACGTATAACGTATAACGTATAACGTATAACGTATAACGTATAACGTATAACGTATAACGTATAACGTATAACGTATAACGTATAACGTATAACGTATAACGTATAACGTATAACGTATAACGTATAACGTATAACGTATAACGTATAACGTATAACGTATAACGTATAACGTATAACGTATAACGTATAACGTATAACGTATAACGTATAACGTATAACGTATAACGTATAACGTATAACGTATAACGTATAACGTATAACGTATAACGTATAACGTATAACGTATAACGTATAACGTATAACGTATAACGTATAACGTATAACGTATAACGTATAACGTATAACGTATAACGTATAACGTATAACGTATAACGTATAACGTATAACGTATAACGTATAACGTATAACGTATAACGTATAACGTATAACGTATAACGTATAACGTATAACGTATAACGTATAACGTATAACGTATAACGTATAACGTATAACGTATAACGTATAACGTATAACGTATAACGTATAACGTATAACGTATAACGTATAACGTATAACGTATAACGTATAACGTATAACGTATAACGTATAACGTATAACGTATAACGTATAACGTATAACGTATAACGTATAACGTATAACGTATAACGTATAACGTATAACGTATAACGTATAACGTATAACGTATAACGTATAACGTATAACGTATAACGTATAACGTATAACGTATAACGTATAACGTATAACGTATAACGTATAACGTATAACGTATAACGTATAACGTATAACGTATAACGTATAACGTATAACGTATAACGCATAACGTATAACGAATAACATATAACGTATAAGGTGTAAAGTATAACGCATAACGTATAACGAATAACGTATAACGTATAAGGTGTAACGTATAACGCATAACGTATAACGTATAACGTATAACGTATAACGTATAACGTATAACGTATAACGTATAACGTATAACGTATAACGTATAACGTATAACGTATAACGTATAACGTATAACGTATAACGTATAACGTATAACGTATAAAGTATAACGTATAACGTATAACATATAACGTATAACATATAACGTATAAGGTGTAAAGTATAACGCATAACGTATAACGAATAACGTATAACGTATAAGGTGTAACGTATAACGCATAACGTATAACGTATAACGTATAACGTATAAGGTGTAACGTATAACGTATAACGTATAACGTATAACGTATAAGGTGTAACGTATAACGTATAACGTATAACGTATAACGTATAACGTATAACGTATAACGTATAACGTATAACGTATAACGTATAACGTATAACGTATAACGTATAACGTATAACGTATAACGTATAACGTATAACGTATAACGTATAACGTATAACGTATAACGTATAACGTATAACGTATAACGTATAACGTATAACGTATAACGTATAACGTATAACGTATAAAGTATAACGTATAACGTATAACATATAACGTATAACATATAACGTATAAGGTGTAAAGTATAACGCATAACGTATAACGAATAACATATAACGTATAAGGTGTAAAGTATAACGCATAACGTATAACGAATAACGTATAACGTATAAGGTGTAACGTATAACGCATAACGTATAACGTATAACGTATAACGTATAACGCATAACGTATAACGTATAACGTATAACGTATAAGGTGTAACGTATAACGCATAACGTATAACGTATAACGTATAACGTATAACGTATAACGTATAACGTATAACGTATAACGTATAACGTATAACGTATAACGTATAACGTATAACGTATAACGTGTAACGTATAACGTATAACGTATAACGTATAACGTATAACGTATTACGTATAACGTATAACGTATAACGTATAACGTATAACGTATAACGTATAACGTATAACGTATAACGTATAACGTATAACGTATAACGTATAACGTATAACGTATAACGTATAACGTATAACGTATAACGTATAACGTATAACGTATAACGTATAACGTATAACGTATAACGTATAACGTATAACGTATAACGTATAACGTATAACGTATAACGTATAACGTATAACGTATAACGTATAACGTATAACGTATAACGTATAACGTATAACGTATAACGTATAACGTATAACGTATAACGTATAACGTATAACGTATAACGTATAACGTATAACGTATAACGTATAACGTATAACGTATAACGTATAACGTATAACGTATAACGTATAACGTATAACGTATAACGTATAACGTATAACGTATAACGTATAACGTATAACGTATAACGTATAACGTATAACGTATAACGTATAACGTATAACGTATAACGTATAACGTATAACGTATAACGTATAACGTATAACGTATAACGTATAACGTATAACGTATAACGTATAACGTATAACGTATAACGTATAACGTATAACGTATAACGTATAACGTATAACGTATAACGTATAACGTATAACGTATAACGTATAACGTATAACGTATAACGTATAACGTATAACGTATAACGTATAACGTATAACGTATAAAGTATAACGTATAACGTATAACGTATAACATATAACGTATAACATATAACGTATAAGGTGTAAAGTATAACGCATAACGTATAACGAATAACGTATAACGTATAAGGTGTAACGTATAACGCATAACGTATAACGTATAACGTATAACGTATAAGGTGTAACGTATAACGCATAACGTATAACGTATAACGTATAACGTATAAGGTGTAACGTATAACGCATAACGTATAACGTATAACGTATAACGTATAACGTATAACGTATAACGTATAACGTATAACGTATAACGTATAACGTATAACGTATAACGTATAACGTATAACGTATAACGTATAACGTATAACGTATAACGTATAAGGTATAACGTATAACGTATAACGTATAACGTATAACGTATAACGTATAACGTATAACGTATAACGTATAACGTATAACGTATAACGTATAACGTATAACGTATAACGTATAACGTATAACGTATAACGTATAACGTATAACGTATAAAGTATAACGTATAACGTATAACATATAACGTATAACATATAACGTATAAGGTGTAAAGTATAACGCATAACGTATAACGAATAACGTATAACGTATAAGGTGTAACGTATAACGCATAACGTATAACGTATAACGTATAACGTATAACGTATAAGGTGTAACGTATAACGTATAACGTATAACGTATAACGTATAACGTATAACGTATAACGTATAACGTATAACGTATAACGTATAACGTATAACGTATAACGTATAACGTATAACGTATAACGTATAACGTATAACGTATAACGTATAACGTATAACGTATAACGTATAACGTATAACGTATAACGTATAACGTATAACGTATAACGTATAACGTATAACGTATAACGTATAACGTATAACGTATAACGTATAACGTATAACGTATAACGTATAACGTATAACGTATAACGTATAACGTATAACGTATAACGTATAACGTATAACGTATAACGTATAACGTATAACGTATAACGTATAACGTATAACGTATAACGTATAACGTATAACGTATAACGTATAACGTATAAAGTATAACGTATAACGTATAACGTATAACATATAACGTATAACATATAACGTATAAGGTGTAAAGTATAACGCATAACGTATAACGAATAACGTATAACGTATAACGTATAACGTATAACGTATAACGTATAACGTATAACGTATAACGTATAACGTATAACGTATAACGTATAACGTATAACGTATAACGTATAACGTATAACGTATATCGTATAACGTATAACGTATAACGTATAACGTATAACGTATAACGTATAACGTATAACGTATAACGTATAACGTATAACGCATAACGTATAACGTATAACGTATAACGTATAACGTATAACGTATAACGTATAAAGTATAACGTATAACGTATAACGTATAACATATAACGTATAACATATAACGTATAAGGTGTAAAGTATAACGCATAACGTATAACGAATAACGTATAACGTATAAGGTGTAACGTATAACGCATAACGTATAACGTATAACGTATAACGTATAACGTATAAGGTGTAACGTATAACGCATAACGTATAACGTATAACGTATAACGTATAACGTATAACGTATAACGTATAACGTATAACGTATAACGTATAACGTATAACGTATAACGTATAACGTATAACGTATAACGTATAACGTATAACGTATAACGTATAACGTATAACGTATAACGTATAACGTATAACGTATAACGTATAACGTATAACGTATAACGTATAACGTATAACGTATAACGTATAACGTATAACGTATAACGTATAACGTATAACGTATAACGTATAAGGTGTAAAGTATAACGCATAACGTATAACGAATAACGTATAACGTATAAGGTGTAACGTATAACGCATAACGTATAACGTATAACGTATAACGTATAAGGTGTAACGTATAACGTATAACGTATAACGTATAACGAATAACGTATAACGTATAAGGTGTAACGTATAACGCATAACGTATAACGTATAACGTATAACGTATAACGCATAACGTATAACGTATAACGTATAACGTATAAGGTGTAACGTATAACGCATAACGTATAACGTATAACGTATAACGTATAACGTATAACGTATAACGTATAACGTATAACGTATAACGTATAACGTATAACGTATAACGTATAACGTATAACGTATAACGTATAACGTATAACGTATAACGTATAACGTATAACGTATAACGTATAACGTATAACGTATAACGTATAACGTATAACGTATAACGTATAACGTATAACGTATAACGTATAACGTATAACGTATAACGTATAACGTATAACGTATAACGTATAACGTATAACGTATAACGTATAACGTATAACGTATAACGTATAACGTATAACGTATAACGTATAACGTATAACGTATAACGTATAACGTATAACGTATAACGTATAACGTATAACGTATAACGTATAACGTATAACGTATAACGTATAACGTATAACGTATAACGTATAACGTATAACGTATAACGTATAACGTATAACGTATAACGTATAACGTATAACGTATAACGTATAACGTATAACGTATAACGTATAACGTATAACGTATAACGTATAACGTATAACGTATAACGTATAACGTATAACGTATAACGTATAACGTATAACGTATAACGTATAACGTATAACGTATAACGTATAACGTATAACGTATAACGTATAACGTATAACGTATAACGTATAACGTATAACGTATAACGTATAACGTATAACGTATAACGTATAACGTATAACGTATAACGTATAACGTATAACGTATAACGTATAACGTATAACGTATAACGTATAACGTATAACGTATAACGTATAACGTATAACGTATAACGTATAACGTATAACGTATAACGTATAACGTATAACGTATAACGTATAACGTATAACGTATAACGTATAACGTATAACGTATAACGTATAACGTATAACGTATAACGTATAACGTATAACGTATAACGTATAACGTATAACGTATAACGTATAACGTATAACGTATAACGTATAACGTATAACGTATAACGTATAACGTATAACGTATAACGTATAACGTATAACGTATAACGTATAACGTATAACGTATAACGTATAACGTATAACGTATAACGTATAACGTATAACGTATAACGTATAAAGTATAACGTATAACGTATAACATATAACGTATAACATATAACGTATAAGGTGTAAAGTATAACGCATAACGTATAACGAATAACGTATAACGTATAAGGTGTAACGTATAACGCATAACGTATAACGTATAACGTATAACGTATAACGTATAACGTATAACGTATAACGTATAACGTATAACGTATAACGTATAACGTATAACGTATAACGTATAACGTATAACGTATAACGTATAAAGTATAACGTATAACGTATAACATATAACGTATAACATATAACGTATAAGGTGTAAAGTATAACGCATAACGTATAACGAATAACGTATAACGTATAAGGTGTAACGTATAACGCATAACGTATAACGTATAACGTATAACGTATAAGGTGTAACGTATAACGTATAACGTATAACGTATAACGAATAACGTATAACGTATAAGGTGTAACGTATAACGCATAACGTATAACGTATAACGTATAACGTATAACGCATAACGTATAACGTATAACGTATAACGTATAAGGTGTAACGTATAACGCATAACGTATAACGTATAACGTATAACGTATAACGTATAACGTATAACGTATAACGTATAACGTATAACGTATAACGTATAACGTATAACGTATAACGTATAACGTATAACGTATAACGTATAACGTATAACGTATAACGTATAACGTATAACGTATAACGTATAACGTATAACGTATAACGTATAACGTATAACGTATAACGTATAACGTATAACGTATAACGTATAACGTATAACGTATAACGTATAACGTATAACGTATAACGTATAACGTATAACGTATAACGTATAACGTATAACGTATAACGTATAACGTATAACGTATAACGTATAACGTATAACGTATAACGTATAACGTATAACGTATAACGTATAACGTATAACGTATAACGTATAACGTATAACGTATAACGTATAACGTATAACGTATAACGTATAACGCGTATAACGTATAACGTATAACGTATAACGTATAACGTATAACGTATAACGTATAACGTATAACGTATAACGTATAACGTATAACGTATAACGTATAACGTATAACGTATAACGTATAACGTATAACGTATAACGTATAACGTATAACGTATAACGTATAACGTATAACGTATAACGTATAACGTATAACGTATAACGTATAACGTATAACGTATAACGTATAACGTATAACGTATAACGTATAACGTATAACGTATAACGTATAACGTATAACGTATAACGTATAACGTATAACGTATAACGTATAACGTATAACGTATAACGTATAACGTATAACGTATAACGTATAACGTATAACGTATAACGTATAACGTATAACGTATAACGTATAACGTATAACGTATAACGTATAACGTATAACGTATAACGTATAACGTATAACGTATAACGTATAAAGTATAACGTATAACGTATAACGTATAACATATAACGTATAACATATAACGTATAAGGTGTAAAGTATAACGAATAACGTATAACGTATAAGGTGTAACGTATAACGCATAACGTATAACGTATAACGTATAACGTATAAGGTGTAACGTATAACGCATAACGTATAACGTATAACGTATAACGTATAACGTATAACGTATAACGTATAACGTATAACGTATAACGTATAACGTATAACGTATAACGTATAACGTATAACGTATAACGTATAACGTATAACGTATAACGTATAACGTATAACGTATAACGTATAACGTATAACGTATAACGTATAACGTATAACGTATAACGTATAACGTATAACGTATAACGTATAACGTATAACGTATAACGTATAACGTATAACGTATAACGTATAACGTATAACGTATAACGTATAACGTATAACGTATAACGTATAACGTATAACGTATAACGTATAACGTATAACGTATAACGTATAACGTATAACGTATAACGTATAACGTATAACGTATAACGTATAACGTATAAAGTATAACGTATAACGTATAACATATAACGTATAACATATAACGTATAAGGTGTAAAGTATAACGCATAACGTATAACGAATAACGTATAACGTATAAGGTGTAACGTATAACGCATAACGTATAACGTATAACGTATAACGTATAACGTATAACGTATAACGTATAACGTATAACGTATAACGTATAACGTATAACGTATATCGTATAACGTATAACGTATAACGTATAAAGTATAACGTATAACGTATAACATATAACGTATAACATATAACGTATAAGGTGTAAAGTATAACGCATAACGTATAACGAATAACGTATAACGTATAAGGTGTAACGTATAACGCATAACGTATAACGTATAACGTATAACGTATAACGTATAACGTATAACGTATAACGTATAACGTATAACGTATAACGTATAACGTATAACGTATAACGTATAAAGTATAACGTATAACGTATAACATATAACGTATAACATATAACGTATAAGGTGTAAAGTATAACGCATAACGTATAACGAATAACGTATAACGTATAAGGTGTAACGTATAACGCATAACGTATAACGTATAACGTATAACGTATAAGGTGTAACGTATAACGTATAACGTATAACGTATAACGTATAACGTATAACGTATAACGTATAAAGTATAACGTATAACGTATAACATATAACGTATAACATATAACGTATAAGGTGTAAAGTATAACGCATAACGTATAACGTATAACGTATAACGTATAACGTATAACGTATAACGTATAAAGTATAACGTATAACGTATAACGTATAACATATAACGTATAACATATAACGTATAAGGTGTAAAGTATAACGCATAACGTATAACGAATAACGTATAACGTATAAGGTGTAACGTATAACGCATAACGTATAACGTATAACGTATAACGTATAACGTATAAGGTGTAACGTATAACGCATAACGTATAACATATAACGTATAACGTATAAGGTGTAACGTATAACGTATAACGTATAACGTATAACGTATAACGTATAACGTATAACGTATAACGTATAACGTATAACGTATAAAGTATAACGTATAACGTATAACATATAACGTATAACATATAACGTATAAGGTGTAACGTATAACGCATAACGTATAACGTATAACGTATAACGTATAAGGTGTAACGTATAACGTATAACGTATAACGTATAACGTATAACGTATAACGTATAACGTATAACGTATAAAGTATAACGTATAACGTATAACATATAACGTATAACATATAACGTATAAGGTGTAAAGTATAACGCATAACGTATAACGTATAACGTATAACGTATAACGTATAACGTATAACGTATAAAGTATAACGTATAACGTATAACGTATAACATATAACGTATAACATATAACGTATAAGGTGTAAAGTATAACGCATAACGTATAACGAATAACGTATAACGTATAAGGTGTAACGTATAACGCATAACGTATAACGTATAACGTATAACGTATAACGTATAAGGTGTAACGTATAACGCATAACGTATAACGTATAACGTATAACGTATAACGTATAACGTATAACGTATAACGTATAACGTATAACGTATAACGTATAACGTATAACGTATAACGTATAACGTATAACGTATAACGTATAACGTATAACGTATAACGTATAACGTATAACGTATAACGTATAACGTATAACGTATAACGTATAACGTATAACGTATAACGTATAACGTATAACGTATAACGTATAACGTATAACGTATAACGTATAACGTATAACGTATAACGTATAACGTATAAAGTATAACGTATAACGTATAACATATAACGTATAAGTTGTAAAGTATAACGCATAACGTATAACGAATAACGTATAACGTATAAGGTGTAACGTATAACGCATAACGTATAACGTATAACGTATAACGTATAACGTATAACGTATAACGTATAACGTATAACGTATAACGTATAACGTATAACGTATAACGTATAACGTATAACGTATAAAGTATAACGTATAACGTATAACATATAACGTATAACATATAACGTATAAGGTGTAAAGTATAACGCATAACGTATAACGAATAACGTATAACGTATAAGGTGTAACGTATAACGCATAACGTATAACGTATAACGTATAACGTATAACGTATAACGTATAACGTATAACGTATAACGTATAACGTATAACGTATAACGTATAACGTATAACGTATAACGTATAAAGTATAACGTATAACGTATAACGTATAACATATAACGTATAACATATAACGTATAAGGTGTAAAGTATAACGCATAACGTATAACGAATAACGTATAACGTATAAGGTGTAACGTATAACGCATAACGTATAACGTATAACGTATAACGTATAAGGTGTAACGTATAACGCATAACGTATAACGTATAACGTATAACGTATAACGTATAACGTATAACGTATAACGTATAACGTATAACGTATAACGTATAACGTATAACGTATAACGTATAACGTATAACGTATAACGTATAACGTATAACGTATAACGTATAACGTATAACGTATAACGTATAACGTATAACGTATAACGTATAACGTATAACGTATAACGTATAACGTATAACGTATAACGTATAACGTATAACGTATAACGTATAACGTATAACGTATAACGTATAACGTATAACGTATAACGTATAACGTATAACGTATAACGTATAACGTATAACGTATAACGTATAACGTATAACGTATAACGTATAACGTATAACGTATAACGTATAACGTATAACGTATAAAGTATAACGTATAACGTATAACATATAACGTATAACATATAACGTATAAGGTGTAAAGTATAACGCATAACGTATAACGAATAACGTATAACGTATAAGGTGTAACGTATAACGCATAACGTATAACGTATAACGTATAACGTATAACGTATAACGTATAACGTATAACGTATAACGTATAACGTATAACGTATAACGTATAACGTATAACGTATAACGTATAACGTATAAAGTATAACGTATAACGTATAACATATAACGTATAACATATAACGTATAAGGTGTAAAGTATAACGCATAACGTATAACGAATAACGTATAACGTATAAGGTGTAACGTATAACGCATAACGTATAACGTATAACGTATAACGTATAACGTATAACGTATAACGTATAACGTATAACGTATAACGTATAACGTATAACGTATAACGTATAACGTATAACGTATAACGTATAAAGTATAACGTATAACGTATAACATATAACGTATAACATATAACGTATAAGGTGTAAAGTATAACGCATAACGTATAACGAATAACGTATAACGTATAAGGTGTAACGTATAACGCATAACGTATAACGTATAACGTATAACGTATAAGGTGTAACGTATAACGTATAACGTATAACGTATAACGTATAACGTATAACGTATAACGTATAAAGTATAACGTATAACGTATAACATATAACGTATAACATATAACGTATAAGGTGTAAAGTATAACGCATAACGTATAACGTATAACGTATAACGTATAACGTATAACGTATAACGTATAAAGTATAACGTATAACGTATAACGTATAACATATAACGTATAACATATAACGTATAAGGTGTAAAGTATAACGCATAACGTATAACGAATAACGTATAACGTATAAGGTGTAACGTATAACGCATAACGTATAACGTATAACGTATAACGTATAACGTATAAGGTGTAACGTATAACGCATAACGTATAACGTATAACGTATAACGTATAAGGTGTAACGTATAACGTATAACGTATAACGTATAACGTATAACGTATAACGTATAACGTATAACGTATAAAGTATAACGTATAACGTATAACATATAACGTATAACATATAACGTATAAGGTGTAACGTATAACGCATAACGTATAACGTATAACGTATAACGTATAAGGTGTAACGTATAACGTAT
Organism: Lasioglossum calceatum; assembly: GCA_963966675.1. Classification (NCBI taxonomy): domain Eukaryota; kingdom Metazoa; phylum Arthropoda; class Insecta; order Hymenoptera; family Halictidae; genus Lasioglossum; species Lasioglossum calceatum. The sequence goes on from CAXAAD010000383.1 coordinate 101,258, forward strand.
AACGTATAACGTATAACGTATAACGTATAACGTATAACGTATAACGTATAAAGTATAACGTATAACGTATAACATATAACGTATAACATATAACGTATAAGGTGTAAAGTATAACGCATAACGTATAACGTATAACGTATAACGTATAACGTATAACGTATAACGTATAAAGTATAACGTATAACGTATAACGTATAACATATAACGTATAACATATAACGTATAAGGTGTAAAGTATAACGCATAACGTATAACGAATAACGTATAACGTATAAGGTGTAACGTATAACGCATAACGTATAACGTATAACGTATAACGTATAACGTATAAGGTGTAACGTATAACGCATAACGTATAACGTATAACGTATAACGTATAACGTATAACGTATAACGTATAACGTATAACGTATAACGTATAACGTATAACGTATAACGTATAACGTATAACGTATAACGTATAACGTATAACGTATAACGTATAACGTATAACGTATAACGTATAACGTATAACGTATAACGTATAACGTATAACGTATAACGTATAACGTATAACGTATAACGTATAACGTATAACGTATAACGTATAACGTATAAAGTATAACGTATAACGTATAACATATAACGTATAAGTTGTAAAGTATAACGCATAACGTATAACGAATAACGTATAACGTATAAGGTGTAACGTATAACGCATAACGTATAACGTATAACGTATAACGTATAACGTATAACGTATAACGTATAACGTATAACGTATAACGTATAACGTATAACGTATAACGTATAAAGTATAACGTATAACGTATAACATATAACGTATAACATATAACGTATAAGGTGTAAAGTATAACGCATAACGTATAACGAATAACGTATAACGTATAAGGTGTAACGTATAACGCATAACGTATAACGTATAACGTATAACGTATAACGTATAACGTATAACGTATAACGTATAACGTATAACGTATAACGTATAACGTATAACGTATAACGTATAACGTATAACGTATAACGTATAACGTATAACGTATAACGTATAACGTATAACGTATAACGTATAACGTATAACGTATAACGTATAACGTATAACGTATAACGTATAACGTATAACGTATAACGTATAACGTATAACGTATAACGTATAACGTATAACGTATAACGTATAACGTATAACGTATAACGTATAACGTATAACGTATAACGTATAACGTATAACGTATAACGTATAACGTATAACGTATGACGTATAACGTATAACGTATAACGTATAACGTATAACGTATAACGTATAACGTATAACGTATAACGTATAACGTATAACGTATAACGTATAACGTATAACGTATAACGTATAACGTATAACGTATAACGTATAACGTATAACGCATAACGTATAACGTATAACGTATAACGTATAACGCATAACATATAACGTATAACGTATAACGTATAACGTATAACGTATAACGTATAACGTATAACGTATAACGTATAACGTATAACGTATAACGTATAACGTATAACGTATAACGTATAACGTATAACGTATAACGTATAACGTATAACGTATAACGTATAACGTATAACGTATAACGTATAACGTATAACGTATAACGTATAACGTATAACGTATGACGTATAACGTATAACGTATAACGTATAACGTATAAGGTGTAACGTATAACGCAAAACGTATAACGTATAACGTATAACGTATAACGTATAACGTATAACGCATAACATATAACGTATAAGGTGTAACGTATAACGCATAACGTATAACGTATAACGTATAACGTATGAGGTGTAACGTATAACGCATAACGAATAACGTATAACGTATAACGTATAAGGTGTAACGTATAACGCATAACGTATAACGTGTAACGTATAACGTATAACGTATAACGTATAACGTATAACGTATAACGTATAACGTATAACGTATAACGTATAACGTATAAAGTATAACGTATAACGCATAACATATAACGTATATTGTGTAACGTATAACGCATAAAGTATAACGTATAACGTATAACGTATAAGGTGTAACGTATAACGCATAACGTATAAGGTGTAACGTATAACGCATAACGTATAACGTATAACGTATAACGTATAACGTATAACGTATAACGTATAACGTATAACGTATAACGTATAACGTATAACGTATAACGTATAACGTATAACGTATAACGTATAACGTATAACGTATAACGAATAACGTATAACGTATAACGTATAACGTATAACGTATAACGTATAACGTATAACGTATAACGTATAACGTATAACGTATAACGTATAACGTATAACGTATAACGTATAACGTATAACGTATAACGTATAACGTATAACGTATAACGTATAACGTATAACGTATAACGTATAACGTATAACGTATAACGTATAACGTATAACGTATAACGTATAACGTATAACGTATAACGTATAACGTATAACGTATAACGTATAACGTATAACGTATAACGTATAACGTATAACGTATAACGTATAACGTATAACGTATAACGTATAACGTATAACGTATAACGTATAACGTATAACGTATAACGTATAACGTATAACGTATAACGTATAACGTATAACGTATAACGTATAACGTATAACGTATAACGTATAACGTATAACGTATAACGTATAACGTATAACGTATAACGTATAACGTATAACGTATAACGTATAACGTATAACGTATAACGTATAACGTATAACGTATAACGTATAACGTATAACGTATAACGTATAACGTATAACGTATAACGTATAACGTATAACGTATAACGTATAACGTATAACGTATAACGTATAACGTATAACGTATAACGTATAACGTATAACGTATAACGTATAACGTATAACGTATAACGTATAACGTATAACGTATAACGTATAACGTATAACGTATAACGTATAACGTATAACGTATAACGTATAACGTATAACGTATAACGTATAAGGTGTAACGTATAACGTATAACGTATAACGTATAACGTATAACGTATAACGTATAACGTATAACGTATAAAGTATAACGTATAACGTATAACATATAACGTATAACATATAACGTATAAGGTGTAACGTATAACGCATAACGTATAACGTATAACGTATAACGTATAAGGTGTAACGTATAACGTATAACGTATAACGTATAACGTATAACGTATAACGTATAACGTATAACGTATAAAGTATAACGTATAACGTATAACATATAACGTATAACATATAACGTATAAGGTGTAAAGTATAACGCATAACGTATAACGTATAACGTATAACGTATAACGTATAACGTATAACGTATAAAGTATAACGTATAACGTATAACGTATAACATATAACGTATAACATATAACGTATAAGGTGTAAAGTATAACGCATAACGTATAACGAATAACGTATAACGTATAAGGTGTAACGTATAACGCATAACGTATAACGTATAACGTATAACGTATAACGTATAAGGTGTAACGTATAACGCATAACGTATAACGTATAACGTATAACGTATAACGTATAACGTATAACGTATAACGTATAACGTATAACGTATAACGTATAACGTATAACGTATAACGTATAACGTATAACGTATAACGTATAACGTATAACGTATAACGTATAACGTATAACGTATAACGTATAACGTATAACGTATAACGTATAACGTATAACGTATAACGTATAACGTATAACGTATAACGTATAACGTATAACGTATAAAGTATAACGTATAACGTATAACATATAACGTATAAGTTGTAAAGTATAACGCATAACGTATAACGAATAACGTATAACGTATAAGGTGTAACGTATAACGCATAACGTATAACGTATAACGTATAACGTATAACGTATAACGTATAACGTATAACGTATAACGTATAACGTATAACGTATAACGTATAACGTATAACGTATAAAGTATAACGTATAACGTATAACATATAACGTATAACATATAACGTATAAGGTGTAAAGTATAACGCATAACGTATAACGAATAACGTATAACGTATAAGGTGTAACGTATAACGCATAACGTATAACGTATAACGTATAACGTATAACGTATAACGTATAACGTATAACGTATAACGTATAACGTATAACGTATAACGTATAACGTATAACGTATAACGTATAACGTATAACGTATAACGTATAACGTATAACGTATAACGTATAACGTATAACGTATAACGTATAACGTATAACGTATAACGTATAACGTATAACGTATAACGTATAACGTATAACGTATAACGTATAACGTATAACGTATAACGTATAACGTATAACGTATAACGTATAACGTATAACGTATAACGTATAACGTATAACGTATAACGTATAACGTATAACGTATAACGTATAACGTATAACGTATAACGTATAACGTATAACGTATAACGTATAACGTATAACGTATAACGTATGACGTATAACGTATAACGTATAACGTATAACGTATAACGTATAACGTATAACGTATAACGTATAACGTATAACGTATAACGTATAACGTATAACGTATAACGTATAACGTATAACGTATAACGTATAACGTATAACGCATAACGTATAACGTATAACGTATAACGTATAACGCATAACATATAACGTATAACGTATAACGTATAACGTATAACGTATAACGTATAACGTATAACGTATAACGTATAACGTATAACGTATAACGTATAACGTATAACGTATAACGTATAACGTATAACGTATAACGTATAACGTATAACGTATAACGTATAACGTATAACGTATAACGTATAACGTATAACGTATAACGTATAACGTATAACGTATAACGTATGACGTATAACGTATAACGTATAACGTATAACGTATAAGGTGTAACGTATAACGCAAAACGTATAACGTATAACGTATAACGTATAACGTATAACGTATAACGCATAACATATAACGTATAAGGTGTAACGTATAACGCATAACGTATAACGTATAACGTATAACGTATGAGGTGTAACGTATAACGCATAACGAATAACGTATAACGTATAACGTATAAGGTGTAACGTATAACGCATAACGTATAACGTGTAACGTATAACGTATAACGTATAACGTATAACGTATAACGTATAACGTATAACGTATAACGTATAACGTATAACGTATAAAGTATAACGTATAACGCATAACATATAACGTATATTGTGTAACGTATAACGCATAAAGTATAACGTATAACGTATAACGTATAAGGTGTAACGTATAACGCATAACGTATAAGGTGTAACGTATAACGCATAACGTATAACGTATAACGTATAACGTATAACGTATAACGTATAACGTATAACGTATAACGTATAACGTATAACGTATAACGTATAACGTATAACGTATAACGTATAACGTATAACGTATAACGTATAACGTATAACGTATAACGTATAACGAATAACGTATAACGTATAACGTATAACGTATAACGTATAACGTATAACGTATAACGTATAACGTATAACGTATAACGTATAACGTATAACGTATAACGTATAACGTATAACGTATAACGTATAACGTATAACGTATAACGTATAACGTATAACGTATAACGTATAACGTATAACGTATAACGTATAACGTATAACGTATAACGTATAACGTATAACGTATAACGTATAACGTATAACGTATAACGTATAACGTATAACGTATAACGTATAACGTATAACGTATAACGTATAACGTATAACGTATAACGTATAACGTATAACGTATAACGTATAACGTATAACGTATAACGTATAACGTATAACGTATAACGTATAACGTATAACGTATAACGTATAACGTATAACGTATAACGTATAACGTATAACGTATAACGTATAACGTATAACGTATAACGTATAACGTATAACGTATAACGTATAACGTATAACGTATAACGTATAACGTATAACGTATAACGTATAACGTATAACGTATAACGTATAACGTATAACGTATAACGTATAACGTATAACGTATAACGTATAACGTATAACGTATAACGTATAACGTATAACGTATAACGTATAACGTATAACGTATAACGTATAACGTATAACGTATAACGTATAACGTATAACGTATAACGTATAACGTATAACGTATAACGTATAACGTATAACGTATAACGTATAACGTATAACGTATAACGTATAACGTATAACGTATAACGTATAACGTATAACGTATAACGTATAACGTATAACGTATAACGTATAACGTATAACGTATAACGTATAACGTATAACGTATAACGTATAACGTATAACGTATAACGTATAACGTATAACGTATAACGTATAACGTATAACGTATAACGTATAACGTATAACGTATAACGTATAACGTATAACGTATAACGTATAACGTATAACGTATAACGTATAACGTATAACGTATGACGTATAACGTATAACGTATAACGTATAACGTATAACGTATAACGTATAACGTATAACGTATAACGTATAACGTATAACGTATAACGTATAACGTATAACGTATAACGTATAACGTATAACGTATAACGTATAACGTATAACGTATAACGTATAACGTATAACGTATAACGTATAACGTATAACGTATAACGTATAACGTATAACGTATAACGTATAACGTATAACGTATAACGTATAACGTATAACGTATAACGTATAACGTATAACGTATAACGTATAACGTATAACGTATAACGTATAACGTATAACGTATAACGTATAACGTATAACGTATAACGTATAACGTATAACGTATAACGTATAACGTATAACGTATAACGTATAACGTATAACGTATAACGTATAACGTATAACGTATAACGTATAACGTATAACGTATAACGTATAACGTATAACGTATAACGTATAACGTATAACGTATAACGTATAACGTATAACGTATAACGTATAACGTATAACGTATAACGTATAACGTATAACGTATAACGTATAACGTATAACGTATAACGTATAACGTATAACGTATAACGTATAACGTATAACGTATAACGTATAACGTATAACGTATAACGTATAACGTATAACGTATAACGTATAACGTATAACGTATAACGTATAACGTATAACGTATAACGTATAACGTATAACGTATAACGTATAACGTATAAAGTATAACGTATAACGTATAACGTATAACATATAACGTATAACATATAACGTATAAGGTGTAAAGTATAACGCATAACGTATAACGAATAACGTATAACGTATAAGGTGTAACGTATAACGCATAACGTATAACGTATAACGTATAACGTATAAGGTGTAACGTATAACGCATAACGTATAACGTATAACGTATAACGTATAACGTATAACGTATAACGTATAACGTATAACGTATAACGTATAACGTATAACGTATAACGTATAACGTATAACGTATAACGTATAACGTATAACGTATAACGTATAACGTATAACGTATAACGTATAACGTATAACGTATAACGTATAACGTATAACGTATAACGTATAACGTATAACGTATAACGTATAACGTATAACGTATAACGTATAACGTATAACGTATAACGTATAACGTATAACGTATAACGTATAACGTATAACGTATAACGTATAACGTATAACGTATAACGTATAACGTATAACGTATAACGTATAACGTATAACGTATAACGTATAACGTATAACGTATAACGTATAACGTATAACGTATAACGTATAACGTATAACGTATAACGTATAACGTATAACGTATAACGTATAACGTATAACGTATAACGTATAACGTATAACGTATAACGTATAACGTATAACGTATAACGTATAAAGTATAACGTATAACGTATAACGTATAACATATAACGTATAACATATAACGTATAAGGTGTAAAGTATAACGCATAACGTATAACGAATAACGTATAACGTATAAGGTGTAACGTATAACGCATAACGTATAACGTATAACGTATAACGTATAAGGTGTAACGTATAACGCATAACGTATAACGTATAACGTATAACGTATAACGTATAACGTATAACGTATAACGTATAACGTATAACGTATAACGTATAACGTATAACGTATAACGTATAACGTATAACGTATAACGTATAACGTATAACGTATAACGTATAACGTATAACGTATAACGTATAACGTATAACGTATAACGTATAACGTATAACGTATAACGTATAACGTATAACGTATAACGTATAACGTATAACGTATAACGTATAACGTATAACGTATAACGTATAACGTATAACGTATAACGTATAACGAATAACGTATAACGTATAACGTATAACGTATAACGTATAACGTATAACGTATAACGTATAAAGTATAACGTATAACGTATAACATATAACGTATAACATATAACGTATAAGGTATAAAGTATAACGCATAACGTATAACGAATAACGTATAACGTATAAGGTGTAACGTATAACGCATAACGTATAACGTATAACGTATAACGTATAACGTATAACGTATAACGTATAACGTATAACGTATAACGTATAACGTATAACGTATAACGTATAACGTATAACGTATAAGGTGTAACGTATAACGCATAACGTATAACGTATAACGTATAACGTATAAGGTGTAACGTATAACGTATAACGTATAACGTATAACGTATAACGTATAACGTATAACGTATAACGTATAACGTATAACGTATAACGTATAACGTATAACGTATAACGTATAACGTATAACGTATAACGTATAACGTATAACGTATAAAGTATAACGTATAACGTATAACATATAACGTATAACATATAACGTATAAGGTGTAAAGTATAACGCATAACGTATAACGAATAACGTATAACGTATAAGGTGTAACGTATAACGCATAACGTATAACGTATAACGTATAACGTATAACGTATAACGTATAACGTATAACGTATAACGTATAACGTATAACGTATAACGTATAAAGTATAACGTATAACGTATAAAGTATAACGTATAACGTATAACGTATAACATATAACGTATAACATATAACGTATAAGGTGTAAAGTATAACGCATAACGTATAACGAATAACGTATAACGTATAACGTATAACGTATAACGTATAACGTATAACGTATAACGTATAACGTATAAAGTATAACGTATAACGTATAACATATAACGTATAACATATAACGTATAATCTGTAAAGTATAACGCATAACGTATAACGAATAACGTATAACGTATAAGGTGTAACGTATAACGCATAACGTATAACGTATAACGTATAACGTATAACGTATAACGTATAACGTATAACGTATAACGTATAACGTATAACGTATAACGTGTAAAGTATAACGTATAACGTATAACATATAACGTATAACATATAACGTATAAGGTGTAAAGTATAACGCATAACGTATAACGAATAACGTATAACGTATAAGGTGTAACGTATAACGCATAACGTATAACGTATAACGTATAACGTATAAGGTGTAACGTATAACGTATAACGTATAACGTATAACGTATAACGTATAACGTATAACGTATAACGTATAACGTATAACGTATAACGTATAACGTATAACGTATAACGTATAACGTATAACGTATAACGTATAACGTATAACGTATAACGTATAACGTATAACGTATAACGTATAACGTATAACGTATAACGTATAACGTATAACGTATAACGTATAACGTATAACGTATAACGTATAACGTATAACGTATAACGTATAACGTATAACGTATAACGTATAACGTATAACGTATAACGTATAACGTATAACGTATAACGTATAACGTATAACGTATAACGTATAACGTATAACGTATAACGTATAACGTATAACGTATAACGTATAACGTATAACGTATAACGTATAACGTATAACGTATAACGTATAACGTATAACGTATAACGTATAACGTATAACGTATAACGTATAAGGTATAACGTATAACGTATAACGTATAAAGTATAACGTATAACGTATAACGTATAACATATAACGTATAACATATAACGTATAAGGTGTAAAGTATAACGCATAACGTATAACGAATAACGTATAACGTATAAGGTGTAACGTATAACGCATAACGTATAACGTATAACGTATAACGTATAAGGTGTAACGTATAACGCATAACGTATAACGTATAACGTATAACGTATAACGTATAACGTATAACGTATAACGTATAACGTATAACGTATAACGTATAACGTATAACGTATAACGTATAACGTATAACGTATAACGTATAACGTATAACGTATAACGTATAACGTATAACGTATAACGTATAACGTATAACGTATAACGTATAACGTATAACGTATAACGTATAACGTATAACGTATAACGTATAACGTATAACGTATAACGTATAACGTATAACGTATAACGTATAACGTATAACGTATAACGTATAACGTATAACGTATAACGTATAACGTATAACGTATAACGTATAACGTATAACGTATAACGTATAACGTATAACGTATAACGTATAACGTATAACGTATAACGTATAACGTATAACGTATAACGTATAACGTATAACGTATAACGTATAACGTATAACGTATAACGTATAACGTATAACGTATAACGTATAACGTATAACGTATAACGTATAACGTATAACGTATAACGTATAACGTATAACGTATAACGTATAACGTATAACGTATAACGTATAACGTATAACGTATAACGTATAACGTATAACGTATAACGTATAACGTATAACGTATAACGTATAACGTATAACGTATAACGTATAACGTATAACGTATAACGTATAACGTATAACGTATAACGTATAACGTATAACGTATAACGTATAACGTATAACGTATAACGTATAACGTATAACGTATAACGTATAACGTATAACGTATAACGTATAACGTATAACGTATAACGTATAACGTATAACGTATAACGTATAACGTATAAAGTATAACGTATAACGTATAACGTATAACATATAACGTATAACATATAACGTATAAGGTGTAAAGTATAACGCATAACGTATAACGAATAACGTATAACGTATAAGGTGTAACGTATAACGCATAACGTATAACGTATAACGTATAACGTATAAGGTGTAACGTATAACGCATAACGTATAACGTATAACGTATAACGTATAACGTATAACGTATAACGTATAACGTATAACGTATAACGTATAACGTATAACGTATAACGTATAACGTATAACGTATAACGTATAACGTATAACGTATAACGTATAACGTATAACGTATAACGTATAACGTATAACGTATAACGTATAACGTATAACGTATAACGTATAACGTATAACGTATAACGTATAACGTATAACGTATAACGTATAACGTATAACGTATAACGTATAACGTATAACGTATAACGTATAACGTATAACGTATAACGTATAACGTATAACGTATAACGTATAACGTATAACGTATAACGTATAACGTATAACGTATAACGTATAACGTATAACGTATAACGTATAACGTATAACGTATAACGTATAACGTATAACGTATAACGTATAACGTATAACGTATAACGTATAACGTATAACGTATAACGTATAACGTATAACGTATAACGTATAACGTATAACGTATAACGTATAACGTATAACGTATAACGTATAACGTATAACGTATAACGTATAACGTATAACGTATAACGTATAACGTATAACGTATAACGTATAACGTATAACGTATAACGTATAACGTATAACGTATAACGTATAACGTATAACGTATAACGTATAACGTATAAAGTATAACGTATAACGTATAACGTATAACATATAACGTATAACATATAACGTATAAGGTGTAAAGTATAACGCATAACGTATAACGAATAACGTATAACGTATAAGGTGTAACGTATAACGCATAACGTATAACGTATAACGTATAACGTATAAGGTGTAACGTATAACGCATAACGTATAACGTATAACGTATAACGTATAACGTATAACGTATAACGTATAACGTATAACGTATAACGTATAACGTATAACGTATAACGTATAACGTATAACGTATAACGTATAACGTATAACGTATAACGTATAACGTATAACGTATAACGTATAACGTATAACGTATAACGTATAACGTATAACGTATAACGTATAACGTATAACGTATAACGTATAACGTATAACGTATAACGTATAACGTATAACGTATAACGTATAACGTATAACGTATAACGTATAACGTATAACGTATAACGTATAACGTATAACGAATAACGTATAACGTATAACGTATAACGTATAACGTATAACGTATAACGTATAACGTATAAAGTATAACGTATAACGTATAACATATAACGTATAACATATAACGTATAAGGTGTAAAGTATAACGCATAACGTATAACGAATAACGTATAACGTATAAGGTGTAACGTATAACGCATAACGTATAACGTATAACGTATAACGTATAACGTATAACGTATAACGTATAACGTATAACGTATAACGTATAACGTATAACGTATAACGTATAAGGTGTAACGTATAACGCATAACGTATAACGTATAACGTATAACGTATAAGGTGTAACGTATAACGTATAACGTATAACGTATAACGTATAACGTATAACGTATAACGTATAACGTATAACGTATAACGTATAACGTATAACGTATAACGTATAACGTATAACGTATAACGTATAACGTATAAAGTATAACGTATAACGTATAACATATAACGTATAACATATAACGTATAAGGTGTAAAGTATAACGCATAACGTATAACGAATAACGTATAACGTATAAGGTGTAACGTATAACGCCTAACGTATAACGTATAACGTATAACGTATAACGTATAACGTATAACGTATAACGTATAACGTATAACGTATAACGTATAACGTATAAAGTATAACGTATAACGTATAAAGTATAACGTATAACGTATAACGTATAACATATAACGTATAACATATAACGTATAAGGTGTAAAGTATAACGCATAACGTATAACGAATAACGTATAACGTATAACGTATAACGTATAACGTATAACGTATAACGTATAACGTATAACGTATAAAGTATAACGTATAACGTATAACATATAACGTATAACATATAACGTATAATCTGTAAAGTATAACGCATAACGTATAACGAATAACGTATAACGTATAAGGTGTAACGTATAACGCATAACGTATAACGTATAACGTATAACGTATAACGTATAACGTATAACGTATAACGTATAACGTATAACGTATAACGTATAACGTATAACGTGTAAAGTATAACGTATAACGTATAACATATAACGTATAACATATAACGTATAAGGTGTAAAGTATAACGCATAACGTATAACGAATAACGTATAACGTATAAGGTGTAACGTATAACGCATAACGTATAACGTATAACGTATAACGTATAAGGTGTAACGTATAACGTATAACGTATAACGTATAACGTATAACGTATAACGTATAACGTATAACGTATAACGTATAACGTATAACGTATAACGTATAACGTATAACGTATAACGTATAACGTATAACGTATAACGTATAACGTATAACGTATAACGTATAACGTATAACGTATAACGTATAACGTATAACGTATAACGTATAACGTATAACGTATAACGTATAACGTATAACGTATAACGTATAACGTATAACGTATAACGTATAACGTATAACGTATAACGTATAACGTATAACGTATAACGTATAACGTATAACGTATAACGTATAACGTATAACGTATAACGTATAACGTATAACGTATAACGTATAACGTATAACGTATAACGTATAACGTATAACGTATAACGTATAACGTATAACGTATAACGTATAACGTATAACGTATAACGTATAACGTATAACGTATAACGTATAACGTATAACGTATAACGTATAACGTATAACGTATAACGTATAACGTATAACGTATAACGTATAAGGTATAACGTATAACGTATAACGTATAAAGTATAACGTATAACGTATAACGTATAACATATAACGTATAACATATAACGTATAAGGTGTAAAGTATAACGCATAACGTATAACGAATAACGTATAACGTATAAGGTGTAACGTATAACGCATAACGTATAACGTATAACGTATAACGTATAAGGTGTAACGTATAACGCATAACGTATAACGTATAACGTGTAACGTATAACGTATAACGTATAACGTATAACGTATAACGTATAACGTATAACGTATAACGTATAACGTATAACGTATAACGTATAACGTATAACGTATAACGTATAACGTATAACGTATAACGTATAACGTATAACGTATAACGTATAACGTATAACGTATAACGTATAACGTATAACGTATAACGTATAACGTATAACGTATAACGTATAACGTATAACGTATAACGTATAACGTATAACGTATAACGTATAACGTATAACGTATAACGTATAACGTATAACGTATAACGTATAACGTATAACGTATAACGTATAACGTATAACGTATAACGTATAACGTATAACGTATAACGTATAACGTATAACGTATAACGTATAACGTATAACGTATAACGTATAACGTATAACGTATAACGTATAACGTATAACGTATAACGTATAACGTATAACGTATAACGTATAACGTATAACGTATAACGTATAACGTATAACGTATAACGTATAACGTATAACGTATAACGTATAACGTATAACGTATAACGTATAACGTATAACGTATAACGTATAACGTATAACGTATAACGTATAACGTATAACGTATAACGTATAACGTATAACGTATAACGTATAACGTATAACGTATAACGTATAACGTATAACGTATAACGTATAACGTATAACGTATAACGTATAACGTATAACGTATAACGTATAACGTATAACGTATAACGTATAACGTATAACGTATTAAGTATAACGTATAACGTATAACGTATAACATATAACGTATAACATATAACGTATAAGGTGTAAAGTATAACGCATAACGTATAACGAATAACGTATAACGTATAAGGTGTAACGTATAACGCATAACGTATAACGTATAACGTATAACGTATAAGGTGTAACGTATAACGCATAACGTATAACGTATAACGTATAACGTATAACGTATAACGTATAACGTATAACGTATAACGTATAACGTATAACGTATAACGTATAACGTATAACGTATAACGTATAACGTATAACGTATAACGTATAACGTATAACGTATAACGTATAACGTATAACGTATAACGTATAACGTATAACGTATAACGTATAACGTATAACGTATAACGTATAACGTATAACGTATAACGTATAACGTATAACGTATAACGTATAACGTATAACGTATAACGTATAACGTATAACGTATAACGTATAACGTATAACGTATAACGTATAACGTATAACGTATAACGTATAACGTATAACGTATAACGTATAACGTATAACGTATAACGTATAACGTATAACGTATAACGTATAACGTATAACGTATAACGTATAACGTATAACGTATAACGTATAACGTATAACGTATAACGTATAACGTATAACGTATAACGTATAACGTATAACGTATAACATATAACGTATAACATATAACGTATAAGGTGTAAAGTATAACGCATAACGTATAACGAATAACGTATAACGTATAAGGTGTAACGTATAACGCATAACGTATAACGTATAACGTATAACGTATAAGGTGTAACGTAGAACGCATAACGTATAACGTATAACGTATAACGTATAACGTATAACGTATAACGTATAACGTATAACGTATAACGTATAACGTATAACGTATAACGTATAACGTATAACGTATAACGTATAACGTATAACGTATAACGTATAACGTATAACGTATAACGTATAACGTATAACGTATAACGTATAACGTATAACGTATAACGTATAACGTATAACGTATAACGTATAACGTATAACGTATAACGTATAACGTATAACGTATAACGTATAACGTATAACGTATAACGTATAACGTATAACGTATAACGTATAACGTATAACGTATAACGTATAACGTATAACGTATAACGTATAACGTATAACGTATAACGTATAACGTATAACGTATAACGTATAACGTATAACGTATAACGTATAACGTATAACGTATAACGTATAACGTATAAAGTATAACGTATAACGTATAACATATAACGTATAACATATAACGTATAAGGTGTAAAGTATAACGCATAACGTATAACGAATAACGTATAACGTATAAGGTGTAACGTATAACGCATAACGTATAACGTATAACGTATAACGTATAACGTATAACGTATAACGTATAACGTATAACGTATAACGTATAACGTATAACGTATAACGTATAAAGTATAACGTATAACGTATAACATATAACGTATAACATATAACGTATAAGGTGTAAAGTATAACGCATAACGTATAACGAATAACGTATAACGTATAAGGTGTAACGTATAACGCATAACGTATAACGTATAACGTATAACGTATAAGGTGTAACGTATAACGTATAACGTATAACGTATAACGTATAACGTATAACGTATAACGTATAACGTATAACGTATAACGTATAACGTATAACGTATAACGTATAAAGTATAACGTATAACGTATAACATATAACGTATAACATATAACGTATAAGGTGTAAAGTATAACGCATAACGTATAACGAATAACGTATAACGTATAAGGTGTAACGTATAACGCATAACGTATAACGTATAACGTATAACGTATAACGTATAACGTATAACGTATAACGTATAACGTATAACGTATAACGTATAACGTATAAAGTATAACGTATAACGTATAAAGTATAACGTATAACGTATAACGTATAACATATAACGTATAACATATAACGTATAAGGTGTAAAGTATAACGCATAACGTATAACGAATAACGTATAACGTATAACGTATAACGTATAACGTATAACGTATAACGTATAACGTATAAAGTATAACGTATAACGTATAACGTATAACATATAACGTATAACATATAACGTATAATCTGTAAAGTATAACGCATAACGTATAACGAATAACGTATAACGTATAAGGTGTAACGTATAACGCATAACGTATAACGTATAACGTATAACGTATAACGTATAACGTATAACGTATAACGTATAACGTATAACGTATAACGTATAACGTATAACGTATAACGTGTAAAGTATAACGTATAACGTATAACATATAACGTATAACATATAACGTATAAGGTGTAAAGTATAACGCATAACGTATAACGAATAACGTATAACGTATAAGGTGTAACGTATAACGCATAACGTATAACGTATAACGTATAACGTATAAGGTGTAACGTATAACGTATAACGTATAACGTATAACGTATAACGTATAACGTATAACGTATAACGTATAACGTATAACGTATAACGTATAACGTATAACGTATAACGTATAACGTATAACGTATAACGTATAACGTATAACGTATAACGTATAACGTATAACGTATAACGTATAACGTATAACGTATAACATATAACGTATAACATATAACGTATAAGGTGTAAAGTATAACGTATAACGTATAACGTATAACGTATAACGTATAACGTATAACGTATAACGTATAACGTATAACGTATAACGTATAACGTATAACGTATAACGTATAACGTATAACGTATAACGTATAACGTATAACGTATAACGTATAACGTATAACGTATAACGTATAACGTATAACGTATAACGTATAACGTATAACGTATAACGTATAACGTATAACGTATAACGTATAACGTATAACGTATAACGTATAACGTATAACGTATAACGTATAACGTATAACGTATAACGTATAACGTATAACGTATAACGTATAACGTATAACGTATAACGTATAACGTATAACGTATAACGTATAACGTATAACGTATAACGTATAACGTATAACGTATAACGTATAACGTATAACGTATAACGTATAACGTATAACGTATAACGTATAACGTATAACGTATAACGTATAACGTATAACGTATAACGTATAACGTATAACGTATAACGTATAACGTATAACGTATAACGTATAACGTATAACGTATAACGTATAACGTATAACGTATAACGTATAACGTATAACGTATAACGTATAACGTATAACGTATAACGTATAACGTATAACGTATAACGTATAACGTATAACGTATAACGTATAACGTATAACGTATAACGTATAACGTATAACGTATAACGTATAACGTATAACGTATAACGTATAACGTATAACGTATAACGTATAACGTATAACGTATAACGTATAACGTATAACGTATAACGTATAACGTATAACGTATAACGTATAACGTATAACGTATAACGTATAACGTATAACGTATAACGTATAACGTATAACGTATAACGTATAACGTATAACGTATAACGTATAACGTATAACGTATAACGTATAACGTATAACGTATAACGTATAACGTATAACGTATAACGTATAACGTATAACGTATAACGTATAACGTATAACGTATAACGTATAACGTATAACGTATAACGTATAACGTATAACGTATAACGTATAACGTATAACGTATAACGTATAACGTATAACGTATAACGTATAACGTATAACGTATAACGTATAACGTATAACGTATAACGTATAACGTATAACGTATAACGTATAACGTATAACGTATAACGTATAACGTATAACGTATAACGTATAACGTATAACGTATAACGTATAACGTATAACGTATAACGTATAACGTATAACGTATAACGTATAACGTATAACGTATAACGTATAACGTATAACGTATAACGTATAACGTATAACGTATAACGTATAACGTATAACGTATAACGTATAACGTATAACGTATAACGTATAACGTATAACGTATAACGTATAACGTATAACGTATAACGTATAACGTATAACGTATAACGTATAACGTATAACGTATAACGTATAACGTATAACGTATAACGTATAACGTATAACGTATAACGTATAACGTATAACGTATAACGTATAACGTATAACGTATAACGTATAACGTATAACGTATAACGTATAACGTATAACGTATAACGTATAACGTATAACGTATAACGTATAACGTATAACGTATAACGTATAACGTATAACGTATAACGTATAACGTATAACGTATAACGTATAACGTATAACGTATAACGTATAACGTATAACGTATAACGTATAACGTATAACGTATAACGTATAACGTATAACGTATAACGTATAACGTATAACGTATAACGTATAACGTATAACGTATAACGTATAACGTATAACGTATAACGTATAACGTATAACGTATAACGTATAACGTATAACGTATAACGTATAACGTATAACGTATAACGTATAACGTATAACGTATAACGTATAACGTATAACGTATAACGTATAACGTATAACGTATAACGTATAACGTATAACGTATAACGTATAACGTATAACGTATAACGTATAACGTATAACGTATAACGTATAACGTATAACGTATAACGTATAACGTATAACGTATAACGTATAACGTATAACGTATAACGTATAACGTATAACGTATAACGTATAACGTATAACGTATAACGTATAACGTATAACGTATAACGTATAACGTATAACGTATAACGTATAACGTATAACGTATAACGTATAACGTATAACGTATAACGTATAACGTATAACGTATAACGTATAACGTATAACGTATAACGTATAACGTATAACGTATAACGTATAACGTATAACGTATAACGTATAACGTATAACGTATAACGTATAACGTATAACGTATAACGTATAACGTATAACGTATAACGTATAACGTATAACGTATAACGTATAACGTATAACGTATAACGTATAACGTATAACGTATAACGTATAACGTATAACGTATAACGTATAACGTATAACGTATAACGTATAACGTATAACGTATAACGTATAACGTATAACGTATAACGTATAACGTATAACGTATAACGTATAACGTATAAAGTATAACGTATAACGTATAACGTATAACATATAACGTATAACATATAACGTATAAGGTGTAAAGTATAACGCATAACGTATAACGAATAACGTATAACGTATAAGGTGTAACGTATAACGCATAACGTATAACGTATAACGTATAACGTATAAGGTGTAACGTATAACGCATAACGTATAACGTATAACGTATAACGTATAACGTATACCGTATAACGTATAACGTGTAACGTATAACGTATAACGTATAACGTATAACGTATAACGTATAACGTATAACGTATAACGTATAACGTATAACGTATAACGTATAACGTATAACGTATAACGTATAACGTATAACGTATAACGTATAACGTATAACGTATAACGTATAACGTATAACGTATAACGTATAACGTATAACGTATAACGTATAACGTATAACGTATAACGTATAACGTATAACGTATAACGTATAACGTATAACGTATAACGTATAACGTATAACGTATAACGTATAACGTATAACGTATAACGTATAACGTATAACGTATAACGTATAACGTATAACGTATAACGTATAACGTATAACGTATAACGTATAACGTATAACGTATAACGTATAACGTATAACGTATAACGTATAACGTATAAAGTATAACGTATAACGTATAACGTATAACATATAACGTATAACATATAACGTATAAGGTGTAAAGTATAACGCATAACGTATAACGAATAACGTATAACGTATAAGGTGTAACGTATAACGCATAACGTATAACGTATAACGTATAACGTATAACGTATAAGGTGTAACGTATAACGCATAACGTATAACGTATAACGTATAACGTATAACGTATAACGTATAACGTATAACGTATAACGTATAACGTATAACGTATAACGTATAACGTATAACGTATAACGTATAACGTATAACGTATAACGTATAACGTATAACGTATAACGTATAACGTATAACGTATAAAGTATAACGTATAACGTATAACGTATAACATATAACGTATAACATATAACGTATAAGGTGTAAAGTATAACGCATAACGTATAACGAATAACGTATAACGTATAAGGTGTAACGTATAACGCATAACGTATAACGTATAACGTATAACGTATAAGGTGTAACGTATAACGCATAACGTATAACGTATAACGTATAACGTATAACGTATACCGTATAACGTATAACGTGTAACGTATAACGTATAACGTATAACGTATAACGTATAACGTATAACGTATAACGTATAACGTATAACGTATAACGTATAACGTATAACGTATAACGTATAACGTATAACGTATAACGTATAACGTATAACGTATAACGTATAACGTATAACGTATAACGTATAACGTATAACGTATAACGTATAACGTATAACGTATAACGTATAACGTATAACGTATAACGTATAACGTATAACGTATAACGTATAACGTATAACGTATAACGTATAACGTATAACGTATAACGTATAACGTATAACGTATAACGTATAACGTATAACGTATAACGTATAACGTATAACGTATAACGTATAACGTATAACGTATAACGTATAACGTATAACGTATAACGTATAACGTATAACGTATAACGTATAACGTATAAAGTATAACGTATAACGTATAACGTATAACATATAACGTATAACATATAACGTATAAGGTGTAAAGTATAACGCATAACGTATAACGAATAACGTATAACGTATAAGGTGTAACGTATAACGCATAACGTATAACGTATAACGTATAACGTATAACGTATAAGGTGTAACGTATAACGCATAACGTATAACGTATAACGTATAACGTATAACGTATAACGTATAACGTATAACGTATAACGTATAACGTATAACGTATAACGTATAACGTATAACGTATAACGTATAACGTATAACGTATAACGTATAACGTATAACGTATAACGTATAACGTATAACGTATAACGTATAACGTATAACGTATAACGTATAACGTATAAAGTATAACGTATAACGTATAACGTATAACGTATAACGTATAACGTATAACGTATAACGTATAACGTATAACGTATAACGTATAACGTATAACGTATAACGTATAACGTATAACGTATAACGTATAACGTATAACGTATAACGTATAAAGTATAACGTATAACGTATAACATATAACGTATAACATATAACGTATAAGGTGTAAAGTATAACGCATAACGTATAACGAATAACGTATAACGTATAAGGTGTAACGTATAACGCATAACGTATAACGTATAACGTATAACGTATAACGTATAACGTATAACGTATAACGTATAACGTATAACGTATAACGTATAACGTATAACGTATAACGTATAAAGTATAACGTATAACGTATAACATATAACGTATAACATATAACGTATAAGGTGTAAAGTATAACGCATAACGTATAACGAATAACGTATAACGTATAAGGTGTAACGTATAACGCATAACGTATAACGTATAACGTATAACGTATAAGGTGTAACGTATAACGTATAACGTATAACGTATAACGTATAACGTATAACGTATAACGTATAACGTATAACGTATAACGTATAACGTATAACGTATAACGTATAACGTATAACGTATAACGTATAACGTATAAAGTATAACGTATAACGTACAACATATAACGTATAACATATAACGTATAAGGTGTAAAGTATAACGCATAACGTATAACGAATAACGTATAACGTATAAGGTGTAACGTATAACGCATAACGTATAACGTATAACGTATAACGTATAACGTATAACGTATAACGTATAACGTATAACGTATAACGTATAACGTATAAAGTATAACGTATAACGTATAAAGTATAACGTATAACGTATAACGTATAACATATAACGTATAACATATAACGTATAAGGTGTAAAGTATAACGCATAACGTATAACGAATAACGTATAACGTATAACGTATAACGTATAACGTATAACGTATAACGTATAACGTATAACGTATAACGTATAACGTATAACGTATAACGTATAACGTATAAAGTATAACGTATAACGTATAACATATAACGTATAACATATAACGTATAACATATAACGTATAAGGTGTAAAGTATAACGCATAACGTATAACGAATAACGTATAACGTATAAGGTGTAACGTATAACGCATAACGTATAACGTATAACGTATAACGTATAAGGTGTAACGTATAACGTATAACGTATAACGTATAACGTATAACGTATAACGTATAACGTATAACGTATAACGTATAACGTATAACGTATAACGTATAACGTATAACGTATAACGTATAACGTATAACGTATAAAGTATAACGTATAACGTATAACATATAATGTATAACATATAACGTATAAGGTGTAAAGTATAACGCATAACGTATAACGAATAACGTATAACGTATAAGGTGTAACGTATAACGTATAACGTATAACGTATAACGTATAACGTATAACGTATAACGTATAACGTATAACGTATAACGTATAACGTATAACGTATAACGTATAACGTATAACGTATAACGTATAACGTATAACGTATAACGTATAACGTATAACGTATAACGTATAACATATAACGTATAACATATAACGTATAAGGTGTAAAGTATAACGCATAACGTATAACGAATAACGTATAACGTATAAGGTGTAACGTATAACGCATAACGTATAACGTATAACGTATAACGTATAAGGTGTAACGTATAACGTATAACGTATAACGTATAACGTATAACGTATAACGTATAACGTATAACGTATAACGTATAACGTATAACGTATAACGTATAACGTATAACGTATAACGTATAACGTATAAAGTATAACGTATAACGTATAACATATAACGTATAACATATAACGTATAAGGTGTAAAGTATAACGCATAACGTATAACGAATAACGTATAACGTATAAGGTGTAACGTATAACGCATAACGTATAACGTATAACGTATAACGTATAACGTATAACGTATAACGTATAACGTATAACGTATAACGTATAACGTATAACGTATAAAGTATAACGTATAACGTATAAAGTATAACGTATAACGTATAACGTATAACATATAACGTATAACATATAACGTATAAGGTGTAAAGTATAACGCATAACGTATAACGAATAACGTATAACGTATAACGTATAACGTATAACGTATAACGTATAACGTATAACGTATAAAGTATAACGTATAACGTATAACATATAACGTATAACATATAACGTATAAGGTGTAAAGTATAACGCATAACGTATAACGAATAACGTATAACGTATAAGGTGTAACGTATAACGCATAACGTATAACGTATAACGTATAACGTATAACGTATAACGTATAACGTATAACGTATAACGTATAACGTATAACGTATAACGTATAACGTATAACGTATAACGTATAACGTATAACGTATAAAGTATAACGTATAACGTATAACATATAACGTATAACATATAACGTATAAGGTGTAAAGTATAACGTATAACGTATAACGTATAACGTATAACGTATAACGTATAACGTATAACGTATAACGTATAACGTATAACGTATAACGTATAACGTATAACGTATAACGTATAACGTATAACGTATAACGTATAACGTATAACGTATAACGTATAACGTATAACGTATAACGTATAACGTATAACGTATAACGTATAACGTATAACGTATAACGTATAACGTATAACGTATAACGTATAACGTATAACGTATAACGTATAACGTATAACGTATAACGTATAACGTATAACGTATAACGTATAACGTATAACGTATAACGTATAACGTATAACGTATAACGTATAACGTATAACGTATAACGTATAACGTATAACGTATAACGTATAACGTATAACGTATAACGTATAACGTATAACGTATAACGTATAACGTATAACGTATAACGTATAACGTATAACGTATAACGTATAACGTATAACGTATAACGTATAACGTATAACGTATAACGTATAACGTATAACGTATAACGTATAACGTATAACGTATAACGTATAACGTATAACGTATAACGTATAACGTATAACGTATAACATATAACGTATAACATATAACGTATAAGGTGTAAAGTATAACGCATAACGTATAACGAATAACGTATAACGTATAAGGTGTAACGTATAACGCATAACGTATAACGTATAACGTATAACGTATAAGGTGTAACGTATAACGTATAACGTATAACGTATAACGTATAACGTATAACGTATAACGTATAACGTATAACGTATAACGTATAACGTATAACGTATAACGTATAACGTATAACGTATAACGTATAAAGTATAACGTATAACGTATAACATATAACGTATAACATATAACGTATAAGGTGTAAAGTATAACGCATAACGTATAACGAATAACGTATAACGTATAAGGTGTAACGTATAACGCATAACGTATAACGTATAACGTATAACGTATAAGGTGTAACGTATAACGTATAACGTATAACGTATAACGTATAACGTATAACGTATAACGTATAACGTATAACGTATAACGTATAACGTATAACGTATAACGTATAACGTATAACGTATAACGTATAAAGTATAACGTATAACGTATAACATATAACGTATAACATATAACGTATAAGGTGTAAAGTATAACGCATAACGTATAACGAATAACGTATAACGTATAAGGTGTAACGTATAACGCATAACGTATAACGTATAACGTATAACGTATAACGTATAACGTATAACGTATAACGTATAACGTATAACGTATAACGTATAACGTATAACGTATAAAGTATAACGTATAACGTATAAAGTATAACGTATAACGTATAACGTATAACATATAACGTATAACATATAACGTATAAGGTGTAAAGTATAACGCATAACGTATAACGAATAACGTATAACGTATAACGTATAACGTATAACGTATAACGTATAACGTATAACGTATAAAGTATAACGTATAACGTATAACATATAACGTATAACATATAACGTATAAGGTGTAAAGTATAACGCATAACGTATAACGAATAACGTATAACGTATAAGGTGTAACGTATAACGCATAACGTATAACGTATAACGTATAACGTATAACGTATAACGTATAACGTATAACGTATAACGTATAACGTATAACGTATAACGTATAACGTATAACGTATAACGTATAACGTATAACGTATAAAGTATAACGTATAACGTATAACATATAACGTATAACATATAACGTATAAGGTGTAAAGTATAACGTATAACGTATAACGTATAACGTATAACGTATAACGTATAACGTATAACGTATAACGTATAACGTATAACGTATAACGTATAACGTATAACGTATAACGTATAACGTATAACGTATAACGTATAACGTATAACGTATAACGTATAACGTATAACGTATAACGTATAACGTATAACGTATAACGTATAACGTATAACGTATAACGTATAACGTATAACGTATAACGTATAACGTATAACGTATAACGTATAACGTATAACGTATAACGTATAACGTATAACGTATAACGTATAACGTATAACGTATAACGTATAACGTATAACGTATAACGTATAACGTATAACGTATAACGTATAACGTATAACGTATAACGTATAACGTATAACGTATAACGTATAACGTATAACGTATAACGTATAACGTATAACGTATAACGTATAACGTATAACGTATAACGTATAACGTATAACGTATAACGTATAACGTATAACGTATAACGTATAACATATAACGTATAACATATAACGTATAAGGTGTAAAGTATAACGCATAACGTATAACGAATAACGTATAACGTATAAGGTGTAACGTATAACGCATAACGTATAACGTATAACGTATAACGTATAAGGTGTAACGTATAACGTATAACGTATAACGTATAACGTATAACGTATAACGTATAACGTATAACGTATAACGTATAACGTATAACGTATAACGTATAACGTATAACGTATAACGTATAACGTATAACGTATAAAGTATAACGTATAACGTATAACATATAACGTATAACATATAACGTATAAGGTGTAAAGTATAACGCATAACGTATAACGAATAACGTATAACGTATAAGGTGTAACGTATAACGCATAACGTATAACGTATAACGTATAACGTATAACGTATAACGTATAACGTATAACGTATAACGTATAACGTATAACGTATAAAGTATAACGTATAACGTATAAAGTATAACGTATAACGTATAACGTATAACATATAACGTATAACATATAACGTATAAGGTGTAAAGTATAACGCATAACGTATAACGAATAACGTATAACGTATAACGTATAACGTATAACGTATAACGTATAACGTATAACGTATAAAGTATAACGTATAACGTATAACATATAACGTATAACATATAACGTATAAGGTGTAAAGTATAACGCATAACGTATAACGAATAACGTATAACGTATAAGGTGTAACGTATAACGCATAACGTATAACGTATAACGTATAACGTATAACGTATAACGTATAACGTATAACGTATAACGTATAACGTATAACGTATAACGTATAACGTATAACGTATAACGTATAACGTATAACGTATAACGTATAAAGTATAACGTATAACGTATAACATATAACGTATAACATATAACGTATAAGGTGTAAAGTATAACGTATAACGTATAACGTATAACGTATAACGTATAACGTATAACGTATAACGTATAACGTATAACGTATAACGTATAACGTATAACGTATAACGTATAACGTATAACGTATAACGTATAACGTATAACGTATAACGTATAACGTATAACGTATAACGTATAACGTATAACGTATAACGTATAACGTATAACGTATAACGTATAACGTATAACGTATAACGTATAACGTATAACGTATAACGTATAACGTATAACGTATAACGTATAACGTATAACGTATAACGTATAACGTATAACGTATAACGTATAACGTATAACGTATAACGTATAACGTATAACGTATAACGTATAACGTATAACGTATAACGTATAACGTATAACGTATAACGTATAACGTATAACGTATAACGTATAACGTATAACGTATAACGTATAACGTATAACGTATAACGTATAACGTATAACGTATAACGTATAACGTATAACGTATAACGTATAACGTATAACGTATAACGTATAACGTATAACGTATAACGTATAACGTATAACGTATAACGTATAACGTATAACGTATAACGTATAACGTATAACGTATAACGTATAACGTATAACGTATAACGTATAACGTATAACGTATAACGTATAACGTATAACGTATAACGTATAACGTATAACGTATAACGTATAACGTATGACGTATAACGTATAACGTATAACGTATAACGTATAACGTATAACGTATAACGTATAACGTATAACGTATAACGTATAACGTATAACGTATAACGTATAACGTATAACGTATAACGTATAACGTATAACGTATAACGTATAACGTATAACGTATAACGTATAACGTATAACGTATAACGTATAACGTATAACGTATAACGTATAACGTATAACGTATAACGTATAACGTATAACGTATAACGTATAACGTATAACGTATAACGTATAACGTATAACGTATAACATATAACGTATAACATATAACGTATAAGGTGTAAAGTATAACGCATAACGTATAACGAATAACGTATAACGTATAAGGTGTAACGTATAACGCATAACGTATAACGTATAACGTATAACGTATAAGGTGTAACGTATAACGCATAACGTATAACGTATAACGTATAACGTATACCGTATAACGTATAACGTATAACGTATAACGTATAACGTATAACGTATAACGTATAACGTATAACGTATAACGTATAACGTATAACGTATAACGTATAACGTATAACGTATAACGTATAACGTATAACGTATAACGTATAACGTATAACGTATAACGTATAACGTATAACGTATAACGTATAACGTATAACGTATAACGTATAACGTATAACGTATAACGTATAACGTATAACGTATAAAGTATAACGTATAACGTATAACATATAACGTATAACATATAACGTATAAGGTGTAAAGTATAACGCATAACGTATAACGAATAACGTATAACGTATAAGTTGTAACGTATAACGCATAACGTATAACGTATAACGTATAACATATAACGTATAAGGTGTAAAGTATAACGCATAACGTATAACGAATAACGTATAACGTATAAGGTGTAACGTATAACGCATAACGTATAACGTATAACGTATAACGTATAAGGTGTAACGTATAACGCATAACGTATAACGTATAACGTATAACGTATAACGTATAACGTATAACGTATAACGTATAACGTATAACGTATAACGTATAACGTATAACGTATAACGTATAACGTATAACGTATAACGTATAACGTATAACGTATAACGTATAACGTATAACGTATAACGTATAACGTATAACGTATAACGTATAACGTATAACGTATAACGTATAACGTATAACGTATAACGTATAACGTATAACGTATAACGTATAACGTATAACGTATAACGTATAACGTATAACGTATAACGTATAACGTATAACGTATAACGTATAACGTATAACGTATAACGTATAACGTATAACGTATAACGTATAACGTATAACGTATAACGTATAACGTATAACGTATAACGTATAACGTATAACGTATAACGTATAACGTATAACGTATAACGTATAACGTATAACGTATAACGTATAACGTATAACGTATAACGTATAACGTATAACGTATAACGTATAACGTATAACGTATAACGTATAACGTATAACGTATAACGTATAACGTATAACGTATAACGTATAAAGTATAACGTATAACGTATAACGTATAAAGTATAACGTATAACGTATAACATATAACGTATAACATATAACGTATAAGGTGTAAAGTATAACGCATAACGTATAACGAATAACGTATAACGTATAAGGTGTAACGTATAACGCATAACGTATAACGTATAACGTATAACGTATAACGTATAACGTATAACGTATAACGTATAACGTATAACGTATAACGTATAACGTATAACGTATAACGTATAACGTATAACGTATAACGTATAACGTATAACGTATAACGTATAAAGTATAACGTATAACGTATAACATATAACGTATAACATATAACGTATAAGGTGTAAAGTATAACGCATAACGTATAACGAATAACGTATAACGTATAAGGTGTAACGTATAACGCATAACGTATAACGTATAACGTATAACGTATAACGTATAACGTATAACGTATAACGTATAACGTATAACGTATAACGTATAACGTATAACGTATAACGTATAACGTATAAAGTATAACGTATAACGTATAAAGTATAACGTATAACGTATAACGTATAACATATAACGTATAACATATAACGTATAAGGTGTAAAGTATAACGCATAACGTATAACGAATAACGTATAACGTATAACGTATAACGTATAACGTATAACGGATAACGTATAACGTATAAAGTATAACGTATAACGTATAACATATAACGTATAACATATAACGTATAATCTGTAAAGTATAACGCATAACGTATAACGAATAACGTATAACGTATAAGGTGTAACGTATAACGCATAACGTATAACGTATAACGTATAACGTATAACGTATAACGTATAACGTATAACGTATAACGTATAACGTATAACGTATAACGTATAACGTATAAAGTATAACGTATAACGTATAACATATAACGTATAACATATAACGTATAAGGTGTAAAGTATAACGCATAACGTATAACGAATAACGTATAACGTATAAGGTGTAACGTATAACGCATAACGTATAACGTATAACGTATAACGTATAAGGTGTAACGTATAACGTATAACGTATAACGTATAACGTATAACGTATAACGTATAACGTATAACGTATAACGTATAACGTATAACGTATAACGTATAACGTATAACGTATAACGTATAACGTATAACGTATAACGTATAACGTATAACGTATAACATATAACGTATAACATATAACGTATAAGGTGTAAAGTATAACGTATAACGTATAACGTATAACGTATAACGTATAACGTATAACGTATAACGTATAACGTATAACGTATAACGTATAACGTATAACGTATAACGTATAACGTATAACGTATAACGTATAACGTATAACGTATAACGTATAACGTATAACGTATAACGTATAACGTATAACGTATAACGTATAACGTATAACGTATAACGTATAACGTATAACGTATAACGTATAACGTATAACGTATAACGTATAACGTATAACGTATAACGTATAACGTATAACGTATAACGTATAACGTATAACGTATAACGTATAACGTATAACGTATAACGTATAACGTATAACGTATAACGTATAACGTATAACGTATAACGTATAACGTATAACGTATAACGTATAACGTATAACGTATAACGTATAACGTATAACGTATAACGTATAACGTATAACGTATAACGTATAACGTATAACGTATAACGTATAACGTATAACGTATAACGTATAACGTATAACGTATAACGTATAACGTATAACGTATAACGTATAACGTATAACGTATAACGTATAACGTATAACGTATAACGTATAACGTATAACGTATAACGTATAACGTATAACGTATAACGTATAACGTATAACGTATAACGTATAACGTATAACGTATAACGTATAACGTATAACGTATAACGTATAACGTATAACGTATAACGTATAACGTATAACGTATAACGTATAACGTATAACGTATAACGTATAACGTATAACGTATAACGTATAACGTATAACGTATAACGTATAACGTATAACGTATAACGTATAACGTATAACGTATAACGTATAACGTATAACGTATAACGTATAACGTATAACGTATAACGTATAACGTATAACGTATAACGTATAAAGTATAACGTATAACGTATAACATATAACGTATAACATATAACGTATAACATATAACGTATAACATATAACGTATAAGGTGTAAAGTATAACGCATAACGTATAACGAATAACGTATAACGTATAAGGTGTAACGTATAACGCATAACGTATAACGTATAACGTATAACGTATAAGGTGTAACGTATAACGTATAACGTATAACGTATAACGTATAACGTATAACGTATAACGTATAACGTATAACGTATAACGTATAACGTATAACGTATAACGTATAACGTATAACGTATAACGTATAACGTATAACGTATAACGTATAACGTATAAAGTATAACGTATAACGTATAACGTATAACGTATAACGTATAACGTATAACGTATAACGTATAACGTATAACGTATAACGTATAACGTATAACGTATAACGTATAACGTATAACGTATAACGTATAACGTATAACGTATAACGTATAACGTATAACGTATAACGTATAACGTATAACGTATAACGTATAACGTATAACGTATAACGTATAACGTATAACGTATAACGTATAACGTATAACATATAACGTATAACATATAACGTATAAGGTGTAAAGTATAACGCATAACGTATAACGAATAACGTATAACGTATAAGGTGTAACGTATAACGCATAACGTATAACGTATAACGTATAACGTATAAGGTGTAACGTATAACGTATAACGTATAACGTATAACGTATAAGGTATAACGTATAACGTATAACGTATAACGTATAACGTATAACGTATAACGTATAACGTATAACGTATAAAGTATAACGTATAACGTATAACATATAACGTATAACATATAACGTATAAGGTGTAAAGTATAACGCATAACGTATAACGAATAACGTATAACGTATAAGGTGTAACGTATAACGCATAACGTATAACGTATAACGTATAACGTATAACGTATAACGTATAACGTATAACGTATAACGTATAACGTATAAAGTATAACGTATAACGTATAAAGTATAACGTATAACGTATAACGTATAACATATAACGTATAACATATAACGTATAAGGTGTAAAGTATAACGCATAACGTATAACGAATAACGTATAACGTATAACGTATAACGTATAACGTATAACGTATAACGTATAACGTATAAAGTATAACGTATAACGTATAACATATAACGTATAACATATAACGTATAATCTGTAAAGTATAACGCATAACGTATAACGAATAACGTATAACGTATAAGGTGTAACGTATAACGCATAACGTATAACGTATAACGTATAACGTATAACGTATAACGTATAACGTATAACGTATAACGTATAACGTATAACGTATAACGTATAACGTATAACGTATAACGTATAAAGTATAACGTATAACGTATAACATATAACGTATAACATATAACGTATAAGGTGTAAAGTATAACGCATAACGTATAACGAATAACGTATAACGTATAAGGTGTAACGTATAACGCATAACGTATAACGTATAACGTATAACGTATAAGGTGTAACGTATAACGTATAACGTATAACGTATAACGTATAACGTATAACGTATAACGTATAACGTATAACGTATAACGTATAACGTATAACGTATAACGTATAACGTATAACGTATAACGTATAACGTATAACGTATAACGTATAACGTATAACGTATAACATATAACGTATAACATATAACGTATAAGGTGTAAAGTATAACGTATAACGTATAACGTATAACGTATAACGTATAACGTATAACGTATAACGTATAACGTATAACGTATAACGTATAACGTATAACGTATAACGTATAACGTATAACGTATAACGTATAACGTATAACGTATAACGTATAACGTATAACGTATAACGTATAACGTATAACGTATAACGTATAACGTATAACGTATAACGTATAACGTATAACGTATAACGTATAACGTATAACGTATAACGTATAACGTATAACGTATAACGTATAACGTATAACGTATAACGTATAACGTATAACGTATAACGTATAACGTATAACGTATAACGTATAACGTATAACGTATAACGTATAACGTATAACGTATAACGTATAACGTATAACGTATAACGTATAACGTATAACGTATAACGTATAACGTATAACGTATAACGTATAACGTATAACGTATAACGTATAACGTATAACGTATAACGTATAACGTATAACGTATAACGTATAACGTATAACGTATAACGTATAACGTATAACGTATAACGTATAACGTATAACGTATAACGTATAACGTATAACGTATAACGTATAACGTATAACGTATAACGTATAACGTATAACGTATAACGTATAACGTATAACGTATAACGTATAACGTATAACGTATAACGTATAACGTATAACGTATAACGTATAACGTATAACGTATAACGTATAACGTATAACGTATAACGTATAACGTATAACGTATAACGTATAACGTATAACGTATAACGTATAACGTATAACGTATAACGTATAACGTATAACGTATAACGTATAACGTATAACGTATAACGTATAACGTATAACGTATAACGTATAACGTATAAAGTATAACGTATAACGTATAACATATAACGTATAACATATAACGTATAACATATAACGTATAACATATAACGTATAAGGTGTAAAGTATAACGCATAACGTATAACGAATAACGTATAACGTATAAGGTGTAACGTATAACGCATAACGTATAACGTATAACGTATAACGTATAAGGTGTAACGTATAACGTATAACGTATAACGTATAACGTATAACGTATAACGTATAACGTATAACGTATAACGTATAACGTATAACGTATAACGTATAACGTATAACGTATAACGTATAACGTATAAACGTATAAAGTATAACGTATAACGTATAACATATAACGTATAACATATAACGTATAAGGTGTAAAGTATAACGCATAACGTATAACGAATAACGTATAACGTATAAGGTGTAACGTATAACGTATAACGTATAACGTATAACGTATAACGTATAACGTATAACGTATAACGTATAACGTATAACGTATAACGTATAACGTATAACGTATAACGTATAACGTATAACGTATAACATATAACGTATAACATATAACGTATAAGGTGTAAAGTATAACGCATAACGTATAACGAATAACGTATAACGTATAAGGTGTAACGTATAACGCATAACGTATAACGTATAACGTATAACGTATAAGGTGTAACGTATAACGTATAACGTATAACGTATAACGTATAACGTATAACGTATAACGTATAACGTATAACGTATAACGTATAACGTATAACGTATAACGTATAACGTATAACGTATAACGTATAACGTATAAAGTATAACGTATAACGTATAACATATAACGTATAACATATAACGTATAAGGTGTAAAGTATAACGCATAACGTATAACGAATAACGTATAACGTATAAGGTGTAACGTATAACGCATAACGTATAACGTATAACGTATAACGTATAACGTATAACGTATAACGTATAACGTATAACGTATAACGTATAACGTATAACGTATAAAGTATAACGTATAACGTATAAAGTATAACGTATAACGTATAACGTATAACATATAACGTATAACATATAACGTATAAGGTGTAAAGTATAACGCATAACGTATAACGAATAACGTATAACGTATAACGTATAACGTATAACGTATAACGTATAACGTATAACGTATAAAGTATAACGTATAACGTATAACATATAACGTATAACATATAACGTATAAGGTGTAAAGTATAACGCATAACGTATAACGAATAAC
The DNA here is from genome assembly GCA_963966675.1 of Lasioglossum calceatum. Taxonomy (NCBI): domain Eukaryota; kingdom Metazoa; phylum Arthropoda; class Insecta; order Hymenoptera; family Halictidae; genus Lasioglossum; species Lasioglossum calceatum. Next base: position 137,480 of record CAXAAD010000383.1, read on the forward strand.
GTATAACGTATAAGGTGTAACGTATAACGCATAACGTATAACGTATAACGTATAACGTATAACGTATAACGTATAACGTATAACGTATAACGTATAACGTGAGAGCGATTCGAGTTACCACTGAGAGCAGATCGAGACAGTCGGGCGCGAAATTAATTAAAAGTTGAAGTGAATTCAGAGATACTTTGATGATTTTCGCGACGGGTGATCAAGAGAATACCATAACAGGGAAACCGGATAGAAGTGGGAGAGAAAAACAAAAAACGAGATTCCCCCAGGAGGGAGGAGGACCGTCCTAGAGTAAAGTACCGACTTCTGAGTCCAATTATTTAGTAGGATAGGGATATCAGGAAAGGGAAATCACAAGAGAGGTGCTTTGAGTGAAATAAGGGGTCTGTGTAGGGGTTTTTTGGGAATAAATCCCTTAATTGCCTAACAAACTACCTATTTTTATCGCGGATTTAGAAAGAGGACGACGTACCCGATAGTTTGATACCTCATACAAGGGTTTTCGCAGAAAAAATTTAAGAACAAAAAATTGTTAAACAATTATAGTTGCCAAATTAAACTTTAAAGTTAGTGAACGGATAGCTGTGCCCTGATAACCTTTGTATCTCACAGCTTTAAAAAATTTCGTTATTTTTGCCGTACGACGCACCGTTTTGGAGCTAGGCAACATTTTAGTTTTCTAATTGTTAAACAAAAAATTTTTTTTATAACAATTGACCCCCAGTTTTTCTGACGGGGCTGGACAGCTGGAGTATTCAGCTATCCAGGGACTCCCTGCAAGGGGGGTATCCGAAAAAAATCAATTGTTTATTTAACTTGGTAAAACAAAAATCGGATTTTTAATAATTTTTGGGGGGCATTAGGTCGGGAGTATATGATAACCTTTCTTCCTAATGCTTTTTAAAATTTCATCAGAATTTCGATAGGACCAACGGTTCTCGAGTTATAGCAGTTTTTAGATTTTCAAAAAAAATTTTTAATTAATTTATCGATAAAATCTGGCATAGGAGGCCGAGATTAAGGCCGGGTAGGCGAGCCGCCATTTTGTCGGCACATTATAAGTAGTGGATTGGCTGAAATAGCCGTATTTAGGGTCGTGATAGGAATTGAGGTGCCAACCATTTTGTCGACCACGCAGACGTGTCCAAGTGGCTGGGACTTTGACCACTCAGATAAGAGGATACCATAGGCGGTGCCGGAGTGAGAGAGAATCTCACGATATAGAGAGAGAAAGCCTCTATTCGGCACCCTTAAGGCTACGGTGTACGGCATAGGCGCGAAAGAGAGATCCGAGGAATTATATCGTCCTCTCCCTCGCTCCTTTGGCGAGCCAAGTCAAAGTAGGAACCTCACTTACCGGCTTCGTGCGATGCGGGATTGTTTTCAAGTCTTTTTTGACAAATTAGAGCAGACGGAGACTAAATAAGTACGGAGAGCCCTAGAGCAACACCCCCCGAAAGGGGCTACAACAGTAGTTATCACCCCGGGGGCCCTAGGGAGCAACAATAGGGATTTCTAAATAGGAAAGATAAGTCAGGTAACATACTTACCGACATAAAAATTTTAATAGAAAATTGTAAATCCGAAGCGTGGATTATTCAGGAGATCCTGGAGAGAGAGTGCCTATATTAAAGTAGAATAGTAAAAGCGTATTAGGTTATAAATAAGTATAAGAATAGAATAGTTTTTTTTTTAGATATAAGTTTATTGCGAAGTTAACTACAATGTAAATAGGTAAAAGCGTTAGAATTAATATATCACATAGTATTAGAATTAATAAATAAAAAATTTAATACAGGATTAGGTTATAGTCAATAAATATGAGAAATGTGATTCAAGGAGATCAGTTGATAACTCAACTTCTAGATTATTATAATAATAAAGGGAAAATGTTAGTCGATAACGTATAACGTATAACGTATAACGTATAAAGTATAACGTATAACGTATAACATATAACGTATAACATATAACGTATAAGGTGTAAAGTATAACGCATAACGTATAACGAATAACGTATAACGTATAAGGTGTAACGTATAACGCATAACGTATAACGTATAACGTATAACGTATAAGGTGTAACGTATAACGTATAACGTATAACGTATAACGTATAACGTATAACGTATAACGTATAACGTATAACGTATAACGTATAACGTATAACGTATAACGTATAACGTATAACGTATAACGTATAACGTATAACGTATAACGTATAACGTATAACGTATAACGTATAAAGTATAACGTATAACGTATAACATATAACGTATAACATATAACGTATAAGGTGTAAAGTATAACGTATAACGTATAACGTATAACGTATAACGTATAACGTATAACGTATAACGTATAACGTATAACGTATAACGTATAACGTATAACGTATAACGTATAACGTATAACGTATAACGTATAACGTATAACGTATAACGTATAACGTATAACGTATAACGTATAACGTATAACGTATAACGTATAACGTATAACGTATAACGTATAACGTATAACGTATAACGTATAACGTATAACGTATAACGTATAACGTATAACGTATAACGTATAACGTATAACGTATAACGTATAACGTATAACGTATAACGTATAACGTATAACGTATAACGTATAACGTATAACGTATAACGTATAACGTATAACGTATAACGTATAACGTATAACGTATAACGTATAACGTATAACGTATAACGTATAACGTATAACGTATAACGTATAACGTATAACGTATAACGTATAACGTATAACGTATAACGTATAACGTATAACGTATAACGTATAACGTATAACGTATAACGTATAACGTATAACGTATAACGTATAACGTATAACGTATAACGTATAACGTATAACGTATAACGTATAACGTATAACGTATAACGTATGACGTATGACGTATAACGTATAACGTATAACGTATAACGTATAACGTATAACGTATAACGTATAACGTATAACGTATAACGTATAACGTATAACGTATAACGTATAACGTATAACGTATAACGTATAACGTATAACGTATAACGTATAACGTATAACGTATAACGTATAACGTATAACGTATAACGTATAACGTATAACGTATAACATATAACGTATAACATATAACGTATAAGGTGTAAAGTATAACGCATAACGTATAACGAATAACGTATAACGTATAAGGTGTAACGTATAACGCATAACGTATAACGTATAACCTATAACGTATAAGGTGTAACGTATAACGCATAACGTATAACGTATAACGTATAACGTATACCGTATAACGTATAACGTATAACGTATAACGTATAACGTATAACGTATAACGTATAACGTATAACGTATAACGTATAACGTATAACGTATAACGTATAACGTATAACGTATAACGTATAACGTATAACGTATAACGTATAACGTATAACGTATAACGTATAACGTATAACGTATAACGTATAACGTATAACGTATAACGTATAACGTATAAAGTATAACGTATAACGTATAACATATAACGTATAACATATAACGTATAAGGTGTAAAGTATAACGCATAACGTATAACGAATAACGTATAACGTATAAGGTGTAACGTATAACGCATAACGTATAACGTATAACGTATAACATATAACGTATAAGGTGTAAAGTATAACGCATAACGTATAACGAATAACGTATAACGTATAAGGTGTAACGTATAACGCATAACGTATAACGTATAACGTATAACGTATAACGTATAACGTATAACGTATAACGTATAACATATAACGTATAAGGTGTAAAGTATAACGCATAACGTATAACGAATAACGTATAACGTATAAGGTGTAACGTATAACGCATAACGTATAACGTATAACGTATAACGTATAAGGTGTAACGTATAACGTATAACGTATAACGTATAACGTATAACGTATAACGTATAACGTATAACGTATAACGTATAACGTATAACGTATAACGTATAACGTATAAAGTATAACGTATAACGTATAACATATAACGTATAACATATAACGTATAAGGTGTAAAGTATAACGCATAACGTATAACGAATAACGTATAACGTATAAGGTGTAACGTATAACGCATAACGTATAACGTATAACGTATAACGTATAACGTATAACGTATAACGTATAACGTATAACGTATAACGTATAACGTATAACGTATAACGTATAACGTATAAAGTATAACGTATAACGTATAAAGTATAACGTATAACGTATAACGTATAACATATAACGTATAACATATAACGTATAAGGTGTAAAGTATAACGCATAACGTATAACGAATAACGTATAACGTATAACGTATAACGTATAACGTATAACGTATAACGTATAACGTATAAAGTATAACGTATAACGTATAACATATAACGTATAACATATAACGTATAATCTGTAAAGTATAACGCATAACGTATAACGAATAACGTATAACGTATAAGGTGTAACGTATAACGCATAACGTATAACGTATAACGTATAACGTATAACGTATAACGTATAACGTATAACGTATAACGTATAACGTATAACGTATAACGTATAACGTATAACGTGTAAAGTATAACGTATAACGTATAACATATAACGTATAACATATAACGTATAAGGTGTAAAGTATAACGCATAACGTATAACGAATAACGTATAACGTATAAGGTGTAACGTATAACGCATAACGTATAACGTATAACGTATAACGTATAAGGTGTAACGTATAACGTATAACGTATAACGTATAACGTATAACGTATAACGTATAACGTATAACGTATAACGTATAACGTATAACGTATAACGTATAACGTATAACGTATAACGTATAACGTATAACGTATAACGTATAACGTATAACGTATAACGTATAACGTATAACGTATAACGTATAACGTATAACGTATAACGTATAACGTATAACGTATAACGTATAACGTATAACGTATAACGTATAACGTATAACGTATAACGTATAACGTATAACGTATAACGTATAACGTATAACGTATAACGTATAACGTATAACGTATAACGTATAACGTATAACGTATAACGTATAACGTATAACGTATAACGTATAACGTATAACGTATAACGTATAACGTATAACGTATAACGTATAACGTATAACGTATAACGTATAACGTATAACGTATAACGTATAACGTATAACGTATAACGTATAACGTATAACGTATAACGTATAACGTATAACGTATAACGTATAACGTATAACGTATAACGTATAACGTATAACGTATAACGTATAACGTATAACGTATAACGTATAACGTATAACGTATAACGTATAACGTATAACGTATAACGTATAACGTATAACGTATAACGTATAACGTATAACGTATAACGTATAACGTATAACGTATAACGTATAACGTATAACGTATAACGTATAACGTATAACGTATAACGTATAACGTATAACGTATAACGTATAACGTATAACGTATAACGTATAACGTATAACGTATAACGTATAACGTATAACGTATAACGTATAACGTATAACGTATAACGTATAACGTATAACGTATAACGTATAACGTATAACGTATAACGTATAACGTATAACGTATAACGTATAACGTATAACGTATAACGTATAACGTATAACGTATAACGTATAACGTATAACGTATAACGTATAACGTATAACGTATAACGTATAACGTATAACGTATAACGTATAACGTATAACGTATAACGTATAACGTATAACGTATAACGTATAACGTATAACGTATAACGTATAACGTATAACGTATAACGTATAACGTATAACGTATAACGTATAACGTATAACGTATAACGTATAACGTATAACGTATAACGTATAACGTATAACGTATAACGTATAACGTATAACGTATAACGTATAACGTATAACGTATAACGTATAACGTATAACGTATAACGTATAACGTATAACGTATAACGTATAACGTATAACGTATAACGTATAACGTATAACGTATAACGTATAACGTATAACGTATAACGTATAACGTATAACGTATAACGTATAACGTATAACGTAATAACGTATAAAGTATAACGTATAACGTATAACATATAACGTATAACATATAACGTATAAGGTGTAAAGTATAACGCATAACGTATAACGAATAACGTATAACGTATAAGGTGTAACGTATAACGTATAACGTATAACGTATAACGTATAACGTATAACGTATAACGTATAACGTATAACGTATAACGTATAACGTATAACGTATAACGTATAACGTATAACGTATAACGTATAACATATAACGTATAACATATAACGTATAAGGTGTAAAGTATAACGCATAACGTATAACGAATAACGTATAACGTATAAGGTGTAACGTATAACGCATAACGTATAACGTATAACGTATAACGTATAAGGTGTAACGTATAACGTATAACGTATAACGTATAACGTATAACGTATAACGTATAACGTATAACGTATAACGTATAACGTATAACGTATAACGTATAACGTATAACGTATAACGTATAACGTATAACGTATAAAGTATAACGTATAACGTATAACATATAACGTATAACATATAACGTATAAGGTGTAAAGTATAACGCATAACGTATAACGAATAACGTATAACGTATAAGGTGTAACGTATAACGCATAACGTATAACGTATAACGTATAACGTATAACGTATAACGTATAACGTATAACGTATAACGTATAACGTATAACGTATAACGTATAAAGTATAACGTATAACGTATAAAGTATAACGTATAACGTATAACGTATAACATATAACGTATAACATATAACGTATAAGGTGTAAAGTATAACGCATAACGTATAACGAATAACGTATAACGTATAACGTATAACGTATAACGTATAACGTATAACGTATAACGTATAAAGTATAACGTATAACGTATAACATATAACGTATAACATATAACGTATAAGGTGTAAAGTATAACGCATAACGTATAACGAATAACGTATAACGTATAAGGTGTAACGTATAACGCATAACGTATAACGTATAACGTATAACGTATAACGTATAACGTATAACGTATAACGTATAACGTATAACGTGAGAGCGATTCGAGTTACCACTGAGAGCAGATCGAGACAGTCGGGCGCGAAATTAATTAAAAGTTGAAGTGAATTCAGAGATACTTTGATGATTTTCGCGACGGGTGATCAAGAGAATACCATAACAGGGAAACCGGATAGAAGTGGGAGAGAAAAACAAAAAACGAGATTCCCCCAGGAGGGAGGAGGACCGTCCTAGAGTAAAGTACCGACTTCTGAGTCCAATTATTTAGTAGGATAGGGATATCAGGAAAGGGAAATCACAAGAGAGGTGCTTTGAGTGAAATAAGGGGTCTGTGTAGGGGTTTTTTGGGAATAAATCCCTTAATTGCCTAACAAACTACCTATTTTTATCGCGGATTTAGAAAGAGGACGACGTACCCGATAGTTTGATACCTCATACAAGGGTTTTCGCAGAAAAAATTTAAGAACAAAAAATTGTTAAACAATTATAGTTGCCAAATTAAACTTTAAAGTTAGTGAACGGATAGCTGTGCCCTGATAACCTTTGTATCTCACAGCTTTAAAAAATTTCGTTATTTTTGCCGTACGACGCACCGTTTTGGAGCTAGGCAACATTTTAGTTTTCTAATTGTTAAACAAAAAATTTTTTTTATAACAATTGACCCCCAGTTTTTCTGACGGGGCTGGACAGCTGGAGTATTCAGCTATCCAGGGACTCCCTGCAAGGGGGGTATCCGAAAAAAATCAATTGTTTATTTAACTTGGTAAAACAAAAATCGGATTTTTAATAATTTTTGGGGGGCATTAGGTCGGGAGTATATGATAACCTTTCTTCCTAATGCTTTTTAAAATTTCATCAGAATTTCGATAGGACCAACGGTTCTCGAGTTATAGCAGTTTTTAGATTTTCAAAAAAAATTTTTAATTAATTTATCGATAAAATCTGGCATAGGAGGCCGAGATTAAGGCCGGGTAGGCGAGCCGCCATTTTGTCGGCACATTATAAGTAGTGGATTGGCTGAAATAGCCGTATTTAGGGTCGTGATAGGAATTGAGGTGCCAACCATTTTGTCGACCACGCAGACGTGTCCAAGTGGCTGGGACTTTGACCACTCAGATAAGAGGATACCATAGGCGGTGCCGGAGTGAGAGAGAATCTCACGATATAGAGAGAGAAAGCCTCTATTCGGCACCCTTAAGGCTACGGTGTACGGCATAGGCGCGAAAGAGAGATCCGAGGAATTATATCGTCCTCTCCCTCGCTCCTTTGGCGAGCCAAGTCAAAGTAGGAACCTCACTTACCGGCTTCGTGCGATGCGGGATTGTTTTCAAGTCTTTTTTGACAAATTAGAGCAGACGGAGACTAAATAAGTACGGAGAGCCCTAGAGCAACACCCCCCGAAAGGGGCTACAACAGTAGTTATCACCCCGGGGGCCCTAGGGAGCAACAATAGGGATTTCTAAATAGGAAAGATAAGTCAGGTAACATACTTACCGACATAAAAATTTTAATAGAAAATTGTAAATCCGAAGCGTGGATTATTCAGGAGATCCTGGAGAGAGAGTGCCTATATTAAAGTAGAATAGTAAAAGCGTATTAGGTTATAAATAAGTATAAGAATAGAATAGTTTTTTTTTTAGATATAAGTTTATTGCGAAGTTAACTACAATGTAAATAGGTAAAAGCGTTAGAATTAATATATCACATAGTATTAGAATTAATAAATAAAAAATTTAATACAGGATTAGGTTATAGTCAATAAATATGAGAAATGTGATTCAAGGAGATCAGTTGATAACTCAACTTCTAGATTATTATAATAATAAAGGGAAAATGTTAGTCGATAACGTATAACGTATAACGTATAACGTATAAAGTATAACGTATAACGTATAACATATAACGTATAACATATAACGTATAAGGTGTAAAGTATAACGCATAACGTATAACGAATAACGTATAACGTATAAGGTGTAACGTATAACGCATAACGTATAACGTATAACGTATAACGTATAAGGTGTAACGTATAACGTATAACGTATAACGTATAACGTATAACGTATAACGTATAACGTATAACGTATAACGTATAACGTATAACGTATAACGTATAACGTATAACGTATAACGTATAACGTATAACGTATAACGTATAACGTATAACGTATAACGTATAACGTATAAAGTATAACGTATAACGTATAACATATAACGTATAACATATAACGTATAAGGTGTAAAGTATAACGTATAACGTATAACGTATAACGTATAACGTATAACGTATAACGTATAACGTATAACGTATAACGTATAACGTATAACGTATAACGTATAACGTATAACGTATAACGTATAACGTATAACGTATAACGTATAACGTATAACGTATAACGTATAACGTATAACGTATAACGTATAACGTATAACGTATAACGTATAACGTATAACGTATAACGTATAACGTATAACGTATAACGTATAACGTATAACGTATAACGTATAACGTATAACGTATAACGTATAACGTATAACGTATAACGTATAACGTATAACGTATAACGTATAACGTATAACGTATAACGTATAACGTATAACGTATAACGTATAACGTATAACGTATAACGTATAACGTATAACGTATAACGTATAACGTATAACGTATAACGTATAACGTATAACGTATAACGTATAACGTATAACGTATAACGTATAACGTATAACGTATAACGTATAACGTATAACGTATAACGTATAACGTATAACGTATAACGTATAACGTATAACGTATAACGTATAACGTATAACGTATAACGTATAACGTATAACGTATGACGTATGACGTATAACGTATAACGTATAACGTATAACGTATAACGTATAACGTATAACGTATAACGTATAACGTATAACGTATAACGTATAACGTATAACGTATAACGTATAACGTATAACGTATAACGTATAACGTATAACGTATAACGTATAACGTATAACGTATAACGTATAACGTATAACGTATAACGTATAACGTATAACATATAACGTATAACATATAACGTATAAGGTGTAAAGTATAACGCATAACGTATAACGAATAACGTATAACGTATAAGGTGTAACGTATAACGCATAACGTATAACGTATAACCTATAACGTATAAGGTGTAACGTATAACGCATAACGTATAACGTATAACGTATAACGTATACCGTATAACGTATAACGTATAACGTATAACGTATAACGTATAACGTATAACGTATAACGTATAACGTATAACGTATAACGTATAACGTATAACGTATAACGTATAACGTATAACGTATAACGTATAACGTATAACGTATAACGTATAACGTATAACGTATAACGTATAACGTATAACGTATAACGTATAACGTATAACGTATAACGTATAAAGTATAACGTATAACGTATAACATATAACGTATAACATATAACGTATAAGGTGTAAAGTATAACGCATAACGTATAACGAATAACGTATAACGTATAAGGTGTAACGTATAACGCATAACGTATAACGTATAACGTATAACATATAACGTATAAGGTGTAAAGTATAACGCATAACGTATAACGAATAACGTATAACGTATAAGGTGTAACGTATAACGCATAACGTATAACGTATAACGTATAACGTATAACGTATAACGTATAACGTATAACGTATAACATATAACGTATAAGGTGTAAAGTATAACGCATAACGTATAACGAATAACGTATAACGTATAAGGTGTAACGTATAACGCATAACGTATAACGTATAACGTATAACGTATAAGGTGTAACGTATAACGTATAACGTATAACGTATAACGTATAACGTATAACGTATAACGTATAACGTATAACGTATAACGTATAACGTATAACGTATAACGTATAAAGTATAACGTATAACGTATAACATATAACGTATAACATATAACGTATAAGGTGTAAAGTATAACGCATAACGTATAACGAATAACGTATAACGTATAAGGTGTAACGCATAACGTATAACGTATAACGTATAACGTATAACGTATAACGTATAACGTATAACGTATAACGTATAACGTATAACGTATAACGTATAACGTATAACGTATAAAGTATAACGTATAACGTATAAAGTATAACGTATAACGTATAACGTATAACATATAACGTATAACATATAACGTATAAGGTGTAAAGTATAACGCATAACGTATAACGAATAACGTATAACGTATAACGTATAACGTATAACGTATAACGTATAACGTATAACGTATAAAGTATAACGTATAACGTATAACATATAACGTATAACATATAACGTATAATCTGTAAAGTATAACGCATAACGTATAACGAATAACGTATAACGTATAAGGTGTAACGTATAACGCATAACGTATAACGTATAACGTATAACGTATAACGTATAACGTATAACGTATAACGTATAACGTATAACGTATAACGTATAACGTATAACGTATAACGTGTAAAGTATAACGTATAACGTATAACATATAACGTATAACATATAACGTATAAGGTGTAAAGTATAACGCATAACGTATAACGAATAACGTATAACGTATAAGGTGTAACGTATAACGCATAACGTATAACGTATAACGTATAACGTATAAGGTGTAACGTATAACGTATAACGTATAACGTATAACGTATAACGTATAACGTATAACGTATAACGTATAACGTATAACGTATAACGTATAACGTATAACGTATAACGTATAACGTATAACGTATAACGTATAACGTATAACGTATAACGTATAACGTATAACGTATAACGTATAACGTATAACGTATAACGTATAACGTATAACGTATAACGTATAACGTATAACGTATAACGTATAACGTATAACGTATAACGTATAACGTATAACGTATAACGTATAACGTATAACGTATAACGTATAACGTATAACGTATAACGTATAACGTATAACGTATAACGTATAACGTATAACGTATAACGTATAACGTATAACGTATAACGTATAACGTATAACGTATAACGTATAACGTATAACGTATAACGTATAACGTATAACGTATAACGTATAACGTATAACGTATAACGTATAACGTATAACGTATAACGTATAACGTATAACGTATAACGTATAACGTATAACGTATAACGTATAACGTATAACGTATAACGTATAACGTATAACGTATAACGTATAACGTATAACGTATAACGTATAACGTATAACGTATAACGTATAACGTATAACGTATAACGTATAACGTATAACGTATAACGTATAACGTATAACGTATAACGTATAACGTATAACGTATAACGTATAACGTATAACGTATAACGTATAACGTATAACGTATAACGTATAACGTATAACGTATAACGTATAACGTATAACGTATAACGTATAACGTATAACGTATAACGTATAACGTATAACGTATAACGTATAACGTATAACGTATAACGTATAACGTATAACGTATAACGTATAACGTATAACGTATAACGTATAACGTATAACGTATAACGTATAACGTATAACGTATAACGTATAACGTATAACGTATAACGTATAACGTATAACGTATAACGTATAACGTATAACGTATAACGTATAACGTATAACGTATAACGTATAACGTATAACGTATAACGTATAACGTATAACGTATAACGTATAACGTATAACGTATAACGTATAACGTATAACGTATAACGTATAACGTATAACGTATAACGTATAACGTATAACGTATAACGTATAACGTATAACGTATAACGTATAACGTATAACGTATAACGTATAACGTATAACGTATAACGTATAACGTATAACGTATAACGTATAACGTATAACGTATAACGTATAACGTATAACGTATAACGTATAACGTATAACGTATAACGTATAACGTATAACGTATAACGTATAACGTATAACGTATAACGTATAACGTATAACGTATAACGTATAACGTATAACGTATAACGTATAACGTATAACGTATAACGTATAACGTATAACGTATAACGTATAACGTATAACGTATAACGTATAACGTATAACGTATAACGTATAACGTATAACGTATAACGTATAACGTATAACGTATAACGTATAACGTATAACGTATAACGTATAACGTATAACGTATAACGTATAACGTATAACGTATAACGTATAACGTATAACGTATAACGTATAACGTATAACGTATAACGTATAACGTATAACGTATAACGTATAACGTATAACGTATAACGTATAACGTATAACGTATAACGTATAACGTATAACGTATAACGTATAACGTATAACGTATAACGTATAACGTATAACGTATAACGTATAACGTATAACGTATAACGTATAACGTATAACGTATAACGTATAACGTATAACGTATAACGTATAACGTATAACGTATAACGTATAACGTATAACGTATAACGTATAACGTATAACGTATAACGTATAACGTATAACGTATAACGTATAACGTATAACGTATAACGTATAACGTATAACGTATAACGTATAACGTATAACGTATAACGTATAACGTATAACGTATAACGTATAACGTATAACGTATAACGTATAACGTATAACGTATAACGTATAACGTATAACGTATAACGTATAACGTATAACGTATAACGTATAACGTATAACGTATAACGTATAACGTATAACGTATAACGTATAACGTATAACGTATAACGTATAACGTATAACGTATAACGTATAACGTATAACGTATAACGTATAACGTATAACGTATAACGTATAACGTATAACGTATAACGTATAACGTATAACGTATAACGTATAACGTATAACGTATAACGTATAACGTATAACGTATAACGTATAACGTATAACGTATAACGTATAACGTATAACGTATAACGTATAACGTATAACGTATAACGTATAACGTATAACGTATAACGTATAACGTATAACGTATAACGTATAACGTATAACGTATAACGTATAACGTATAACGTATAACGTATAACGTATAACGTATAACGTATAACGTATAACGTATAACGTATAACGTATAACGTATAACGTATAACGTATAACGTATAACGTATAACGTATAACGTATAACGTATAACGTATAACGTATAACGTATAACGTATAACGTATAACGTATAACGTATAACGTATAACGTATAACGTATAACGTATAACGTATAACGTATAACGTATAACGTATAACGTATAACGTATAACGTATAACGTATAACGTATAACGTATAACGTATAACGTATAACGTATAACGTATAACGTATAACGTATAACGTATAACGTATAACGTATAACGTATAACGTATAACGTATAACGTATAACGTATAACGTATAACGTATAACGTATAACGTATAACGTATAACGTATAACGTATAACGTATAACGTATAACGTATAACGTATAACGTATAACGTATAACGTATAACGTATAACGTATAACGTATAACGTATAACGTATAACGTATAACGTATAACGTATAACGTATAACGTATAACGTATAACGTATAACGTATAACGTATAACGTATAACGTATAACGTATAACGTATAACGTATAACGTATAACGTATAACGTATAACGTATAACGTATAACGTATAAAGTATAACGTATAACGTATAACGTATAACATATAACGTATAACATATAACGTATAAGGTGTAAAGTATAACGCATAACGTATAACGAATAACGTATAACGTATAAGGTGTAACGTATAACGCATAACGTATAACGTATAACGTATAACGTATAAGGTGTAACGTATAACGCATAACGTATAACGTATAACGTATAACGTATACCGTATAACGTATAACGTGTAACGTATAACGTATAACGTATAACGTATAACGTATAACGTATAACGTATAACGTATAACGTATAACGTATAACGTATAACGTATAACGTATAACGTATAACGTATAACGTATAACGTATAACGTATAACGTATAACGTATAACGTATAACGTATAACGTATAACGTATAACGTATAACGTATAACGTATAACGTATAACGTATAACGTATAACGTATAACGTATAACGTATAACGTATAACGTATAACGTATAACGTATAACGTATAACGTATAACGTATAACGTATAACGTATAACGTATAACGTATAACGTATAACGTATAACGTATAAAGTATAACGTATAACGTATAACGTATAACATATAACGTATAACATATAACGTATAAGGTGTAAAGTATAACGCATAACGTATAACGAATAACGTATAACGTATAAGGTGTAACGTATAACGCATAACGTATAACGTATAACGTATAACGTATAACGTATAAGGTGTAACGTATAACGCATAACGTATAACGTATAACGTATAACGTATAACGTATAACGTATAACGTATAACGTATAACGTATAACGTATAACGTATAACGTATAACGTATAACGTATAACGTATAACGTATAACGTATAACGTATAACGTATAACGTATAACGTATAACGTATAACGTATAACGTATAACGTATAACGTATAACGTATAACGTATAACGTATAACGTATAACGTATAAAGTATAACGTATAACGTATAACGTATAACGTATAACGTATAACGTATAACGTATAACGTATAACGTATAACGTATAACGTATAACGTATAACGTATAACGTATAACGTATAACGTATAACGTATAACGTATAAAGTATAACGTATAACGTATAACATATAACGTATAACATATAACGTATAAGGTGTAAAGTATAACGCATAACGTATAACGAATAACGTATAACGTATAAGGTGTAACGTATAACGCATAACGTATAACGTATAACGTATAACGTATAACGTATAACGTATAACGTATAACGTATAACGTATAACGTATAACGTATAACGTATAACGTATAACGTATAAAGTATAACGTATAACGTATAACATATAACGTATAACATATAACGTATAAGGTGTAAAGTATAACGCATAACGTATAACGAATAACGTATAACGTATAAGGTGTAACGTATAACGCATAACGTATAACGTATAACGTATAACGTATAAGGTGTAACGTATAACGTATAACGTATAACGTATAACGTATAACGTATAACGTATAACGTATAACGTATAACGTATAACGTATAACGTATAACGTATACCGTATAACGTATAAAGTATAACGTATAACGTACAACATATAACGTATAACATATAACGTATAAGGTGTAAAGTATAACGCATAACGTATAACGAATAACGTATAACGTATAAGGTGTAACGTATAACGCATAACGTATAACGTATAACGTATAACGTATAACGTATAACGTATAACGTATAACGTATAACGTATAACGTATAACGTATAACGTATAACGTATAAAGTATAACGTATAACGTATAAAGTATAACGTATAACGTATAACGTATAACATATAACGTATAACATATAACGTATAAGGTGTAAAGTATAACGCATAACGTATAACGAATAACGTATAACGTATAACGTATAACGTATAACGTATAACGTATAACGTATAACGTATAACGTATAACGTATAACGTATAACGTATAACGTATAACGTATAACGTATAAAGTATAACGTATAACGTATAACATATAACGTATAACATATAACGTATAACATATAACGTATAACATATAACGTATAAGGTGTAAAGTATAACGCATAACGTATAACGAATAACGTATAACGTATAAGGTGTAACGTATAATGCATAACGTATAACGTATAACGTATAACGTATAAGGTGTAACGTATAACGTATAACGTATAACGTATAACGTATAACGTATAACGTATAACGTATAACGTATAACGTATAACGTATAACGTATAACGTATAACGTATAACGTATAACGTATAACGTATAAAGTATAACGTATAACGTATAACATATAACGTATAACATATAACGTATAAGGTGTAAAGTATAACGCATAACGTATAACGAATAACGTATAACGTATAAGGTGTAACGTATAACGTATAACGTATAACGTATAACGTATAACGTATAACGTATAACATATAACGTATAAGGTGTAAAGTATAACGCATAACGTATAACGAATAACGTATAACGTATAAGGTGTAACGTATAATGCATAACGTATAACGTATAACGTATAACGTATAAGGTGTAACGTATAACGTATAACGTATAACGTATAACGTATAACATATAACGTATAACATATAACGTATAAGGTGTAAAGTATAACGCATAACGTATAACGAATAACGAATAACGTATAACGTATAAGGTGTAACGTATAACGCATAACGTATAACGTATAACGTATAACGTATAAGGTGTAACGTATAACGTATAACGTATAACGTATAACGTATAACGTATAACGTATAACGTATAACGTATAACGTATAACGTATAACGTATAACGTATAACGTATAACGTATAACGTATAACGTATAAAGTATAACGTATAACGTATAACATATAACGTATAACATATAACGTATAAGGTGTAAAGTATAACGCATAACGTATAACGAATAACGTATAACGTATAAGGTGTAACGTATAACGCATAACGTATAACGTATAACGTATAACGTATAACGTATAACGTATAACGTATAACGTATAACGTATAACGTATAACGTATAACGTATAACGTATAACGTATAACGTATAACGTATAAAGTATAACGTATAACGTATAACATATAACGTATAACATATAACGTATAAGGTGTAAAGTATAACGTATAACGTATAACGTATAACGTATAACGTATAACGTATAACGTATAACGTATAACGTATAACGTATAACGTATAACGTATAACGTATAACGTATAACGTATAACGTATAACGTATAACGTATAACGTATAACGTATAACGTATAACGTATAACGTATAACGTATAACGTATAACGTATAACGTATAACGTATAACGTATAACGTATAACGTATAACGTATAACGTATAACGTATAACGTATAACGTATAACGTATAACGTATAACGTATAACGTATAACGTATAACGTATAACGTATAACGTATAACGTATAACGTATAACGTATAACGTATAACGTATAACGTATAACGTATAACGTATAACGTATAACGTATAACGTATAACGTATAACGTATAACGTATAACGTATAACGTATAACGTATAACGTATAACGTATAACGTATAACGTATAACGTATAACGTATAACGTATAACGTATAACGTATAACGTATAACGTATAACGTATAACGTATAACGTATAACGTATAACGTATAACGTATAACGTATAACGTATAACGTATAACGTATAACGTATAACGTATCACGTATAGCGTATAACGTATAACGTATAGCGTATAACGTATAGCGTATAACGTATAAGGTGTAACGTATAACGCATAACGTATAACGAATAACGTATAACGTACAAGGTGTAACGTATAACGTATAACGTATAACGTATAACGTATAAGGTGTAACGTATAACGTATAACGTATAACGTATAACGTATAACGTATAACGTATAACGTATAACGTATAACGTATAACGTATAACGTATAACGTATAACGTATAACGTATAACGTATAACGTATAAAGTATAACGTATAACGTATAACATATAACGTATAACATATAACGTATAAGGTGTAAAGTATAACGCATAACGTATAACGAATAACGTATAACGTATAAGGTGTAACGTATAACGCATAACGTATAACGTATAACGTATAACGTATAACGTATAACGTATAACGTATAACGTATAACGTATAACGTATAACGTATAACGTATAAAGTATAACGTATAACGTATAAAGTATAACGTATAACGTATAACGTATAACATATAACGTATAACATATAACGTATAAGGTGTAAAGTATAACGCATAACGTATAACGAATAACGTATAACGTATAACGTATAACGTATAACGTATAACGTATAACGTATAACGTATAACGTATAACGTATAACGTATAAAGTATAACGTATAACGTATAACATATAACGTATAACATATAACGTATAAGGTGTAAAGTATAACGCATAACGTATAACGAATAACGTATAACGTATAAGGTGTAACGTATAACGCATAACGTATAACGTATAACGTATAACGTATAACGTATAACGTATAACGTATAACGTATAACGTATAACGTATAACGTATAACGTATAACGTATAACGTATAACGTATAACGTATAACGTATAACGTATAACGTATAACGTATAAAGTATAACGTATAACGTATAACATATAACGTATAACATATAACGTATAAGGTGTAAAGTATAACGTATAACGTATAACGTATAACGTATAACGTATAACGTATAACGTATAACGTATAACGTATAACGTATAACGTATAACGTATAACGTATAACGTATAACGTATAACGTATAACGTATAACGTATAACGTATAACGTATAACGTATAACGTATAACGTATAACGTATAACGTATAACGTATAACGTATAACGTATAACGTATAACGTATAACGTATAACGTATAACGTATAACGTATAACGTATAACGTATAACGTATAACGTATAACGTATAACGTATAACGTATAACGTATAACGTATAACGTATAACGTATAACGTATAACGTATAACGTATAACGTATAACGTATAACGTATAACGTATAACGTATAACGTATAACGTATAACGTATAACGTATAACGTATAACGTATAACGTATAACGTATAACGTATCACGTATAGCGTATAACGTATAACGTATAGCGTATAACGTATAGCGTATAACGTATAAGGTGTAACGTATAACGCATAACGTATAACGAATAACGTATAACGTACAAGGTGTAACGTATAACGTATAACGTATAACGTATAACGTATAAGGTGTAACGTATAACGTATAACGTATAACGTATAACGTATAACGTATAACGTATAACGTATAACGTATAACGTATAACGTATAACGTATAACGTATAACGTATAACGTATAACGTATAACGTATAAAGTATAACGTATAACGTATAACATATAACGTATAACATATAACGTATAAGGTGTAAAGTATAACGCATAACGTATAACGAATAACGTATAACGTATAAGGTGTAACGTATAACGCATAACGTATAACGTATAACGTATAACGTATAACGTATAACGTATAACGTATAACGTATAACGTATAACGTATAACGTATAACGTATAAAGTATAACGTATAACGTATAAAGTATAACGTATAACGTATAACGTATAACATATAACGTATAACATATAACGTATAAGGTGTAAAGTATAACGCATAACGTATAACGAATAACGTATAACGTATAACGTATAACGTATAACGTATAACGTATAACGTATAACGTATAACGTATAACGTATAAAGTATAACGTATAACGTATAACATATAACGTATAACATATAACGTATAAGGTGTAAAGTATAACGCATAACGTATAACGAATAACGTATAACGTATAAGGTGTAACGTATAACGCATAACGTATAACGTATAACGTATAACGTATAACGTATAACGTATAACGTATAACGTATAACGTATAACGTATAACGTATAACGTATAACGTATAACGTATAACGTATAACGTATAACGTATAACGTATAACGTATAACGTATAACGTATAACGTATAACGTATAACGTATAACGTATAACGTATAACGTATAACGTATAACGTATAACGTATAACGTATAACGTATAACGTATAACGTATAACGTATAACGTATAACGTATAACGTATAACGTATAACGTATAACGTATAACGTATAACGTATAACGTATAACGTATAACGTATAACGTATAACGTATAACGTATAACGTATAACGTATAACGTATAACGTATAACGTATAACGTATAAAGTATAACGTATAACGTATAACGTATAACATATAACGTATAACATATAACGTATAAGGTGTAAAGTATAACGCATAACGTATAACGAATAACGTATAACGTATAAGGTGTAACGTATAACGCATAACGTATAACGTATAACGTATAACGTATAACGTATAAGGTGTAACGTATAACGCATAACGTATAACGTATAACGTATAACGTATAACGTATAACGTATAACGTATAACGTATAACGTATAACGTATAACGTATAACGTATAACGTATAACGTATAACGTATAACGTATAACGTATAACGTATAACGTATAACGTATAACGTATAACGTATAACGTATAACGTATAACGTATAACGTATAACGTATAACGTATAACGTATAACGTATAACGTATAACGTATAAAGTATAACGTATAACGTATAACGTATAACGTATAACGTATAACGTATAACGTATAACGTATAACGTATAACGTATAACGTATAACGTATAACGTATAACGTATAACGTATAACGTATAACGTATAAAGTATAACGTATAACGTATAACATATAACGTATAACATATAACGTATAAGGTGTAAAGTATAACGCATAACGTATAACGAATAACGTATAACGTATAAGGTGTAACGTATAACGCATAACGTATAACGTATAACGTATAACGTATAACGTATAACGTATAACGTATAACGTATAACGTATAACGTATAACGTATAACGTATAACGTATAAAGTATAACGTATAACGTATAACATATAACGTATAACATATAACGTATAAGGTGTAAAGTATAACGCATAACGTATAACGAATAACGTATAACGTATAAGGTGTAACGTATAACGCATAACGTATAACGTATAACGTATAACGTATAAGGTGTAACGTATAACGTATAACGTATAACGTATAACGTATAACGTATAACGTATAACGTATAACGTATAACGTATAACGTATAACGTATAACGTATACCGTATAACGTATAAAGTATAACGTATAACGTACAACATATAACGTATAACATATAACGTATAAGGTGTAAAGTATAACGCATAACGTATAACGAATAACGTATAACGTATAAGGTGTAACGTATAACGCATAACGTATAACGTATAACGTATAACGTATAACGTATAACGTATAACGTATAACGTATAACGTATAACGTATAACGTATAACGTATAACGTATAAAGTATAACGTATAACGTATAAAGTATAACGTATAACGTATAACGTATAACATATAACGTATAACATATAACGTATAAGGTGTAAAGTATAACGCATAACGTATAACGAATAACGTATAACGTATAACGTATAACGTATAACGTATAACGTATAACGTATAACGTATAACGTATAACGTATAACGTATAACGTATAACGTATAACGTATAACGTATAACGTATAAAGTATAACGTATAACGTATAACATATAACGTATAACATATAACGTATAACATATAACGTATAACATATAACGTATAAGGTGTAAAGTATAACGCATAACGTATAACGAATAACGTATAACGTATAAGGTGTAACGTATAATGCATAACGTATAACGTATAACGTATAACGTATAAGGTGTAACGTATAACGTATAACGTATAACGTATAACGTATAACGTATAACGTATAACGTATAACGTATAACGTATAACGTATAACGTATAACGTATAACGTATAACGTATAACGTATAACGTATAAAGTATAACGTATAACGTATAACATATAACGTATAACATATAACGTATAAGGTGTAAAGTATAACGCATAACGTATAACGAATAACGTATAACGTATAAGGTGTAACGTATAACGTATAACGTATAACGTATAACGTATAACGTATAACGTATAACATATAACGTATAAGGTGTAAAGTATAACGCATAACGTATAACGAATAACGTATAACGTATAAGGTGTAACGTATAATGCATAACGTATAACGTATAACGTATAACGTATAAGGTGTAACGTATAACGTATAACGTATAACGTATAACGTATAACATATAACGTATAACATATAACGTATAAGGTGTAAAGTATAACGCATAACGTATAACGAATAACGAATAACGTATAACGTATAAGGTGTAACGTATAACGCATAACGTATAACGTATAACGTATAACGTATAAGGTGTAACGTATAACGTATAACGTATAACGTATAACGTATAACGTATAACGTATAACGTATAACGTATAACGTATAACGTATAACGTATAACGTATAACGTATAACGTATAACGTATAAAGTATAACGTATAACGTATAACATATAACGTATAACATATAACGTATAAGGTGTAAAGTATAACGCATAACGTATAACGAATAACGTATAACGTATAAGGTGTAACGTATAACGCATAACGTATAACGTATAACGTATAACGTATAACGTATAACGTATAACGTATAACGTATAACGTATAACGTATAACGTATAACGTATAACGTATAACGTATAACGTATAACGTATAACGTATAAAGTATAACGTATAACGTATAACATATAACGTATAACATATAAAGTATAACGTATAACGTATAACGTATAACGTATAACGTATAACGTATAACGTATAACGTATAACGTATAACGTATAACGTATAACGTATAACGTATAACGTATAACGTATAACGTATAACGTATAACGTATAACGTATAACGTATAACGTATAACGTATAACGTATAACGTATAACGTATAACGTATAACGTATAACGTATAACGTATAACGTATAACGTATAACGTATAACGTATAACGTATAACGTATAACGTATAACGTATAACGTATAACGTATAACGTATAACGTATAACGTATAACGTATAACGTATAACGTATAACGTATAACGTATAACGTATAACGTATAACGTATAACGTATAACGTATAACGTATAACGTATAACGTATAACGTATAACGTATAACGTATAACGTATAACGTATAACGTATAACGTATAACGTATAACGTATAACGTATAACGTATAACGTATAACGTATAACGTATAACGTATAACGTATAACGTATAACGTATAACGTATAACGTATAACGTATAACGTATAACGTATAACGTATAACGTATAACGTATAACGTATCACGTATAGCGTATAACGTATAACGTATAGCGTATAACGTATAGCGTATAACGTATAAGGTGTAACGTATAA
Source organism: Lasioglossum calceatum (assembly GCA_963966675.1). NCBI lineage: Eukaryota > Metazoa > Arthropoda > Insecta > Hymenoptera > Halictidae > Lasioglossum > Lasioglossum calceatum. The sequence continues at coordinate 161,837 of CAXAAD010000383.1, forward strand.
CGCATAACGTATAACGAATAACGTATAACGTACAAGGTGTAACGTATAACGTATAACGTATAACGTATAACGTATAAGGTGTAACGTATAACGTATAACGTATAACGTATAACGTATAACGTATAACGTATAACGTATAACGTATAACGTATAACGTATAACGTATAACGTATAACGTATAACGTATAACGTATAACGTATAAAGTATAACGTATAACGTATAACATATAACGTATAACATATAACGTATAAGGTGTAAAGTATAACGCATAACGTATAACGAATAACGTATAACGTATAAGGTGTAACGTATAACGCATAACGTATAACGTATAACGTATAACGTATAACGTATAACGTATAACGTATAACGTATAACGTATAACGTATAACGTATAAAGTATAACGTATAACGTATAAAGTATAACGTATAACGTATAACGTATAACATATAACGTATAACATATAACGTATAAGGTGTAAAGTATAACGCATAACGTATAACGAATAACGTATAACGTATAACGTATAACGTATAACGTATAACGTATAACGTATAACGTATAACGTATAACGTATAACGTATAAAGTATAACGTATAACGTATAACATATAACGTATAACATATAACGTATAAGGTGTAAAGTATAACGCATAACGTATAACGAATAACGTATAACGTATAAGGTGTAACGTATAACGCATAACGTATAACGTATAACGTATAACGTATAACGTATAACGTATAACGTATAACGTATAACGTATAACGTATAACGTATAACGTATAACGTATAACGTATAACGTATAACGTATAACGTATAACGTATAAAGTATAACGTATAACGTATAACATATAACGTATAACATATAACGTATAAGGTGTAAAGTATAACGTATAACGTATAACGTATAACGTATAACGTATAACGTATAACGTATAACGTATAACGTATAACGTATAACGTATAACGTATAACGTATAACGTATAACGTATAACGTATAACGTATAACGTATAACGTATAACGTATAACGTATAACGTATAACGTATAACGTATAACGTATAACGTATAACGTATAACGTATAACGTATAACGTATAACGTATAACGTATAACGTATAACGTATAACGTATAACGTATAACGTATAACGTATAACGTATAACGTATAACGTATAACGTATAACGTATAACGTATAACGTATAACGTATAACGTATAACGTATAACGTATAACGTATAACGTATAACGTATAACGTATAACGTATAACGTATAACGTATAACGTATAACGTATAACGTATAACGTATAACGTATAACGTATAACGTATAACGTATAACGTATAACGTATAACGTATCACGTATAGCGTATAACGTATAACGTATAGCGTATAACGTATAGCGTATAACGTATAAGGTGTAACGTATAACGCATAACGTATAACGAATAACGTATAACGTACAAGGTGTAACGTATAACGTATAACGTATAACGTATAACGTATAAGGTGTAACGTATAACGTATAACGTATAACGTATAACGTATAACGTATAACGTATAACGTATAACGTATAACGTATAACGTATAACGTATAACGTATAACGTATAACGTATAACGTATAACGTATAAAGTATAACGTATAACGTATAACATATAACGTATAACATATAACGTATAAGGTGTAAAGTATAACGCATAACGTATAACGAATAACGTATAACGTATAAGGTGTAACGTATAACGCATAACGTATAACGTATAACGTATAACGTATAACGTATAACGTATAACGTATAACGTATAACGTATAACGTATAACGTATAAAGTATAACGTATAACGTATAAAGTATAACGTATAACGTATAACGTATAACATATAACGTATAACATATAACGTATAAGGTGTAAAGTATAACGCATAACGTATAACGAATAACGTATAACGTATAACGTATAACGTATAACGTATAACGTATAACGTATAACGTATAACGTATAACGTATAACGTATAAAGTATAACGTATAACGTATAACATATAACGTATAACATATAACGTATAAGGTGTAAAGTATAACGCATAACGTATAACGAATAACGTATAACGTATAAGGTGTAACGTATAACGCATAACGTATAACGTATAACGTATAACGTATAACGTATAACGTATAACGTATAACGTATAACGTATAACGTATAACGTATAACGTATAACGTATAACGTATAACGTATAACGTATAACGTATAAAGTATAACGTATAACGTATAACATATAACGTATAACATATAACGTATAAGGTGTAAAGTATAACGTATAACGTATAACGTATAACGTATAACGTATAACGTATAACGTATAACGTATAACGTATAACGTATAACGTATAACGTATAACGTATAACGTATAACGTATAACGTATAACGTATAACGTATAACGTATAACGTATAACGTATAACGTATAACGTATAACGTATAACGTATAACGTATAACGTATAACCTATAACGTATAACGTATAACGTATAACGTATAACGTATAACGTATAACGTATAACGTATAACGTATAACGTATAACGTATAACGTATAACGTATAACGTATAACGTATAACGTATAACGTATAACGTATAACGTATAACGTATAACGTATAACGTATAACGTATAACGTATAACGTATAACGTATAACGTATAACGTATAACGTATAACGTATAACGTATAACGTATAACGTATAACGTATAACGTATAACGTATAACGTATAACGTATAACGTATAACGTATAACGTATAACGTATAACGTATAACGTATAACGTATAACGTATAACGTATAACGTATAACGTATAACGTATAACGTATAACGTATAACGTATAACGTATAACGTATAACGTATAACGTATAACGTATAACGTATAACGTATAACGTATAACGTATAACGTATAACATATAACGTATAAGGTGTAAAGTATAACGCATAACGTATAACGAATAACGTATAACGTATAAGGTGTAACGTATAACGCATAACGTATAACGTATAACGTATAACGTATAAGGTGTAACGTATAACGCATAACGTATAACGTATAACGTATAACGTATACCGTATAACGTATAACGTATAACGTATAACGTATAACGTATAACGTATAACGTATAACGTATAACGTATAACGTATAACGTATAACGTATAACGTATAACGTATAACGTATAACGTATAACGTATAACGTATAACGTATAACGTATAACGTATAACGTATAACGTATAACGTATAACGTATAACGTATAACGTATAACGTATAACGTATAACGTATAACGTATAAAGTATAACGTATAACGTATAACATATAACGTATAACATATAACGTATAAGGTGTAAAGTATAACGCATAACGTATAACGAATAACGTATAACGTATAACATATAACGTATAACATATAACGTATAAGGTGTAAAGTATAACGCATAACGTATAACGAATAACGTATAACGTATAAGTTGTAACGTATAACGCATAACGTATAACGTATAACGTATAACATATAACGTATAAGGTGTAAAGTATAACGCATAACGTATAACGAATAACGTATAACGTATAAGGTGTAACGTATAACGCATAACGTATAACGTATAACGTATAACGTATAAGGTGTAACGTATAACGCATAACGTATAACGTATAACGTATAACGTATAACGTATAACGTATAACGTATAACGTATAACGTATAACGTATAACGTATAACGTATAACGTATAACGTATAACGTATAACGTATAACGTATAACGTATAACGTATAACGTATAACGTATAACGTATAACGTATAACGTATAACGTATAACGTATAACGTATAACGTATAACGTATAACGTATAACGTATAACGTATAACGTATAACGTATAACGTATAACGTATAACGTATAACGTATAACGTATAACGTATAACGTATAACGTATAACGTATAACGTATAACGTATAACGTATAACGTATAACGTATAACGTATAACGTATAACGTATAACGTATAACGTATAACGTATAACGTATAACGTATAACGTATAACGTATAACGTATAACGTATAACGTATAACGTATAACGTATAACGTATAACGTATAACGTATAACGTATAACGTATAACGTATAACGTATAACGTATAACGTATAACGTATAAAGTATAACGTATAACGTATAACATATAACGTATAACATATAACGTATAAGGTGTAAAGTATAACGCATAACGTATAACGAATAACGTATAACGTATAAGGTGTAACGTATAACGCATAACGTATAACGTATAACGTATAACGTATAAGGTGTAACGTATAACGTATAACGTATAACGTATAACGTATAACGTATAACGTATAACGTATAACGTATAACGTATAACGTATAACGTATAACGTATACCGTATAACGTATAAAGTATAACGTATAACGTACAACATATAACGTATAACATATAACGTATAAGGTGTAAAGTATAACGCATAACGTATAACGAATAACGTATAACGTATAAGGTGTAACGTATAACGCATAACGTATAACGTATAACGTATAACGTATAACGTATAACGTATAACGTATAACGTATAACGTATAACGTATAACGTATAACGTATAACGTATAAAGTATAACGTATAACGTATAAAGTATAACGTATAACGTATAACGTATAACATATAACGTATAACATATAACGTATAAGGTGTAAAGTATAACGCATAACGTATAACGAATAACGTATAACGTATAACGTATAACGTATAACGTATAACGTATAACGTATAACGTATAACGTATAACGTATAACGTATAACGTATAACGTATAACGTATAAAGTATAACGTATAACGTATAACATATAACGTATAACATATAACGTATAACATATAACGTATAACATATAACGTATAAGGTGTAAAGTATAACGCATAACGTATAACGAATAACGTATAACGTATAAGGTGTAACGTATAATGCATAACGTATAACGTATAACGTATAACGTATAAGGTGTAACGTATAACGTATAACGTATAACGTATAACGTATAACGTATAACGTATAACGTATAACGTATAACGTATAACGTATAACGTATAACGTATAACGTATAACGTATAACGTATAAAGTATAACGTATAACGTATAACATATAACGTATAACATATAACGTATAAGGTGTAAAGTATAACGCATAACGTATAACGAATAACGTATAACGTATAAGGTGTAACGTATAACGTATAACGTATAACGTATAACGTATAACGTATAACGTATAACATATAACGTATAAGGTGTAAAGTATAACGCATAACGTATAACGAATAACGTATAACGTATAAGGTGTAACGTATAATGCATAACGTATAACGTATAACGTATAACGTATAAGGTGTAACGTATAACGTATAACGTATAACGTATAACGTATAACATATAACGTATAACATATAACGTATAAGGTGTAAAGTATAACGCATAACGTATAACGAATAACGAATAACGTATAACGTATAAGGTGTAACGTATAACGTATAACGTATAACGTATAACGTATAACGTATAACGTATAACGTATAACGTATAAAGTATAACGTATAACGTATAACATATAACGTATAACATATAACGTATAAGGTGTAAAGTATAACGCATAACGTATAACGAATAACGTATAACGTATAAGGTGTAACGTATAACGCATAACGTATAACGTATAACGTATAACGTATAACGTATAACGTATAACGTATAACGTATAACGTATAACGTATAACGTATAACGTATAACGTATAACGTATAACGTATAACGTATAACGTATAACGTATAAAGTATAACGTATAACGTATAACATATAACGTATAACATATAACGTATAAGGTGTAAAGTATAACGTATAACGTATAACGTATAACGTATAACGTATAACGTATAACGTATAACGTATAACGTATAACGTATAACGTATAACGTATAACGTATAACGTATAACGTATAACGTATAACGTATAACGTATAACGTATAACGTATAACGTATAACGTATAACGTATAACGTATAACGTATAACGTATAACGTATAACGTATAACGTATAACGTATAACGTATAACGTATAACGTATAACGTATAACGTATAACGTATAACGTATAACGTATAACGTATAACGTATAACGTATAACGTATAACGTATAACGTATAACGTATAACGTATAACGTATAACGTATAACGTATAACGTATAACGTATAACGTATAACGTATAACGTATAACGTATAACGTATAACGTATAACGTATAACGTATAACGTATAACGTATAACGTATAACGTATAACGTATAACGTATAACGTATAACGTATAACGTATAACGTATAACGTATAACGTATAACGTATAACGTATAACGTATAACGTATAACGTATAACGTATAACGTATAACGTATAACGTATAACGTATAACGTATAACGTATAACGTATAACGTATCACGTATAGCGTATAACGTATAACGTATAGCGTATAACGTATAGCGTATAACGTATAAGGTGTAACGTATAACGCATAACGTATAACGAATAACGTATAACGTACAAGGTGTAACGTATAACGTATAACGTATAACGTATAACGTATAAGGTGTAACGTATAACGTATAACGTATAACGTATAACGTATAACGTATAACGTATAACGTATAACGTATAACGTATAACGTATAACGTATAACGTATAACGTATAACGTATAACGTATAAAGTATAACGTATAACGTATAACATATAACGTATAACATATAACGTATAAGGTGTAAAGTATAACGCATAACGTATAACGAATAACGTATAACGTATAAGGTGTAACGTATAACGCATAACGTATAACGTATAACGTATAACGTATAACGTATAACGTATAACGTATAACGTATAACGTATAACGTATAACGTATAAAGTATAACGTATAACGTATAAAGTATAACGTATAACGTATAACGTATAACATATAACGTATAACATATAACGTATAAGGTGTAAAGTATAACGCATAACGTATAACGAATAACGTATAACGTATAACGTATAACGTATAACGTATAACGTATAACGTATAACGTATAACGTATAACGTATAAAGTATAACGTATAACGTATAACATATAACGTATAACATATAACGTATAAGGTGTAAAGTATAACGCATAACGTATAACGAATAACGTATAACGTATAAGGTGTAACGTATAACGCATAACGTATAACGTATATCGTATAACGTATAACGTATAACGTATAACGTATAACGTATAACGTATAACGTATAACGTATAACGTATAACGTATAACGTATAACGTATAACGTATAACGTATAAAGTATAACGTATAACGTATAACATATAACGTATAACATATAACGTATAAGGTGTAAAGTATAACGTATAACGTATAACGTATAACGTATAACGTATAACGTATAACGTATAACGTATAACGTATAACGTATAACGTATAACGTATAACGTATAACGTATAACGTATAACGTATAACGTATAACGTATAACGTATAACGTATAACGTATAACGTATAACGTATAACGTATAACGTATAACGTATAACGTATAACGTATAACGTATAACGTATAACGTATAACGTATAACGTATAACGTATAACGTATAACGTATAACGTATAACGTATAACGTATAACGTATAACGTATAACGTATAACGTATAACGTATAACGTATAACGTATAACGTATAACGTATAACGTATAACGTATAACGTATAACGTATAACGTATAACGTATAACGTATAACGTATAACGTATAACGTATAACGTATAACGTATAACGTATAACGTATAACGTATAACGTATAACGTATAACGTATAACGTATAACGTATAACGTATAACGTATAACGTATAACGTATAACGTATAACGTATAACGTATAACGTATAACGTATAACGTATAACGTATAACGTATAACGTATAACGTATAACGTATAACGTATAACGTATAACGTATAACGTATAACGTATAACGTATAACGTATAACGTATAACGTATAACGTATAACGTATAACGTATAACGTATAACGTATAACGTATAACGTATAACGTATAACGTATAACGTATAACGTATAACGTATAACGTATAACGTATAACGTATAACGTATAACGTATAACGTATAACGTATAACGTATAACGTATAACGTATAACGTATAACGTATAACGTATAACGTATAACGTATAACGTATAACGTATAACGTATAACGTATAACGTATAACGTATAACGTATAACGTATAACGTATAACGTATAACGTATAACGTATAACGTATAACGTATAACGTATAACGTATAACGTATAACGTATAACGTATAACGTATAACGTATAACGTATAACGTATAACGTATAACGTATAACGTATAACGTATAACGTATAACGTATAACGTATAACGTATAACGTATAACGTATAACGTATAACGTATAACGTATAACATATAACGTATAAGGTGTAAAGTATAACGCATAACGTATAACGAATAACGTATAACGTATAAGGTGTAACGTATAACGCATAACGTATAACGTATAACGTATAACGTATAAGGTGTAACGTATAACGCATAACGTATAACGTATAACGTATAACGTATACCGTATAACGTATAACGTATAACGTATAACGTATAACGTATAACGTATAACGTATAACGTATAACGTATAACGTATAACGTATAACGTATAACGTATAACGTATAACGTATAACGTATAACGTATAACGTATAACGTATAACGTATAACGTATAACGTATAACGTATAACGTATAACGTATAACGTATAACGTATAACGTATAAAGTATAACGTATAACGTATAACGTATAACGTATAACGTATAACGTATAACGTATAACGTATAAAGTATAACGTATAACGTATAACATATAACGTATAACATATAACGTATAAGGTGTAAAGTATAACGTATAACGTATAACGTATAACGTATAACGTATAACGTATAACGTATAACGCATAACGTATAACGTATAACGTATAACGTATAAGGTGTAACGTATAACGTATAACGTATAACGTATAACGTATAACGTATAACGTATAACGTATAACGTATAACGTATAACGTATAACGTATAACGTATAACGTATAACGTATAACGTATAACGTATAACGTATAACGTATAACGTATAACGTATAACGTATAACATATAACGTATAACATATAACGTATAATCTGTAAAGTATAACGCATAACGTATAACGAATAACGTATAACGTATAAGGTGTAACGTATAACGCATAACGTATATCGTATAACGTATAACGTATAACGTATAACGTATAACGTATAACGTATAACGTATAACGTATAACGTATAACGTATAACGTATAACGTATAAAGTATAACGTATAACGTATAACATATAACGTATAACATATAACGTATAAGGTGTAAAGTATAACGCATAACGTATAACGAATAACGTATAACGTATAAGGTGTAACGTATAACGCATAACGTATAACGTATAACGTATAACGTATAAGGTGTAACGTATAACGTATAACGTATAACGTATAACGTATAACGTATAACGTATAACGTATATCGTATAACGTATAAGGTGTAACGTATAACGCATAACGTATAACGTATAACGTATAACGTATAACGTATAACGTATAACGTATAACGTATAACGTATAACGTATAACGTATAACGTATATCGTATAACGTATAAGGTGTAACGTATAACGCATAACGTATAACGTATAACGTATAACGTATAACGTATAACGTATAACGTATAACGTATATCGTATAACGTATAACGTATAACGTATAACGTATAACGTATAACGTATAACGTATAACGTATAACGTATAACGTATAACGTATAACGTATAACGTATAACGTATATCGTATAACGTATAACGTACAACGTATAACGTATAACGAATAACGTATAACGTATAACGTATAACGTATAACGTATAACGTATAACGTATAACGTATAACGTATAACGTATAACGTATAACGTATAACGTATAACGTATAACGTATAACGTATATCGTATAACGTATAACGTGTAACGTATAACGCATAACGTATAACGTACAAGGTGTAACGTGTAACGTATAACGTATAACGTATAACGTATAACGTATAACGTATAACGGATAACGAATAACGCATAACGAATATCGTTTAAGGTGTAACATATAACGTATAACGTATAAAGTATAACGTATATCGTATAACGTATAACGTATAACGTATAACGTATAAAGTATAACGTATAACGTATAACGTATAACGTATTACGTATAACGTATAACGTATAACGTATAACGTATAACGTATAACGTATAACGTATATCGTATAACGTATAAGGTGTAACGTATAACGCATAACGTATAACGAATAACGTATAACGTACAACGTATAACGTATAACGAATAACGTATAACGTATAACGAATAGCGTATAACGTATAGCGTATAACGTATAACGTATAACGTATAACGTATAACGTATAACGTATAACGTATAACGTATAACGTATAACGGATAACGAATAACGCATAACGAATATCGTTTAAGGTGTAACATATAACGTATAACGTATATCGTATAACGTATAACGTATAACGTATAACGTATAACGTATAACGTATAACGTATAACGAATAACGTATAACGTATAACGAATAGCGTATAACGTATAACGTATAACGTATTACGTATAACGTATAACGTATAACGTATAACGTATAACGTATAACGTATAACATATAACGTATAAGGTGTAAAGTATAACGCATAACGTATAACGAATAACGTATAACGTATAAGGTGTAACGTATAACGCATAACGTATAACGTATAACGTATAACGTATAAGGTGTAACGTATAACGCATAACGTATAACGTATAACGTATAACGTATAACGTATAACGTATACCGTATAACGTATAACGTATAACGTATAACGTATAACGTATAACGTATAACGTATAACGTATAACGTATAACGTATAACGTATAACGTATAACGTATAACGTATAACGTATAACGTATAACGTATAACGTATAACGTATAACGTATAACGTATAACGTATAACGTATAACGTATAACGTATAACGTATAACGTATAACGTATAACGTATAACGTATAACGTATAACGTATAACGATTAACGTATAACGTATAACGTATAACGTATAACGTATAACGTATAACGTATAACGTATAACGTATAACGTATAACGTATAACGTATAACGTATAACGTATAACGTATAACGTATAACGTATAACGTATAACGTATAACGTATAACGTATAACGTATAACGTATAACGTATAACGTATAACGTATAACGTATAACGTATAACGTATAACGTATAACGTATAACGTATAACGTATAACGTATAACGTATAACGTATAACGTATAACGTATAACGTATAACGTATAACGTATAACGTATAACGTATAACGTATAACGTATAACGTATAAAGTATAACGTATAACGTATAACGTATAAAGTATAACGTATAACGTATAACATATAACGTATAACATATAACGTATAAGGTGTAAAGTATAACGCATAACGTATAACGAATAACGTATAACGTATAAGGTGTAACGTATAATGCATAACGTATAACGTATAACGTATAACGTATAACGTATAACGTATAACGTATAACGTATAACGTATAACGTATAACGTATAACGTATAACGTATAACGTATAACGTATAACGTATAACGTATAAAGTATAACGTATAACGTATAACATATAACGTATAACATATAACGTATAAGGTGTAAAGTATAACGCATAACGTATAACGAATAACGTATAACGTATAAGGTGTAACGTATAACGCATAACGTATAACGTATAACGTATAACGTATAAGGTGTAACGTATAACGTATAACGTATAACGTATAACGTATAACGTATAACGTATAACGTATAACGTATAACGTATAACGTATAACGTATAACGTATAACGTATAACGTATAAAGTATAACGTATAACGTATAACATATAACGTATAACATATAACGTATAAGGTGTAAAGTATAACGCATAACGTATAACGAATAACGTATAACGTATAAGGTGTAACGTATAACGCATAACGTATAACGTATAACGTATAACGTATAACGTATAACGTATAACGTATAACGTATAACGTATAGCGTATAACGTATAACGTATAACGTATAACGTATAAAGTATAACGTATAACGTATAAAGTATAACGTATAACGTATAACGTATAACATATAACGTATAACATATAACGTATAAGGTGTAAAGTATAACGCATAACGTATAACGAATAACGTATAACGTATAACGTATAACGTATAACGTATAACGTATAACGTATAACGTATAAAGTATAACGTATAACGTATAACATATAACGTATAACATATAACGTATAATCTGTAAAGTATAACGCATAACGTATAACGAATAACGTATAACGTATAAGGTGTAACGTATAACGCATAACGTATAACGTATAACGTATAACGTATAACGTATAACGTATAACGTATAACGTATAACGTATAACGTATAACGTATAACGTATAACGTATAAAGTATAACGTATAACGTATAACATATAACGTATAACATATAACGTATAAGGTGTAAAGTATAACGCATAACGTATAACGAATAACGTATAACGTATAAGGTGTAACGTATAACGCATAACGTATAACGTATAACGTATAACGTATAAGGTGTAACGTATAACGTATAACGTATAACGTATAACGTATAACGTATAACGTATAACGTATAACGTATAACGTATAACGTATAACGTATAACGTATAACGTATAACGTATAACGTATAACGTATAACGTATAACGTATAACGTATAACGTATAACATATAACGTATAACATATAACGTATAAGGTGTAAAGTATAACGTATAACGTATAACGTATAACGTATAACGTATAACGTATAACGTATAACGTATAACGTATAACGTATAACGTATAACGTATAACGTATAACGTATAACGTATAACGTATAACGTATAACGTATAACGTATAACGTATAACGTATAACGTATAACGTATAACGTATAACGTATAACGTATAACGTATAACGTATAACGTATAACGTATAACGTATAACGTATAACGTATAACGTATAACGTATAACGTATAACGTATAACGTATAACGTATAACGTATAACGTATAACGTATAACGTATAACGTATAACGTATAACGTATAACGTATAACGTATAACGTATAACGTATAACGTATAACGTATAACGTATAACGTATAACGTATAACGTATAACGTATAACGTATAACGTATAACGTATAACGTATAACGTATAACGTATAACGTATAACGTATAACGTATAACGTATAACGTATAACGTATAACGTATAACGTATAACGTATAACGTATAACGTATAACGTATAACGTATAACGTATAACGTATAACGTATAACGTATAACGTATAACGTATAACGTATAACGTATAACGTATAACGTATAACGTATAACGTATAACGTATAACGTATAACGTATAACGTATAACGTATAACGCATAACGTATAACGTATAACGTATAACGTATAAGGTGTAACGTATAACGCATAACGTATAACGTATAACGTATAACGTATAACGTATAACGTATAACGTATAACGTATAACGTATAACGTATAACGTATAACGTATAACGTATAACGTATAACGTATAACGTATAACGTATAACGTATAACGTATAACGTATAACGTATAACGTATAACGTATAACGTATAACGTATAACGTATAACGTATAACGTATAACGTATAACGTATAACGTATAACGTATAACGTATAACGTATAACGTATAACGTATAACGTATAACGTATAACGTATAACGTATAACGTATAACGTATAACGTATAACGTATAACGTATAACGTATAACGTATAACGTATAACGTATAACGTATAACGTATAACGTATAACGTATAACGTATAACGTATAACGTATAACGTATAACGTATAACGTATAACGTATAACGTATAACGTATAACGTATAACGTATAACGTATAACGTATAACGTATAACGTATAACGTATAACGTATAACGTATAACGTATAACGTATAACGTATAACGTATAACGTATAACGTATAACGTATAACGTATAACGTATAACGTATAACGTATAACGTATAACGTATAACGTATAACGTATAACGTATAACGTATAACGTATAAAGTATAACGTATAACGTATAACGTATAAAGTATAACGTATAACGTATAACATATAACGTATAACATATAACGTATAAGGTGTAAAGTATAACGCATAACGTATAACGAATAACGTATAACGTATAAGGTGTAACGTATAACGCATAACGTATAACGTATAACGTATAACGTATAACGTATAACGTATAACGTATAACGTATAACGTATAACGTATAACGTATAACGTATAACGTATAACGTATAAAGTATAACGTATAACGTATAACATATAACGTATAACATATAACGTATAAGGTGTAAAGTATAACGCATAACGTATAACGAATAACGTATAACGTATAAGGTGTAACGTATAACGCATAACGTATAACGTATAAGGTGTAACGTATAACGTATAACGTATAACGTATAACGTATAACGTATAACGTATAACGTATAACGTATAACGTATAACGTATAACGTATAACGTATAAAGTATAACGTATAACGTATAACATATAACGTATAACATATAACGTATAAGGTGTAAAGTATAACGCATAACGTATAACGAATAACGTATAACGTATAAGGTGTAACGTATAACGCATAACGTATAACGTATAACGTATAACGTATAACGTATAACGTATAACGTATAACGTATAACGTATAACGTATAACGTATAACGTATAACGTATAACGTATAAAGTATAACGTATAACGTATAAAGTATAACGTATAACGTATAACGTATAACATATAACGTATAACATATAACGTATAAGGTGTAAAGTATAACGCATAACGTATAACGAATAACGTATAACGTATAACGTATAACGTATAACGTATAACGTATAACGTATAACGTATAACGTATAACGTATAAAGTATAACGTATAACGTATAACATATAACGTATAACATATAACGTATAATCTGTAAAGTATAACGCATAACGTATAACGAATAACGTATAACGTATAAGGTGTAACGTATAACGCATAACGTATAACGTATAACGTATAACGTATAACGTATAACGTATAACGTATAACGTATAACGTATAACGTATAACGTATAACGTATAACGTATAAAGTATAACGTATAACGTATAACATATAACGTATAACATATAACGTATAAGGTGTAAAGTATAACGCATAACGTATAACGAATAACGTATAACGTATAAGGTGTAACGTATAACGCATAACGTATAACGTATAACGTATAACGTATAAGGTGTAACGTATAACGTATAACGTATAACGTATAACGTATAACGTATAACGTATAACGTATAACGTATAACGTATAACGTATAACGTATAACGTATAACGTATAACGTATAACGTATAACGTATAACGTATAACGTATAACGTATAACGTATAACGTATAACGTATAACGTATAACGTATAACATATAACGTATAACATATAACGTATAAGGTGTAAAGTATAACGTATAACGTATAACGTATAACGTATAACGTATAACGTATAACGTATAACGTATAACGTATAACGTATAACGTATAACGTATAACGTATAACGTATAACGTATAACGTATAACGTATAACGTATAACGTATAACGTATAACGTATAACGTATAACGTATAACGTATAACGTATAACGTATAACGTATAACGTATAACGTATAACGTATAACGTATAACATATAACGTATAACATATAACGTATAAGGTGTAAAGTATAACGCATAACGTATAACGAATAACGTATAACGTATAAGGTGTAACGTATAACGCATAACGTATAACGTATAACGTATAACGTATAACGTATAACGTATAACGTATAACGTATAACGTATAACGTATAACGTATAACGTATAACGTATAAAGTATAACGTATAACGTATAACATATAACGTATAACATATAACGTATAAGGTGTAAAGTATAACGCATAACGTATAACGAATAACGTATAACGTATAACGTATAACGTATAACGTATAACGTATAACGTATAACGTATAACGTATAACGTATAACGTATAACGTATAACGTATAACGTATAACGTATAACGTATAACGTATAACGTATAACGTATAACGTATAACGTATAACGTATAACGTATAACGTATAACGTATAACGTATAACGTATAACGTATAACGTATAACGTATAACGTATAACGTATAACGTATAACGTATAACGTATAACGTATAACGTATAACGTATAACGTATAACGTATAACGTATAACGTATAACGTATAACGTATAACGTATAACGTATAACGTATAACGTATAACGTATAAAGTATAACGTATAACGTATAACATATAACGTATAACATATAACGTATAACATATAACGTATAACATATAACGTATAAGGTGTAAAGTATAACGCATAACGTATAACGAATAACGTATAACGTATAAGGTGTAACGTATAACGCATAACGTATAACGTATAACGTATAACGTATAAGGTGTAACGTATAACGTATAACGTATAACGTATAACGTATAACGTATAACGTATAACGTATAACGTATAACGTATAACGTATAACGTATAACGTATAACGTATAACGTATAACGTATAACGTATAACGTATAACGTATAACGTATAAAGTATAACGTATAACGTATAACGTATAACGTATAACGTATAACGTATAACGTATAACGTATAACGTATAACGTATAACGTATAACGTATAACGTATAACGTATAACGTATAACGTATAACGTATAACGTATAACGTATAACGTATAACGTATAACGTATAACGTATAACGTATAACGTATAACGTATAACGTATAACGTATAACGTATAACGTATAACGTATAACGTATAACGTATAACGTATAACGTATAACGTATAACATATAACGTATAACATATAACGTATAAGGTGTAAAGTATAACGCATAACGTATAACGAATAACGTATAACGTATAAGGTGTAACGTATAACGCATAACGTATAACGTATAACGTATAACGTATAAGGTGTAACGTATAACGTATAACGTATAACGTATAACGTATAACGTATAACGTATAACGTATAACGTATAACGTATAACGTATAACGTATAACGTATAACGTATAAAGTATAACGTATAACGTATAACATATAACGTATAACATATAACGTATAAGGTGTAAAGTATAACGCATAACGTATAACGAATAACGTATAACGTATAAGGTGTAACGTATAACGCATAACGTATAACGTATAACGTATAACGTATAACGTATAACGTATAACGTATAACGTATAACGTATAACGTATAACGTATAACGTATAACGTATAACGTATAAAGTATAACGTATAACGTATAAAGTATAACGTATAACGTATAACGTATAACATATAACGTATAACATATAACGTATAAGGTGTAAAGTATAACGCATAACGTATAACGAATAACGTATAACGTATAACGTATAACGTATAACGTATAACGTATAACGTATAACGTATAAAGTATAACGTATAACGTATAACATATAACGTATAACATATAACGTATAATCTGTAAAGTATAACGCATAACGTATAACGAATAACGTATAACGTATAAGGTGTAACGTATAACGCATAACGTATAACGTATAACGTATAACGTATAACGTATAACGTATAACGTATAACGTATAACGTATAACGTATAACGTATAACGTATAACGTATAACGTATAAAGTATAACGTATAACGTATAACATATAACGTATAACATATAACGTATAAGGTGTAAAGTATAACGCATAACGTATAACGAATAACGTATAACGTATAAGGTGTAACGTATAACGCATAACGTATAACGTATAACGTATAACGTATAAGGTGTAACGTATAACGTATAACGTATAACGTATAACGTATAACGTATAACGTATAACGTATAACGTATAACGTATAACGTATAACGTATAACGTATAACGTATAACGTATAACGTATAACGTATAACGTATAACGTATAACGTATAACGTATAACGTATAACGTATAACGTATAACATATAACGTATAACATATAACGTATAAGGTGTAAAGTATAACGTATAACGTATAACGTATAACGTATAACATATAACGTATAACGTATAACGTATAACGTATAACGTATAACGTATAACGTATAACGTATAACGTATAACGTATAACGTATAACGTATAACGTATAACGTATAACGTATAACGTATAACGTATAACGTATAACGTATAACGTATAACGTATAACGTATAACGTATAACGTATAACGTATAACGTATAACGTATAACGTATAACGTATAACGTATAACGTATAACGTATAACGTATAACGTATAACGTATAACGTATAACGTATAACGTATAACGTATAACGTATAACGTATAACGTATAACGTATAACGTATAACGTATAACGTATAACGTATAACGTATAACGTATAACGTATAACGTATAACGTATAACGTATAACGTATAACGTATAACGTATAACGTATAACGTATAACGTATAACGTATAACGTATAACGTATAACGTATAACGTATAACGTATAACGTATAACGTATAACGTATAACGTATAACGTATAACGTATAACGTATAACGTATAACGTATAACGTATAACGTATAACGTATAACGTATAACGTATAACGTATAACGTATAACGTATAACGTATAAAGTATAACGTATAACGTATAACATATAACGTATAACATATAACGTATAAGGTGTAAAGTATAACGCATAACGTATAACGAATAACGTATAACGTATAAGGTGTAACGTATAACGTATAACGTATAACGTATAACGTATAACGTATAACGTATAACGTATAACGTATAACGTATAACGTATAACGTATAACGTATAACGTATAACGTATAACGTATAACATATAACGTATAACATATAACGTATAAGGTGTAAAGTATAACGCATAACGTATAACGAATAACGTATAACGTATAAGGTGTAACGTATAACGCATAACGTATAACGTATAACGTATAACGTATAAGGTGTAACGTATAACGTATAACGTATAACGTATAACGTATAACGTATAACGTATAACGTATAACGTATAACGTATAACGTATAACGTATAACGTATAACGTATAACGTATAACGTATAACGTATAACGTATAACGTATAAAGTATAACGTATAACGTATAACATATAACGTATAACATATAACGTATAAGGTGTAAAGTATAACGCATAACGTATAACGAATAACGTATAACGTATAAGGTGTAACGTATAACGCATAACGTATAACGTATAACGTATAACGTATAACGTATAACGTATAACGTATAACGTATAACGTATAACGTATAACGTATAACGTATAACGTATAACGTATAAAGTATAACGTATAACGTATAAAGTATAACGTATAACGTATAACGTATAACATATAACGTATAACATATAACGTATAAGGTGTAAAGTATAACGCATAACGTATAACGAATAACGTATAACGTATAACGTATAACGTATAACGTATAACGTATAACGTATAACGTATAACGTATAACGTATAACGTATAAAGTATAACGTATAACGTATAACATATAACGTATAACATATAACGTATAAGGTGTAAAGTATAACGCATAACGTATAACGAATAACGTATAACGTATAAGGTGTAACGTATAACGCATAACGTATAACGCATAACGTATAACGTATAACGTATAACGTATAACGTATAACGTATAACGTATAACGTATAACGTATAACGTATAACGTATAAAGTATAACGTATAACGTATAACATATAACGTATAACATATAACGTATAAGGTGTAAAGTATAACGCATAACGTATAACGAATAACGTATAACGTATAAGGTGTAACGTATAACGCATAACGTATAACGTATAACGTATAACGTATAAGGTGTAACGTATAACGTATAACGTATAACGTATAACGTATAACGTATAACGTATAACGTATAACGTATAACGTATAACGTATAACGTATAACGTATAACGTATAACGTATAAAGTATAACGTATAACGTATAACATATAACGTATAACATATAACGTATAAGGTGTAAAGTATAACGCATAACGTATAACGAATAACGTATAACGTATAAGGTGTAACGTATAACGCATAACGTATAACGTATAACGTATAACGTATAACGTATAACGTATAACGTATAACGTATAACGTATAACGTATAACGTATAACGTATAACGTATAACGTATAACGTATAAAGTATAACGTATAACGTATAAAGTATAACGTATAACGTATAACGTATAACATATAACGTATAACATATAACGTATAAGGTGTAAAGTATAACGCATAACGTATAACGAATAACGTATAACGTATAACGTATAACGTATAACGTATAACGTATAACGTATAACGTATAAAGTATAACGTATAACGTATAACATATAACGTATAACATATAACGTATAATCTGTAAAGTATAACGCATAACGTATAACGAATAACGTATAACGTATAAGGTGTAACGTATAACGCATAACGTATAACGTATAACGTATAACGTATAACGTATAACGTATAACGTATAACGTATAACGTATAACGTATAACGTATAACGTATAACGTATAAAGTATAACGTATAACGTATAACATATAACGTATAACATATAACGTATAAGGTGTAAAGTATAACGCATAACGTATAACGAATAACGTATAACGTATAAGGTGTAACGTATAACGCATAACGTATAACGTATAACGTATAACGTATAAGGTGTAACGTATAACGTATAACGTATAACGTATAACGTATAACGTATAACGTATAACGTATAACGTATAACGTATAACGTATAACGTATAACGTATAACGTATAACGTATAACGTATAACGTATAACGTATAACGTATAACGTATAACATATAACGTATAACATATAACGTATAAGGTGTAAAGTATAACGTATAACGTATAACGTATAACGTATAACGTATAACGTATAACGTATAACGTATAACGTATAACGTATAACGTATAACGTATAACGTATAACGTATAACGTATAACGTATAACGTATAACGTATAACGTATAACGTATAACGTATAACGTATAACGTATAACGTATAACGTATAACGTATAACGTATAACGTATAACGTATAACGTATAACGTATAACGTATAACGTATAACGTATAACGTATAACGTATAACGTATAACGTATAACGTATAACGTATAACGTATAACGTATAACGTATAACGTATAACGTATAACGTATAACGTATAACGTATAACGTATAACGTATAACGTATAACGTATAACGTATAACGTATAACGTATAACGTATAACGTATAACGTATAACGTATAACGTATAACGTATAACGTATAACGTATAACGTATAACGTATAACGTATAACGTATAACGTATAACGTATAACGTATAACGTATAACGTATAACGTATAACGTATAACGTATAAAGTATAACGTATAACGTATAACGTATAACGTATAACGTATAACGTATAACGTATAACGTATAACGTATAACGTATAACGTATAACGTATAACGTATAACGTATAACGTATAACGTATAACGTATAACGTATAACGTATAACGTATAACGTATAACGTATAACGTATAACGTATAACGTATAACGTATAACGTATAACGTATAACGTATAAAGTATAACGTATAACGTATAACATATAACGTATAACATATAACGTATAACATATAACGTATAACATATAACGTATAAGGTGTAAAGTATAACGCATAACGTATAACGAATAACGTATAACGTATAAGGTGTAACGTATAACGCATAACGTATAACGTATAACGTATAACGTATAAGGTGTAACGTATAACGTATAACGTATAACGTATAACGTATAACGTATAACGTATAACGTATAACGTATAACGTATAACGTATAACGTATAACGTATAACGTATAACGTATAACGTATAACGTATAAAGTATAACGTATAACGTATAACATATAACGTATAACATATAACGTATAAGGTGTAAAGTATAACGCATAACGTATAACGAATAACGTATAACGTATAAGGTGTAACGTATAACGTATAACGTATAACGTATAACGTATAACGTATAACGTATAACGTATAACGTATAACGTATAACGTATAACGTATAACGTATAACGTATAACGTATAACATATAACGTATAACATATAACGTATAAGGTGTAAAGTATAACGCATAACGTATAACGAATAACGTATAACGTATAAGGTGTAACGTATAACGCATAACGTATAACGTATAACGTATAACGTATAAGGTGTAACGTATAACGTATAACGTATAACGTATAACGTATAACGTATAACGTATAACGTATAACGTATAACGTATAACGTATAACGTATAACGTATAACGTATAACGTATAACGTATAACGTATAACGTATAAAGTATAACGTATAACGTATAACATATAACGTATAACATATAACGTATAAGGTGTAAAGTATAACGCATAACGTATAACGAATAACGTATAACGTATAAGGTGTAACGTATAACGCATAACGTATAACGTATAACGTATAACGTATAACGTATAACGTATAACGTATAACGTATAACGTATAACGTATAACGTATAACGTATAACGTATAAAGTATAACGTATAACGTATAAAGTATAACGTATAACGTATAACGTATAACATATAACGTATAACATATAACGTATAAGGTGTAAAGTATAACGCATAACGTATAACGAATAACGTATAACGTATAACGTATAACGTATAACGTATAACGTATAACGTATAACGTATAACGTATAACGTATAAAGTATAACGTATAACGTATAACATATAACGTATAACATATAACGTATAAGGTGTAAAGTATAACGCATAACGTATAACGAATAACGTATAACGTATAAGGTGTAACGTATAACGCATAACGTATAACGTATAACGTATAACGTATAACGTATAACGTATAACGTATAACGTATAACGTATAACGTATAACGTATAACGTATAACGTATAAAGTATAACGTATAACGTATAACATATAACGTATAACATATAACGTATAAGGTGTAAAGTATAACGCATAACGTATAACGAATAACGTATAACGTATAAGGTGTAACGTATAACGCATAACGTATAACGTATAACGTATAACGTATAAGGTGTAACGTATAACGTATAACGTATAACGTATAACGTATAACGTATAACGTATAACGTATAACGTATAACGTATAACGTATAACGTATAACGTATAACGTATAACGTATAACGTATAACGTATAACGTATAACGTATAACGTATAAAGTATAACGTATAACGTATAACATATAACGTATAACATATAACGTATAAGGTGTAAAGTATAACGTATAACGTATAACGTATAACGTATAACGTATAACGTATAACGTATAACGTATAACGTATAACGTATAACGTATAACGTATAACGTATAACGTATAACGTATAACGTATAACGTATAACGTATAACGTATAACGTATAACGTATAACGTATAACGTATAACGTATAACGTATAACGTATAACGTATAACGTATAACGTATAACGTATAACGTATAACGTATAACGTATAACGTATAACGTATAACGTATAACGTATAACGTATAACGTATAACGTATAACGTATAACGTATAACGTATAACGTATAACGTATAACGTATAACGTATAACGTATAACGTATAACGTATAACGTATAACGTATAACGTATAACGTATAACGTATAACGTATAACGTATAACGTATAACGTATAACGTATAACGTATAACGTATAACGTATAACGTATAACGTATAACGTATAACGTATAACGTATAACGTATAACGTATAACGTATAACGTATAACGTATAACGTATAACGTATAACGTATAACGTATAACGTATAACGTATAACGTATAACATATAACGTATAACATATAACGTATAAGGTGTAAAGTATAACGCATAACGTATAACGAATAACGTATAACGTATAAGGTGTAACGTATAACGCATAACGTATAACGTATAACCTATAACGTATAAGGTGTAACGTATAACGCATAACGTATAACGTATAACGTATAACGTATACCGTATAACGTATAACGTATAACGTATAACGTATAACGTATAACGTATAACGTATAACGTATAACGTATAACGTATAACGTATAACGTATAACGTATAACGTATAACGTATAACGTATAACGTATAACGTATAACGTATAACGTATAACGTATAACGTATAACGTATAACGTATAACGTATAACGTATAACGTATAACGTATAACGTATAACGTATAACGTATAACGTATAACGTATAACGTATAACGTATAACGTATAACGTATAAAGTATAACGTATAACGTATAACATATAACGTATAACATATAACGTATAAGGTGTAAAGTATAACGCATAACGTATAACGAATAACGTATAACGTATAAGGTGTAACGTATAACGCATAACGTATAACGTATAACGTATAACATATAACGTATAAGGTGTAAAGTATAACGCATAACGTATAACGAATAACGTATAACGTATAAGGTGTAACGTATAACGCATAACGTATAACGTATAACGTATAACGTATAAGGTGTAACGTATAACGCATAACGTATAACGTATAACGTATAACGTATAACGTATAACGTATAACGTATAACGTATAACGTATAACGTATAACGTATAACGTATAACGTATAACGTATAACGTATAACGTATAACGTATAACGTATAACGTATAACGTATAACGTATAACGTATAACGTATAACGTATAACGTATAACGTATAACGTATAACGTATAACGTATAACGTATAACGTATAACGTATAACGTATAACGTATAACGTATAACGTATAACGTATAACGTATAACGTATAACGTATAACGTATAACGTATAACGTATAACGTATAACGTATAACGTATAACGTATAACGTATAACGTATAACGTATAACGTATAACGTATAACGTATAACGTATGACGTATAACGTATAACGTATAACGTATAACGTATAACGTATAACGTATAACGTATAACGTATAACGTATAACGTATAACGTATAACGTATAACGTATAACGTATAACGTATAACGTATAACGTATAACGTATAACGTATAACGTATAACGTATAACGTATAACGTATAACGTATAACGTATAACGTATAACGTATAACGTATAACATATAACGTATAACATATAACGTATAAGGTGTAAAGTATAACGCATAACGTATAACGAATAACGTATAACGTATAAGGTGTAACGTATAACGCATAACGTATAACGTATAACCTATAACGTATAAGGTGTAACGTATAACGCATAACGTATAACGTATAACGTATAACGTATACCGTATAACGTATAACGTATAACGTATAACGTATAACGTATAACGTATAACGTATAACGTATAACGTATAACGTATAACGTATAACGTATAACGTATAACGTATAACGTATAACGTATAACGTATAACGTATAACGTATAACGTATAACGTATAACGTATAACGTATAACGTATAACGTATAACGTATAACGTATAACGTATAACGTATAACGTATAACGTATAAAGTATAACGTATAACGTATAACATATAACGTATAACATATAACGTATAAGGTGTAAAGTATAACGCATAACGTATAACGAATAACGTATAACGTATAAGGTGTAACGTATAACGCATAACGTATAACGTATAACGTATAACATATAACGTATAAGGTATAAAGTATAACGCATAACGTATAACGAATAACGTATAACGTATAAGGTGTAACGTATAACGCATAACGTATAACGTATAACGTATAACGTATAAGGTGTAACGTATAACGCATAACGTATAACGTATAACGTATAACGTATAACGTATAACGTATAACGTATAACGTATAACGTATAACGTATAACGTATAACGTATAACGTATAACGTATAACGTATAACGTATAACGTATAACGTATAACGTATAACGTATAACGTATAACGTATAACGTATAACGTATAACGTATAACGTATAACGTATAACGTATAACGTATAACGTATAACGTATAACGTATAACGTATAACGTATAACGTATAACGTATAACGTATAACGTATAACGTATAACGTATAACGTATAACGTATAACGTATAACGTATAACGTATAACGTATAACGTATAACGTATAACGTATAACGTATAACGTATAACGTATAACGTATAACGTATAACGTATAACGTATAACGTATAACGTATAACGTATAACGTATAACGTATAACGTATAACGTATAACGTATAACGTATAACGTATAACGTATAACGTATAACGTATAACGTATAACGTATGACGTATAACGTATAACGTATAACGTATAACGTATAACGTATAACGTATAACGTATAACGTATAACGTATAACGTATAACGTATAACGTATAACGTATAACGTATAACGTATAACGTATAACGTATAACGTATAACGTATAACGTATAACGTATAACGTATAACGTATAACGTATAACGTATAACGTATAACGTATAACGTATAACGTATAACGTATAACGTATAACGTATAACGTATAACATATAACGTATAACATATAACGTATAAGGTGTAAAGTATAACGCATAACGTATAACGAATAACGTATAACGTATAAGGTGTAACGTATAACGCATAACGTATAACGTATAACCTATAACGTATAAGGTGTAACGTATAACGCATAACGTATAACGTATAACGTATAACGTATACCGTATAACGTATAACGTATAACGTATAACGTATAACGTATAACGTATAACGTATAACGTATAACGTATAACGTATAACGTATAACGTATAACGTATAACGTATAACGTATAACGTATAACGTATAACGTATAACGTATAACGTATAACGTATAACGTATAACGTATAACGTATAACGTATAACGTATAACGTATAACGTATAACGTATAACGTATAACGTATAACGTATAACGTATAAAGTATAACGTATAACGTATAACATATAACGTATAACATATAACGTATAAGGTGTAAAGTATAACGCATAACGTATAACGAATAACGTATAACGTATAAGGTGTAACGTATAACGCATAACGTATAACGTATAACGTATAACATATAACGTATAAGGAATAAAGTATAACGCATAACGTATAACGAATAACGTATAACGTATAAGGTGTAACGTATAACGCATAACGTATAACGTATAACGTATAACGTATAAGGTGTAACGTATAACGCATAACGTATAACGTATAACGTATAACGTATAACGTATAACGTATAACGTATAACGTATAACGTATAACGTATAACGTATAACGTATAACGTATAACGTATAACGTATAACGTATAACGTATAACGTATAACGTATAACGTATAACGTATAACGTATAACGTATAACGTATAACGTATAACGTATAACGTATAACGTATAACGTATAACGTATAACGTATAACGTATAACGTATAACGTATAACGTATAACGTATAACGTATAACGTATAACGTATAACGTATAACGTATAACGTATAACGTATAACGTATAACGTATAACGTATAACGTATAACGTATAACGTATAACGTATAACGTATAACGTATAACGTATAACGTATAACGTATAACGTATAACGTATAACGTATAACGTATAACGTATAACGTATAACGTATAACGTATAACGTATAACGTATAACGTATAACGTATAACGTATAACGTATAACGTATAACGTATAACGTATAACGTATAACGTATAACGTATAACGTATAACGTATAACGTATAACGTATAAAGTATAACGTATAACGTATAACGTATAAAGTATAACGTATAACGTATAACATATAACGTATAACATATAACGTATAAGGTGTAAAGTATAACGCATAACGTATAACGAATAACGTATAACGTATAAGGTGTAACGTATAACGCATAACGTATAACGTATAACGTATAACGTATAACGTATAACGTATAACGTATAACGTATAACGTATAACGTATAACGTATAACGTATAACGTATAACGTATAACGTATAACGTATAACGTATAACGTATAACGTATAACGTATAACGTATAACGTATAACGTATAACGTATAACGTATAACGTATAACGTATAACGTATAACGTATAACGTATAACATATAACGTATAACATATAACGTATAAGGTGTAAAGTATAACGCATAACGTATAACGAATAACGTATAACGTATAAGGTGTAACGTATAACGTATAACGTATAACGTATAACGTATAACGTATAACGTATAACGTATAACGTATAACGTATAACGTATAACGTATAACGTATAACGTATAACGTATAACGTATAACGTATAACGTATAACGTATAACGTATAACGTATAACGTATAACGTATAACGTATAACGTATAACGTATAACGTATAACGTATAACGTATAACGTATAACGTATAACGTATAACGTATAACGTATAACGTATAACGTATAACGTATAACGTATAACGTATAACGTATAACGTATAACGTATAACGTATAACGTATAACGTATAACGTATAACATATAACGTATAACATATAACGTATAAGGTGTAAAGTATAACGCATAACGTATAACGAATAACGTATAACGTATAAGGTGTAACGTATAACGCATAACGTATAACGTATAACCTATAACGTATAAGGTGTAACGTATAACGCATAACGTATAACGTATAACGTATAACGTATACCGTATAACGTATAACGTATAACGTATAACGTATAACGTATAACGTATAACGTATAACGTATAACGTATAACGTATAACGTATAACGTATAACGTATAACGTATAACGTATAACGTATAACGTATAACGTATAACGTATAACGTATAACGTATAACGTATAACGTATAACGTATAACGTATAACGTATAACGTATAACGTATAACGTATAACGTATAACGTATAAAGTATAACGTATAACGTATAACATATAACGTATAACATATAACGTATAAGGTGTAAAGTATAACGCATAACGTATAACGAATAACGTATAACGTATAAGGTGTAACGTATAACGCATAACGTATAACGTATAACGTATAACATATAACGTATAAGGTATAAAGTATAACGCATAACGTATAACGAATAACGTATAACGTATAAGGTGTAACGTATAACGCATAACGTATAACGTATAACGTATAACGTATAAGGTGTAACGTATAACGCATAACGTATAACGTATAACGTATAACGTATAACGTATAACGTATAACGTATAACGTATAACGTATAACGTATAACGTATAACGTATAACGTATAACGTATAACGTATAACGTATAACGTATAACGTATAACGTATAACGTATAACGTATAACGTATAACGTATAACGTATAACGTATAACGTATAACGTATAACGTATAACGTATAACGTATAACGTATAACGTATAACGTATAACGTATAACGTATAAAGTATAACGTATAACGTATAACATATAACGTATAACATATAACGTATAAGGTGTAAAGTATAACGCATAACGTATAACGAATAACGTATAACGTATAAGGTGTAACGTATAACGCATAACGTATAACGTATAACGTATAACATATAACGTATAAGGTATAAAGTATAACGCATAACGTATAACGAATAACGTATAACGTATAAGGTGTAACGTATAACGCATAACGTATAACGTATAACGTATAACGTATAAGGTGTAACGTATAACGCATAACGTATAACGTATAACGTATAACGTATAACGTATAACGTATAACGTATAACGTATAACGTATAACGTATAACGTATAACGTATAACGTATAACGTATAACGTATAACGTATAACGTATAACGTATAACGTATAACGTATAACGTATAACGTATAACGTATAACGTATAACGTATAACGTATAACGTATAACGTATAACGTATAACGTATAACGTATAACGTATAACGTATAACGTATAACGTATAACGTATAACGTATAACGTATAACGTATAACGTATAACGTATAACGTATAACGTATAACGTATAACGTATAACGTATAACGTATAACGTATAACGTATAACGTATAACGTATAACGTATAACGTATAACGTATAACGTATAACGTATAACGTATAACGTATAACGTATAACGTATAACGTATAACGTATAACGTATAACGTATAACGTATAACGTATAACGTATAACGTATAACGTATAACGTATAACGTATAACGTATAACGTATGACGTATAACGTATAACGTATAACGTATAACGTATAACGTATAACGTATAACGTATAACGTATAACGTATAACGTATAACGTATAACGTATAACGTATAACGTATAACGTATAACGTATAACGTATAACGTATAACGTATAACGTATAACGTATAACGTATAACGTATAACGTATAACGTATAACGTATAACGTATAACGTATAACGTATAACGTATAACGTATAACGTATAACGTATAACATATAACGTATAACATATAACGTATAAGGTGTAAAGTATAACGCATAACGTATAACGAATAACGTATAACGTATAAGGTGTAACGTATAACGCATAACGTATAACGTATAACCTATAACGTATAAGGTGTAACGTATAACGCATAACGTATAACGTATAACGTATAACGTATACCGTATAACGTATAACGTATAACGTATAACGTATAACGTATAACGTATAACGTATAACGTATAACGTATAACGTATAACGTATAACGTATAACGTATAACGTATAACGTATAACGTATAACGTATAACGTATAACGTATAACGTATAACGTATAACGTATAACGTATAACGTATAACGTATAACGTATAACGTATAACGTATAACGTATAACGTATAACGTATAACGTATAACGTATAAAGTATAACGTATAACGTATAACATATAACGTATAACATATAACGTATAAGGTGTAAAGTATAACGCATAACGTATAACGAATAACGTATAACGTATAAGGTGTAACGTATAACGCATAACGTATAACGTATAACGTATAACATATAACGTATAAGGAATAAAGTATAACGCATAACGTATAACGAATAACGTATAACGTATAAGGTGTAACGTATAACGCATAACGTATAACGTATAACGTATAACGTATAAGGTGTAACGTATAACGCATAACGTATAACGTATAACGTATAACGTATAACGTATAACGTATAACGTATAACGTATAACGTATAACGTATAACGTATAACGTATAACGTATAACGTATAACGTATAACGTATAACGTATAACGTATAACGTATAACGTATAACGTATAACGTATAACGTATAACGTATAACGTATAACGTATAACGTATAACGTATAACGTATAACGTATAACGTATAACGTATAACGTATAACGTATAACGTATAACGTATAACGTATAACGTATAACGTATAACGTATAACGTATAACGTATAACGTATAACGTATAACGTATAACGTATAACGTATAACGTATAACGTATAACGTATAACGTATAACGTATAACGTATAACGTATAACGTATAACGTATAACGTATAACGTATAACGTATAACGTATAACGTATAACGTATAACGTATAACGTATAACGTATAACGTATAACGTATAACGTATAACGTATAACGTATAACGTATAACGTATAACGTATAACGTATAACGTATAACGTATAACGTATAACGTATAAAGTATAACGTATAACGTATAACGTATAAAGTATAACGTATAACGTATAACATATAACGTATAACATATAACGTATAAGGTGTAAAGTATAACGCATAACGTATAACGAATAACGTATAACGTATAAGGTGTAACGTATAACGCATAACGTATAACGTATAACGTATAACGTATAACGTATAACGTATAACGTATAACGTATAACGTATAACGTATAACGTATAACGTATAACGTATAACGTATAACGTATAACGTATAACGTATAACGTATAACGTATAACGTATAACGTATAACGTATAACGTATAACGTATAACGTATAACGTATAACGTATAACGTATAACGTATAACGTATAACATATAACGTATAACATATAACGTATAAGGTGTAAAGTATAACGCATAACGTATAACGAATAACGTATAACGTATAAGGTGTAACGTATAACGTATAACGTATAACGTATAACGTATAACGTATAACGTATAACGTATAACGTATAACGTATAACGTATAACGTATAACGTATAACGTATAACGTATAACGTATAACGTATGACGTATAACGTATAACGTATAACGTATAACGTATAACGTATAACGTATAACGTATAACGTATAACGTATAACGTATAACGTATAACGTATAACGTATAACGTATAACGTATAACGTATAACGTATAACGTATAACGTATAACGTATAACGTATAACGTATAACGTATAACGTATAACGTATAACGTATAACGTATAACGTATAACATATAACGTATAACATATAACGTATAAGGTGTAAAGTATAACGCATAACGTATAACGAATAACGTATAACGTATAAGGTGTAACGTATAACGCATAACGTATAACGTATAACCTATAACGTATAAGGTGTAACGTATAACGCATAACGTATAACGTATAACGTATAACGTATACCGTATAACGTATAACGTATAACGTATAACGTATAACGTATAACGTATAACGTATAACGTATAACGTATAACGTATAACGTATAACGTATAACGTATAACGTATAACGTATAACGTATAACGTATAACGTATAACGTATAACGTATAACGTATAACGTATAACGTATAACGTATAACGTATAACGTATAACGTATAACGTATAACGTATAACGTATAACGTATAAAGTATAACGTATAACGTATAACATATAACGTATAACATATAACGTATAAGGTGTAAAGTATAACGCATAACGTATAACGAATAACGTATAACGTATAAGGTGTAACGTATAACGCATAACGTATAACGTATAACGTATAACATATAACGTATAAGGTATAAAGTATAACGCATAACGTATAACGAATAACGTATAACGTATAAGGTGTAACGTATAACGCATAACGTATAACGTATAACGTATAACGTATAAGGTGTAACGTATAACGCATAACGTATAACGTATAACGTATAACGTATAACGTATAACGTATAACGTATAACGTATAACGTATAACGTATAACGTATAACGTATAACGTATAACGTATAACGTATAACGTATAACGTATAACGTATAACGTATAACGTATAACGTATAACGTATAACGTATAACGTATAACGTATAACGTATAACGTATAACGTATAACGTATAACGTATAACGTATAACGTATAACGTATAACGTATAACGTATAACGTATAACGTATAACGTATAACGTATAACGTATAACGTATAACGTATAACGTATAACGTATAACGTATAACGTATAACGTATAACGTATAACGTATAACGTATAACGTATAACGTATAACGTATAACGTATAACGTATAACGTATAACGTATAACGTATAACGTATAACGTATAACGTATAACGTATAACGTATAACGTATAACGTATAACGTATAACGTATAACGTATAACGTATAACGTATAACGTATAACGTATAACGTATGACGTATAACGTATAACGTATAACGTATAACGTATAACGTATAACGTATAACGTATAACGTATAACGTATAACGTATAACGTATAACGTATAACGTATAACGTATAACGTATAACGTATAACGTATAACGTATAACGTATAACGTATAACGTATAACGTATAACGTATAACGTATAACGTATAACGTATAACGTATAACGTATAACGTATAACGTATAACGTATAACGTATAACGTATAACATATAACGTATAACATATAACGTATAAGGTGTAAAGTATAACGCATAACGTATAACGAATAACGTATAACGTATAAGGTGTAACGTATAACGCATAACGTATAACGTATAACCTATAACGTATAAGGTGTAACGTATAACGCATAACGTATAACGTATAACGTATAACGTATACCGTATAACGTATAACGTATAACGTATAACGTATAACGTATA
This sequence comes from Lasioglossum calceatum, assembly GCA_963966675.1. Lineage (NCBI taxonomy): Eukaryota > Metazoa > Arthropoda > Insecta > Hymenoptera > Halictidae > Lasioglossum > Lasioglossum calceatum. The sequence goes on from CAXAAD010000383.1 coordinate 196,549, forward strand.
ACGTATAACGTATAACGTATAACGTATAACGTATAACGTATAACGTATAACGTATAACGTATAACGTATAACGTATAACGTATAACGTATAACGTATAACGTATAACGTATAACGTATAACGTATAACGTATAACGTATAACGTATAACGTATAACGTATAACGTATAACGTATAACGTATAACGTATAACGTATAAAGTATAACGTATAACGTATAACATATAACGTATAACATATAACGTATAAGGTGTAAAGTATAACGCATAACGTATAACGAATAACGTATAACGTATAAGGTGTAACGTATAACGCATAACGTATAACGTATAACGTATAACATATAACGTATAAGGAATAAAGTATAACGCATAACGTATAACGAATAACGTATAACGTATAAGGTGTAACGTATAACGCATAACGTATAACGTATAACGTATAACGTATAACGTATAAGGTGTAACGTATAACGCATAACGTATAACGTATAACGTATAACGTATAACGTATAACGTATAACGTATAACGTATAACGTATAACGTATAACGTATAACGTATAACGTATAACGTATAACGTATAACGTATAACGTATAACGTATAACGTATAACGTATAACGTATAACGTATAACGTATAACGTATAACGTATAACGTATAACGTATAACGTATAACGTATAACGTATAACGTATAACGTATAACGTATAACGTATAACGTATAACGTATAACGTATAACGTATAACGTATAACGTATAACGTATAACGTATAACGTATAACGTATAACGTATAACGTATAACGTATAACGTATAACGTATAACGTATAACGTATAACGTATAACGTATAACGTATAACGTATAACGTATAACGTATAACGTATAACGTATAACGTATAACGTATAACGTATAACGTATAACGTATAACGTATAACGTATAACGTATAACGTATAACGTATAACGTATAACGTATAACGTATAACGTATAACGTATAACGTATAACGTATAACGTATAACGTATAACGTATAACGTATAACGTATAACGTATAACGTATAACGTATAACGTATAACGTATAAAGTATAACGTATAACGTATAACGTATAAAGTATAACGTATAACGTATAACATATAACGTATAACATATAACGTATAAGGTGTAAAGTATAACGCATAACGTATAACGAATAACGTATAACGTATAAGGTGTAACGTATAACGCATAACGTATAACGTATAACGTATAACGTATAACGTATAACGTATAACGTATAACGTATAACGTATAACGTATAACGTATAACGTATAACGTATAACGTATAACGTATAACGTATAACGTATAACGTATAACGTATAACGTATAACGTATAACGTATAACGTATAACGTATAACGTATAACGTATAACGTATAACGTATAACGTATAACGTATAACATATAACGTATAACATATAACGTATAAGGTGTAAAGTATAACGCATAACGTATAACGAATAACGTATAACGTATAAGGTGTAACGTATAACGCATAACGTATAACGTATAACCTATAACGTATAAGGTGTAACGTATAACGCATAACGTATAACGTATAACGTATAACGTATACCGTATAACGTATAACGTATAACGTATAACGTATAACGTATAACGTATAACGTATAACGTATAACGTATAACGTATAACGTATAACGTATAACGTATAACGTATAACGTATAACGTATAACGTATAACGTATAACGTATAACGTATAACGTATAACGTATAACGTATAAAGTATAACGTATAACGTATAACATATAACGTATAACATATAACGTATAAGGTGTAAAGTATAACGCATAACGTATAACGAATAACGTATAACGTATAAGGTGTAACGTATAACGCATAACGTATAACGTATAACGTATAACATATAACGTATAAGGTATAAAGTATAACGCATAACGTATAACGAATAACGTATAACGTATAAGGTGTAACGTATAACGCATAACGTATAACGTATAACGTATAACGTATAAGGTGTAACGTATAACGCATAACGTATAACGTATAACGTATAACGTATAACGTATAACGTATAACGTATAACGTATAACGTATAACGTATAACGTATAACGTATAACGTATAACGTATAACGTATAACGTATAACGTATAACGTATAACGTATAACGTATAACGTATAACGTATAACGTATAACGTATAACGTATAACGTATAACGTATAACGTATAACGTATAACGTATAACGTATAACGTATAACGTATAACGTATAACGTATAACGTATAACGTATAACGTATAACGTATAACGTATAACGTATAACGTATAACGTATAACGTATAACGTATAACGTATAACGTATAACGTATAACGTATAACGTATAACGTATAACGTATAACGTATAACGTATAACGTATAACGTATAACGTATAACGTATAACGTATAACGTATAACGTATAACGTATAACGTATAACGTATAACGTATAACGTATAACGTATAACGTATAACGTATAACGTATAACGTATAACGTATAACGTATAACGTATAACGTATAACGTATAACGTATAACGTATAACGTATAACGTATAACGTATAAAGTATAACGTATAACGTATAACATATAACGTATAACATATAACGTATAAGGTGTAAAGTATAACGCATAACGTATAACGAATAACGTATAACGTATAAGGTGTAACGTATAACGCATAACGTATAACGTATAACGTATAACGTATAACGTATAACGTATAACGTATAACGTATAACGTATAACGTATAACGTATAACGTATAACGTATAACGTATAACGTATAACGTATAAAGTATAACGTATAACGTATAACATATAACGTATAACATATAACGTATAAGGTGTAAAGTATAACGCATAACGTATAACGAATAACGTATAACGTATAAGGTGTAACGTATAACGCATAACGTATAACGTATAACGTATAACGTATAAGGTGTAACGTATAACGTATAACGTATAACGTATAACGTATAACGTATAACGTATAACGTATAACGTATAACGTATAACGTATAACGTATAACGTATAACGTATAACGTATAACGTATAACGTATAACGTATAACGTATAACGTATAACGTATAAAGTATAACGTATAACGTATAACATATAACGTATAACATATAACGTATAAGGTGTAAAGTATAACGCATAACGTATAACGAATAACGTATAACGTATAAGGTGTAACGTATAACGTATAACGTATAAGGTGTAACGTATAACGTATAACGTATAACGTATAACGTATAACGTATAACGTATAACGTATAACGTATAACGTATAACGTATAACGTATAACGTATAACGTATAACGTATAACGTATAACGTATAACGTATAACGTATAACGTATAACGTATAACGTATAACGTATAACGTATAACGTATAACGTATAACATATAACGTATAACATATAACGTATAACATATAACGTATAAGGTGTAAAGTATAACGTATAACGTATAACGTATAACGTATAACGTATAACGTATAACGTATAACGTATAACGTATAACGTATAACGTATAACGTATAACGTATAACGTATAACGTATAACGTATAACGTATAACGTATAACGTATAACGTATAACGAATAACGTATAACGTATAAGGTGTAACGTATAACGCATAACGTATAACGTATAACGTATAACATATAACGTATAAGGTATAAAGTATAACGCATAACGTATAACGAATAACGTATAACGTATAAGGTGTAACGTATAACGCATAACGTATAACGTATAACGTATAACGTATAAGGTGTAACGTATAACGCATAACGTATAACGTATAACGTATAACGTATAACGTATAACGTATAACGTATAACGTATAACGTATAACGTATAACGTATAACGTATAACGTATAACGTATAACGTATAACGTATAACGTATAACGTATAACGTATAACGTATAACGTATAACGTATAACGTATAACGTATAACGTATAACGTATAACGTATAACGTATAACGTATAACGTATAACGTATAACGTATAACGTATAACGTATAACGTATAACGTATAACGTATAACGTATAACGTATAACGTATAACGTATAACGTATAACGTATAACGTATAACGTATAACGTATAACGTATAACGTATAACGTATAACGTATAACGTATAACGTATAACGTATAACGTATAACGTATAACGTATAACGTATAACGTATAACGTATAACGTATAACGTATAACGTATAACGTATAACGTATAACGTATAACGTATAACGTATAACGTATAACGTATAACGTATAACGTATAACGTATAACGTATAACGTATAACGTATAACGTATAACGTATAACGTATAACGTATAACGTATAACGTATAACGTATAACGTATAACGTATAACGTATAACGTATAACGTATAACGTATAACGTATAACGTATAACGTATAACGTATAACGTATAACGTATAAAGTATAACGTATAACGTATAACGTATAAAGTATAACGTATAACGTATAACATATAACGTATAACATATAACGTATAAGGTGTAAAGTATAACGCATAACGTATAACGAATAACGTATAACGTATAAGGTGTAACGTATAACGCATAACGTATAACGTATAACGTATAACGTATAACGTATAACGTATAACGTATAACGTATAACGTATAACGTATAACGTATAACGTATAACGTATAACGTATAACGTATAACGTATAACGTATAAAGTATAACGTATAACGTATAACATATAACGTATAACATATAACGTATAAGGTGTAAAGTATAACGCATAACGTATAACGAATAACGTATAACGTATAAGGTGTAACGTATAACGCATAACGTATAACGTATAACGTATAACGTATAAGGTGTAACGTATAACGTATAACGTATAACGTATAACGTATAACGTATAACGTATAACGTATAACGTATAACGTATAACGTATAACGTATAACGTATAACGTATAACGTATAACGTATAACGTATAACGTATAACGTATAAAGTATAACGTATAACGTATAACATATAACGTATAACATATAACGTATAAGGTGTAAAGTATAACGCATAACGTATAACGAATAACGTATAACGTATAAGGTGTAACGTATAACGCATAACGTATAACGTATAACGTATAACGTATAAGGTGTAACGTATAACGTATAACGTATAACGTATAACGTATAACGTATAACGTATAACGTATAACGTATAACGTATAACGTATAACGTATAACGTATAACGTATAACGTATAACGTATAACGTATAACGTATAACGTATAACGTATAACGTATAACGTATAACGTATAACGTATAACGTATAACGTATAACGTATAACATATAACGTATAACATATAACGTATAACATATAACGTATAAGGTGTAAAGTATAACGTATAACGTATAACGTATAACGTATAACGTATAACGTATAACGTATAACGTATAACGTATAACGTATAACGTATAACGTATAACGTATAACGTATAACGTATAACGTATAACGTATAACGTATAACGTATAACGTATAACGTATAACGTATAACGTATAACGTATAACGTATAACGTATAACGTATAACGTATAACGTATAACGTATAACGTATAACGTATAACGTATAACGTATAACGTATAACGTATAACGTATAACGTATAACGTATAACGTATAACGTATAACGTATAACGTATAACGTATAACGTATAACGTATAACGTATAACGTATAACGTATAACGTATAACGTATAACGTATAACGTATAACGTATAACGTATAACGTATAACGTATAACGTATAACGTATAACGTATAACGTATAACGTATAACGTATAACGTATAACGTATAACGTATAACGCATAACGTATAACGTATAACGTATAACGCATAACGCATAACGTATAACGTATAACGTATAACGCATAACGTATAACGTATAACGTATAACGTATAACGCATAACGTATAACGTATAACGTATAACGTATAACGTATAACGTATAACGTATAACGTATAACGTATAACGTATAACGTATAACGTATAACGTATAACGTATAACGTATAACGTATAACGTATAACGTATAACGTATAACGTATAACGTATAACGTATAACGTATAACGTATAACGTATAACGTATAACGTATAACGTATAACGTATAACGTATAACGTATAACGTATAACGTATAACGTATAACGTATAACGTATAACGTATAACGTATAACGTATAACGTATAACGTATAACGTATAACGTATAACGTATAACGTATAACGTATAACGTATAACGTATAACGTATAACGTATATGGTATAACGTATAACGTATAACGTATAACGTATGACGTATAACGTATAACGTATAACGTATAACGTATAACGTATAACGTATAACGTATAACGTATAACGTATAACGTATAACGTATAACGTATAACGTATAACGTATAACGTATAACGTATAACGTATAACGTATAACGTATAACGTATAACGTATAACGTATAACGTATAACGTATAACGTATAACGTATAACGTATAACGTATAACGTATAACGTATAACGTATAACGTATAACGTATAACGTATAACGTATAACGTATAACGTATAACGTATAACGTATAACGTATAACGTATAACGTATAAAGTATAACGTATAACGTATAACGTATAACATATAACGTATAACATATAACGTATAAGGTGTAAAGTATAACGCATAACGTATAACGAATAACGTATAACGTATAAGGTGTAACGTATAACGCATAACGTATAACGTATAACGTATAACGTATAAGGTGTAACGTATAACGCATAACGTATAACGTATAACGTATAACGTATACCGTATAACGTATAACGTGTAACGTATAACGTATAACGTATAACGTATAACGTATAACGTATAACGTATAACGTATAACGTATAACGTATAACGTATAACGTATAACGTATAACGTATAACGTATAACGTATAACGTATAACGTATAACGTATAACGTATAACGTATAACGTATAACGTATAACGTATAACGTATAACGTATAACGTATAACGTATAACGTATAACGTATAACGTATAACGTATAACGTATAACGTATAACGTATAACGTATAACGTATAACGTATAACGTATAACGTATAACGTATAACGTATAACGTATAACGTATAACGTATAACGTATAACGTATAACGTATAACGTATAACGTATAACGTATAAAGTATAACGTATAACGTATAACGTATAACATATAACGTATAACATATAACGTATAAGGTGTAAAGTATAACGCATAACGTATAACGAATAACGTATAACGTATAAGGTGTAACGTATAACGCATAACGTATAACGTATAACGTATAACGTATAACGTATAAGGTGTAACGTATAACGCATAACGTATAACGTATAACGTATAACGTATAACGTATAACGTATAACGTATAACGTATAACGTATAACGTATAACGTATAACGTATAACGTATAACGTATAACGTATAACGTATAACGTATAACGTATAACGTATAACGTATAACGTATAACGTATAACGTATAAAGTATAACGTATAACGTATAACGTATAACGTATAACGTATAACGTATAACGTATAACGTATAACGTATAACGTATAACGTATAACGTATAACGTATAACGTATAACGTATAACGTATAACGTATAACGTATAACGTATAACGTATAAAGTATAACGTATAACGTATAACATATAACGTATAACATATAACGTATAAGGTGTAAAGTATAACGCATAACGTATAACGAATAACGTATAACGTATAAGGTGTAACGTATAACGCATAACGTATAACGTATAACGTATAACGTATAACGTATAACGTATAACGTATAACGTATAACGTATAACGTATAACGTATAACGTATAACGTATAACGTATAACGTATAAAGTATAACGTATAACGTATAACATATAACGTATAACATATAACGTATAAGGTGTAAAGTATAACGCATAACGTATAACGAATAACGTATAACGTATAAGGTGTAACGTATAACGCATAACGTATAACGTATAACGTATAACGTATAAGGTGTAACGTATAACGTATAACGTATAACGTATAACGTATAACGTATAACGTATAACGTATAACGTATAACGTATAACGTATAACGTATAACGTATAACGTATAAAGTATAACGTATAACGTACAACATATAACGTATAACATATAACGTATAAGGTGTAAAGTATAACGCATAACGTATAACGAATAACGTATAACGTATAAGGTGTAACGCATAACGCATAACGTATAACGTATAACGTATAACGTATAACGTATAACGCATAACGTATAACGAATAACGTATAACGTATAACGTATAACGTATAACGTATAACGTATAACGTATAACGTATAACGTATAACGTATAACGTATAACGTATAACGTATAACGTATAACGTATAACGTATAACGTATAACGTATAACGTATAAAGTATAACGTATAACGTATAACATATAACGTATAACATATAACGTATAACATATAACGTATAACATATAACGTATAAGGTGTAAAGTATAACGCATAACGTATAACGAATAACGTATAACGTATAACGTATAACGTATAACGTATAACGTATAACGTATAACGTATAACGTATAACGTATAAAGTATAACGTATAACGTATAACATATAACGTATAACATATAACGTATAACATATAACGTATAAGGTGTAAAGTATAACGCATAACGTATAACGAATAACGTATAACGTATAAGGTGTAACGTATAACGCATAACGTATAACGTATAACGTATAACGTATAACGTATAACGTATAACGTATAACGTATAACGTATAACGTATAACGTATAACGTATAACGTATAACGTATAACGTATAACGTATAACGTATAACGTATAACGTATAACGTATAACGTATAACGTATAACGTATAACGTATAACGTATAACGTATAACGTATAACGTATAACGTATAACGTATAACGTATAACGTATAACGTATAACGTATAACGTATAACGTATAACGTATAACGTATAACGTATAACGTATAACGTATAACGTATAACGTATAACGTATAACGTATAACGTATAACGTATAACGTATAACGTATAACGTATAACGTATAACGTATAACGTATAACGTATAACGTATAACGTATAACGTATAACGTATAACGTATAACGTATAACGTATAACGTATAACGTATAACGTATAACGTATAACGTATAACGTATAACGTATAACGTATAACGTATAACGTATAACGTATAACGTATAACGTATAACGTATAACGTATAACGTATAACGTATAACGTATAACGTATAACGTATAACGTATAACGTATAACGTATAACGTATAACGTATAACGTATAACGTATAACGTATAACGTATAACGTATAACGTATAACGTATAACGTATAACGTATAACGTATAACGTATAACGTATAACGTATAACGTATAACGTATAACGTATAACGTATAACGTATAACGTATAACGTATAACGTATAACGTATAACGTATAACGTATAACGTATAACGTATAACGTATAACGTATAACGTATAACGTATAACGTATAACGTATAACGTATAACGTATAACGTATAACGTATAACGTATAACGTATAACGTATAACGTATAACGTATAACGTATAACGTATAACGTATAACGTATAACGTATAACGTATAACGTATAACGTATAACGTATAACGTATAACGTATAACGTATAACGTATAACATATAACGTATAACATATAACGTATAAGGTGTAAAGTATAACGCATAACGTATAACGAATAACGTATAACGTATAAGGTGTAACGTATAACGCATAACGTATAACGTATAACGTATAACGTATAACGTATAACGTATAACGTATAACGTATAACGTATAAGGTGTAACGTATAACGCATAACGTATAACTTATAACGTTCACCGTATAACGTATAACGTATAACGTATAACGTATAACGTATAACGTATAACGTATAACGTATAACGTATAACGTATAACGTATAACGTATAACGTATAACGTATAACGTATAACGTATAACGTATAACGTATAACGTATAACGTATAACGTATAACGTATAACGTATAACGTATAACGTATAACGTATAACGTATAACGTATAACGTATAACGTATAACGTATAACGTATAACGTATAACGTATAACGTATAACGTATAACGTATAACGTATAACGTATAACGTATAACGTATAACGTATAACGTATAACGTATAACGTATAACGTATAACGTATAACGTATAACGTATAACGTATAACGTATAACGTATAACGTATAACGTATAACGTATAACGTATAACGTATAACGTATAACGTATAACGTATAACGTATAACGTATAACGTATAACGTATAACGTATAACGTATAACGTATAACGTATAACGTATAACGTATAACGTATAACGTATAACGTATAACGTATAACGTATAACGTATAACGTATAACGTATAACGTATAACGTATAACGTATATCGTATAAGGTGTAACGTATAACGCATAACGTATGACGTATAACGTATAACGTATAACGTATAACGTATAACGTATAACGTATAACGTATAACGTATAACGTATAACGCATAACATATAACGTATAAGGTGTAACGTATAACGCATAACGTATAACGTATAACGTATAACGTATAAGGTGTAACGTATAACGCATAACGAATAACGTATAACGTATAACGTATAAGGTGTAACGTATAACGCATAACGTATAACGTATAACGTATAACGTGTAACGTATAACGTATAACGTATAACGTATAAAGTATAACGTATAACGCATAACATATAACGTATATTGTGTAACGTATAACGCATAAAGTATAACGTATAACGTATAACGTATAAGGTGTAACGTATAACGCATAACGTATAACATATAACGTATAACGTATAACGTATAAGGTGGAACGTATAACGCATAACGTATAACGTATAACGTATAACGTATAACGTATAACGTATAACGTATAACGTATAACGTATAACGTATAACGTATAACGTATAACGTATAACGTATAACGTATAACGTATAACGTATAACGTATAACGTATAACGTATAACGTATAACGTATAACGTATAACGTATAACGTATAACGTATAACGTATAACGTATAACGTATAACGTATAACGTATAACGTATAACGTATAACGTATAACGTATAACGTATAACGTATAACGTATAACGTATAACGTATAACGTATAACGTATAACGTATAACGTATAACGTATAACGTATAACGTATAACGTATAACGTATAACGTATAACGTATAACGTATAACGTATAACGTATAACGTATAACGTATAACGTATAACGTATAACGTATAACGTATAACGTATAACGTATAACGTATAACGTATAACGTATAACGTATAACGTATAACGTATAACGTATAACGTAACGTATAACGTATAACGTATAACGTATAACGTATAACGTATAACGTATAACGTATAACGTATAACGTATAACGTATAACGTATAACGTATAACGTATAACGTATAACGTATAACGTATAACGTATAACGTATAACGTATAACGTATAACGTATAACGTATAACGTATAACGTATAACGTATAACGTATAACGTATAACGTATAACGTATAACGTATAACGTATAACGTATAACGTATAACGTATAACGTATAACGTATAACGTATAACGTATAACGTATAACGTATATCGTATAAGGTGTAACGTATAACGCATAACGTATGACGTATAACGTATAACGTATAACGTATAACGTATAACGTATAACGTATAACGTATAACGTATAACGTATAACGCATAACATATAACGTATAAGGTGTAACGTATAACGCATAACGTATAACGTATAACGTATAACGTATAAGGTGTAACGTATAACGCATAACGAATAACGTATAACGTATAACGTATAAGGTGTAACGTATAACGCATAACGTATAACGTATAACGTATAACGTGTAACGTATAACGTATAACGTATAACGTATAAAGTATAACGTATAACGCATAACATATAACGTATATTGTGTAACGTATAACGCATAAAGTATAACGTATAACGTATAACGTATAAGGTGTAACGTATAACGCATAACGTATAACATATAACGTATAACGTATAACGTATAAGGTGGAACGTATAACGCATAACGTATACGTATACGTATAACGTATAACGTATAACGTATAACGTATAACGTATAACGTATAACGTATAACGTATAACGTATAACGTATAACGTATAACGTATAACGTATAACGTTATAACGTATAACGTATAACGTATAACGTATAACGTATAACGTATAACGTATAACGTATAACGTATAACGTATAACGTATAACGTATAACGTATAACGTATAACGTATAACGTATAACGTATAACGTATAACGTATAACGTATAACGTATAACGTATAACGTATAACGTATAACGTATAACGTATAACGTATAACGTATAACGTATAACGTATAACGTATAACGTATAACGTATAACGTATAACGTATAACGTATAACGTATAACGTATAACGTATAACGTATAACGTATAACGTATAACGTATAACGTATAACGTATAACGTATAACGTATAACGTATAACGTATAACGTATAACGTATAACGTATAACGTATAACGTATAACGTATAACGTATAACGTATAACGTATAACGTATAACGTATAACGTATAACGTATAACGTATAACGTATAACGTATAACGTATAACGTATAACGTATAACGTATAACGTATAACGTATAACGTATAACGTATAACGTATAACGTATAACGTATAACGTATAACGTATAACGTATAACGTATAACGTATAACGTATAACGTATAACGTATAACGTATATCGTATAAGGTGTAACGTATAACGCATAACGTATGACGTATAACGTATAACGTATAACGTATAACGTATAACGTATAACGTATAACGTATAACGTATAACGTATAACGCATAACATATAACGTATAAGGTGTAACGTATAACGCATAACGTATAACGTATAACGTATAACGTATAAGGTGTAACGTATAACGCATAACGAATAACGTATAACGTATAACGTATAAGGTGTAACGTATAACGCATAACGTATAACGTATAACGTATAACGTGTAACGTATAACGTATAACGTATAACGTATAAAGTATAACGTATAACGCATAACATATAACATATATTGTGTAACGTATAACGCATAAAGTATAACGTATAACGTATAACGTATAAGGTGTAACGTATAACGCATAACGTATAACATATAATGTATAACGTATAACGTATAAGGTGGAACGTATAACGCATAACGTATAACGTATAACGTATAACGTATAACGTATAACGTATAACGTATAACGTATAACGTATAACGTATAACGTATAACGTATAACGTATAACGTATAACGTATAACGTATAACGTATAACGTATAACGTATAACGTATAACGTATAACGTATAACGTATAACGTATAACGTATAACGTATAACGTATAACGTATAACGTATAACGTATAACGTATAACGTATAACGTATAACGTATAACGTATAACGTATAACGTATAACGTATAACGTATAACGTATAACGTATAACGTATAACGTATAACGTATAACGTATAACGTATAACGTATAACGTATAACGTATAACGTATAACGTATAACGTATGACGTATAACGTATAACGTATAACGTATAACGTATAACGTATAACGTATAACGTATAACGTATAACGTATAACGTATAACGTATAACGTATAACGTATAACGTATAACGTATAACGTATAACGTATAACGTATAACGTATAACGTATAACGTATAACGTATAACGTATAACGTATAACGTATAACGTATAACGTATAACGTATAACGTATAACGTATAACGTATAACGTATAACGTATAACGTATAACGTATAACGTATAACGTATAACGTATAACGTATAACGTATAACGTATAACGTATAACGTATAACGTATAACGTATAACGTATAACGTATAACGTATAACGTATAACGTATAACATATAACGTATAACATATAACGTATAAGGTGTAAAGTATAACGCATAACGTATAACGAATAACGTATAACGTATAAGGTGTAACGTATAACGCATAACGTATAACGTATAACGTATAACGTATAACGTATAACGTATAACGTATAACGTATAACGTATAAGGTGTAACGTATAACGCATAACGTATAACGTATAACGTATAACGTATAACGTATAACGTATAACGTATAACGTATAACGTATAACGTATAACGTATAACGTATAACGTATAACGTATAACGTATAACGTATAACGTATAACGTATAACGTATAACGTATAACGTATAACGTATAACGTATAACGTATAACGTATAACGTATAACGTATAACGTATAACGTATAACGTATAACGTATAACGTATAACGTATAACGTATAACGTATAACGTATAACGTATAACGTATAACGTATAACGTATAACGTATAACGTATAACGTATAACGTATAACGTATAACGTATAACGTATAACGTATAACGTATAACGTATAACGTATAACGTATAACGTATAACGTATAACGTATAACGTATAACGTATAACGTATAACGTATAACGTATAACGTATAACGTATAACGTATAACGTATAACGTATAACGTATAACGTATAACGTATAACGTATAACGTATAACGTATAACGTATAACGTATAACGTATAACGTATAACGTATAACGTATAACGTATAACGTATAACGTATAACGTATAACGTATAACGTATAACGCATAACGTATAACGTATAACGTATAACGTATAACGTATAACGTATAACGTATATCGTATAAGGTGTAACGTATAACGCATAACGTATGACGTATAACGTATAACGTATAACGTATAACGTATAACGTATAACGTATAACGTATAACGTATAACGTATAACGCATAACATATAACGTATAAGGTGTAACGTATAACGCATAACGTATAACGTATAACGTATAACGTATAAGGTGTAACGTATAACGCATAACGAATAACGTATAACGTATAACGTATAAGGTGTAACGTATAACGCATAACGTATAACGTATAACGTATAACGTGTAACGTATAACGTATAACGTATAACGTATAAAGTATAACGTATAACGCATAACATATAACGTATATTGTGTAACGTATAACGCATAAAGTATAACGTATAACGTATAACGTATAAGGTGTAACGTATAACGCATAACGTATAACATATAACGTATAACGTATAACGTATAAGGTGGAACGTATAACGCATAACGTATAACGTATAACGTATAACGTATAACGTATAACGTATAACGTATAACGTATAACGTATAACGTATAACGTATAACGTATAACGTATAACGTATAACGTATAACGTATAACGTATAACGTATAACGTATAACGTATAACGTATAACGTATAACGTATAACGTATAACGTATAACGTATAACGTATAACGTATAACGTATAACGTATAACGTATAACGTATAACGTATAACGTATAACGTATAACGTATAACGTATAACGTATAACGTATAACGTATAACGTATAACGTATAACGTATAACGTATAACGTATAACGTATAACGTATAACGTATAACGTATAACGTATAACGTATAACGTATAACGTATAACGTATATCGTATAAGGTGTAACGTATAACGCATAACGTATGACGTATAACGTATAACGTATAACGTATAACGTATAACGTATAACGTATAACGTATAACGTATAACGTATAACGTATAACGTATAACGTATAACGTATAACGTATAACGTATAACGTATAACGTATAACGTATAACGTATAACGTATAACGTATAACGTATAACGTATAACGTATAACGTATAACGTATAACGTATAACGTATAACGTATAACGTATAACGTATAACGTATAACGTATAACGTATAACGTATAACGTATAACGTATAACGTATAACGTATAACGTATAACGTATAACGTATAACGTATAACGTATAACGTATAACGTATAACGTATAACGTATAACGTATAACGTATAACGTATAACGTATAACGTATAACGTATAACGTATAACGTATAAAGTATAACGTATAACGTATAACATATAACGTATAACATATAACGTATAAGGTGTAAAGTATAACGCATAACGTATAACGAATAACGTATAACGTATAAGGTGTAACGTATAACGCATAACGTATAACGTATAACGTATAACGTATAACGTATAACGTATAACGTATAAGGTGTAACGTATAACGCATAACGTATAACGTATAACGTATAACGTATAAGGTGTAACGTATAACGCATAACGTATAACGTATAACGTATAACGTATAAGGTGTAACGTATAACGCATAACGTATAACGTATAACGTATAACGTATAACGTATAACGTATAACGTATAACGTATAACGTATAACGTATAACGTATAACGTATAACGTATAACGTATAACGTATAACGTATAACGTATAACGTATAACGTATAACGTATAACGTATAACGTATAACGTATAACGTATAACGTATAACGTATAACGTATAACGTATAACGTATAACGTATAACGTATAACGTATAACGTATAACGTATAACGTATAACGTATAACGTATAACGTATAACGTATAACGTATAACGTATAACGTATAACGTATAACGTATAACGTATAACGTATAACGTATAACGTATAACGTATAACGTATAACGTATAACGTATAACGTATAACGTATAACGTATAACGTATAACGTATAACGTATAACGTATAACGTATAACGTATAACGTATAACGTATAACGTATAACGTATAACGTATAACGTATAACGTATAACGTATAACGTATAACGTATAACGTATAACGTATAACGTATAACGTATAACGTATAACGTATAACGTATAACGTATAACGTATAACGTATAACGTATAACGTATAACGTATAACGTATAACGTATAACGTATAACGTATAACGTATAACGTATAACGTATAACGTATAACGTATAACGTATAACGTATAACGTATAACGTATAACGTATAACGTATAACGTATAACGTATAACGTATAACGTATAACGTATAACGTATAACGTATAACGTATAACGTATAACGTATAACGTATAACGTATAACGTATAACGTATAACGTATAACGTATAACGTATAACGTATAACGTATAACGTATAACGTATAACGTATAACGTATAACGTATAACGTATAACGTATAACGTATAACGTATAACGTATAACGTATAACGTATAACGTATAACGTATAACGTATAACGTATAACGTATAACGTATAACGTATAACGTATAACGTATGACGTATGACGTATGACGTATAACGTATAACGTATAACGTATAACGTATAACGTATAACGTATAACGTATAACGTATAACGTATAACGTATAACGTATAACGTATAACGTATAACGTATAACGTATAACGTATAACGTATAACGTATAACGTATAACGTATAACGTATAACGTATAACGTATAACGTATAACGTATAACGTATAACGTATAACGTATAACGTATAACGTATAACGTATAACGTATAACGTATAACGTATAACGTATAACGTATAACGTATAACGTATAACGTATAACGTATAACGTATAACGTATAACGTATAACGTATAACGTATAACGTATAACGTATAACGTATAACGTATAACGTATAACGTATAACGTATAACGTATAACGTATAACGTATAACGTATAACGTATAACGTATAACGTATAACGTATAACGTATAACATATAACGTATAACATATAACGTATAAGGTGTAAAGTATAACGCATAACGTATAACGAATAACGTATAACGTATAAGGTGTAACGTATAACGCATAACGTATAACGTATAACGTATAACGTATAACGTATAACGTATAACGTATAACGTATAACGTATAACGTATAACGTATAAGGTGTAACGTATAACGCATAACGTATAACGTATAACGTATAACGTATAACGTATAACGTATAACGTATAACGTATAACGTATAACGTATAACGTATAACGTATAACGTATAACGTATAACGTATAACGTATAACGTATAACGTATAACGTATAACGTAAAACGTATAACGTATAACGTATAACGTATAACGTATAACGTATAACGTATAACGTATAACGTATAACGTATAACGTATAACGTATAACGTATAACGTATAACGTATAACGTATAACGTATAACGT
The DNA here is from genome assembly GCA_963966675.1 of Lasioglossum calceatum. Lineage (NCBI taxonomy): Eukaryota > Metazoa > Arthropoda > Insecta > Hymenoptera > Halictidae > Lasioglossum > Lasioglossum calceatum. Next base: position 215,051 of record CAXAAD010000383.1, read on the forward strand.
ATAACGTATAACGTATAACGTATAACGTATAACGTATAACGTATAACGTATAACGTATAACGTATAACGTATAACGTATAACGTATAACGTGTAACGTGTAACGTATAACGTATAACGTATAACGTATAACGTATAACGTATAACGTATAACGTATAACGTATAACGTATAACGTATAACGTATAACGTATAACGTATAACGTATAACGTATAACGTATAACGTATAACGTATAACGTATAACGTATAACGTATAACGTATAACGTATAACGTATAACGTATAACGTATAACGTATAACGTATAACGTATAACGTATAACGTATAACGTATAACGTATAACGTATAACGTATAACGTATAACGTATAACGTATAACGTATAACGTATAACGTATAACGTATAACGTATAACGTATAACGTATAACGTATAACGTATAACGTATAACGTATAACGTATAACGTATAACGTATAACGTATAACGTATAACGTATAACGTATAACGTATAACGTATAACGTATAACGTATAACGTATAACGTATAACGTATAACGTATAACGTATAACGTATAACGTATAACGTATAACGTATAACGTATAACGTATAACGTATAACGTATAACGTATAACGTATAACGTATAACGTATAACGTATAACGTATAACGTATAACGTATAACGTATAACATATAACGTATAACATATAACGTATAAGGTGTAAAGTATAACGCATAACGTATAACGAATAACGTATAACGTATAAGGTGTAACGTATAACGCATAACGTATAACGTATAACGTATAACGTATAACGTATAACGTATAACGTATAACGTATAACGTATAACGTATAACGTATAAGGTGTAACGTATAACGCATAACGTATAACGTATAACGTATAACGTATAACGTATAACGTATAACGTATAACGTATAACGTATAACGTATAACGTATAACGTATAACGTATAACGTATAACGTATAACGTATAACGTATAACGTATAACGTATAACGTATAACGTATAACGTATAACGTATAACGTATAACGTATAACGTATAACGTATAACGTATAACGTATAACGTATAACGTATAACGTATAACGTATAACGTATAACGTATAACGTATAACGTATAACGTATAACGTATAACGTATAACGTATAACGTATAACGTATAACGTATAACGTATAACGTATAACGTATAACGTATAACGTATAACGTATAACGTATAACGTATAACGTATAACGTATAACGTATAACGTATAACGTATAACGTATAACGTATAACGTATAACGTATAACGTATAACGTATAACGTATAACGTATAACGTATAACGTATAACGTATAACGTATAAACGTATAACGTATAACGTATAACGTATAACGTATAACGTATAACGTATAACGTATAACGTATAACGTATAACGTATAACGTATAACGTATAACGTATAACGTATAACGTATAACGTATAACGTATAACGTATAACGTATAACGTATAACGTATATCGTATAAGGTGTAACGTATAACGCATAACGTATGACGTATAACGTATAACGTATAACGTATAACGTATAACGTATAACGTATAACGTATAACGTATAACGTATAACGTATAACGCATAACATATAACGTATAAGGTGTAACGTATAACGCATAACGTATAACGTATAACGTATAACGTATAAGGTGTAACGTATAACGCATAACGAATAACGTATAACGTATAACGTATAAGGTGTAACGTATAACGCATAACGTATAACGTATAACGTATAACGTGTAACGTATAACGTATAACGTATAACGTATAAAGTATAACGTATAACGCATAACATATAACGTATATTGTGTAACGTATAACGCATAAAGTATAACGTATAACGTATAACGTATAAGGTGTAACGTATAACGCATAACGTATAACATATAACGTATAACGTATAACGTATAAGGTGGAACGTATAACGCATAACGTATAACGTATAACGTATAACGTATAACGTATAACGTATAACGTATAACGTATAACGTATAACGTATAACGTATAACGTATAACGTATACGTATAACGTATAACGTATAACGTATAACGTATAACGTATAACGTATAACGTATAACGTATAACGTATAACGTATAACGTATAACATATAACGTATAACATATAACGTATAAGGTGTAAAGTATAACGCATAACGTATAACGAATAACGTATAACGTATAAGGTGTAACGTATAACGCATAACGTATAACGAATAACGTATAACGTATAAGGTGTAACGTATAACGCATAACGTATAACGTATAACGTATAACGTATAACGTATAACGTATAACGTATAACGTATAACGTATAACGTATAACGTATAACGTATAACGTATAACGTATAACGTATAACGTATAACGTATAACGTATAACGTATAACGTATAACGTATAACGTATAACGTATAACGTATAACGTATAACGTATAACGTATAACGTATAACGTATAACGTATAACGTATAACGTATAACGTATAACGTATAACGTATAACGTATAACGTATAACGTATAACGTATAACGTATAACGTATAACGTATAACGTGTAACGTATAACGTATAACGTATAACGTATAACGTATAACGTATAAGGTGTAACGTATAACGCATAACGTATAACGTATAACGTATAACGTATAAGGTGTAACGTATAACGCATAACGTATAACGTATAACGTATAACGCATAACGTATAACGTATAACGCATAACGTATAACGTATAACGTATAACGTATAACGTATAACGTATAACGTATAACGTATAACGTATAACGTATAACGTATAACGTATAACGTATAACGTATAACGTATAACGTATAACGTATAACGTATAACGTATAACGTATAACGTATAACGTATAACGTATAACGTATAACGTATAACGTATAACGTATAACGTATAACGTATAACGTATAACGTATAACGTATAACGTATAACGTATAACGTATAACGTATAACGTATAACGTATAACGTATAACGTATAACGTATAACGTATAACGTATAACGTATAACGTATAACGTATAACGTATAACGTATAACGTATAACGTATAACGTATAACGTATAACGTATAACGTATAACGTATAACGTATAACGTATAACGTATAACGTATAACGTATAACGTATAACGTATAACGTATAACGTATAACGTATAACGTATAACGTATAACGTATAACGTATAACGTATAACGTATAACGTATAACGTATAACGTATAACGTATAACGTATAACGTATAACGTATAAGGTGTAACGTATAACGCATAACGTATAACGTATAACGTATAACGTATAAGGTGTAACGTATAACGCATAACGTATAACGTATAACGTATAACGTATAACGTATAACGTATAACGTATAACGTATAACGTATAACGTATAACGTATAACGTATAACGTATAACGTATAACGTATAACGTATAACGTATAACGTATAACGTATAACGTATAACGTATAACGTATAACGTATAACGTATAACGTATAACGTATAACGTATAACGTATAACGTATAACGTATAACGTATAACGTATAACGTATAACGTATAACGTATAACGTATAACGTATAACGTATAACGTATAACGTATAACGTATAACGTATAACGTATAACGTATAACGTATTACGTATAACGTATAACGTATAACGTATAACGTATAACGTATAACGTATAACGTATAACGTATAACGTATAACGTATAACGTATAACGTATAACGTATAACGTATAACGTATAACGTATAACGTATAACGTATAACGTATAACGTATAACGTATAACGTATAACGTATAACGTATAACGTATAACGTATAACGTATAACGTATAACGTATAACGTATAACGTATAACGTATAACGTATAACGTATAACGTATAACGTATAACGTATAACGTATAACGTATAACGTATAACGTATAACGTATAACGTATAACGTATAACGTATAACGTATAACGTATAACGTATAACGTATAACGTATAACGTATAACGTATAACGTATAACGTATAACGTATAACGTATAACGTATAACGTATAACGTATAACGTATAACGTATAACGTATAACGTATAACGTATATCGTATAAGGTGTAACGTATAACGCATAACGTATGACGTATAACGTATAACGTATAACGTATAACGTATAACGTATAACGTATAACGTATAACGTATAACGTATAACGCATAACATATAACGTATAAGGTGTAACGTATAACGCATAACGTATAACGTATAACGTATAACGTATAAGGTGTAACGTATAACGCATAACGAATAACGTATAACGTATAACGTATAAGGTGTAACGTATAACGCATAACGTATAACGTATAACGTATAACGTGTAACGTATAACGTATAACGTATAACGTATAAAGTATAACGTATAACGCATAACATATAACGTATATTGTGTAACGTATAACGCATAAAGTATAACGTATAACGTGTAACGTATAAGGTGTAACGTATAACGCATAACGTATAACATATAACGTATAACGTATAACGTAAGGTGGAACGTATAACGCATAACGTATAACGTATAACGTATAACGTATAACGTATAACGTATAACGTATAACGTATAACGTATAACGTATAACGTATAACGTATAACGTATAACGTATAACGTATAACGTATAACGTATAACGTATAACGTATAACGTATAACGTATAACGTATAACGTATAACGTATAACGTATAAAACGTATAACGTATAACGTATAACGTATAACGTATAACGTATAACGTATAACGTATAACGTATAAACGTATAACGTATAACGTATAACGTATAACGTATAACGTATAACGTATAACGTATAACGTATAACGTATAACGTATAACGTATAACGTATAACGTATAACGTATAACGTATAACGTATAACGTATAACGTATAACGTATAACGTATAACGTATAACGTATAACGTATAACGTATAACGTATAACGTATAACGTATAACGTATAACGTATAACGTATAACGTATAACGTATAACGTATAACGTATAACGTATAACGTATAACGTATAACGTATAACGTATAACGTATAACGTATAACGTATAACGTATAACGTATAACGTATAACGTATAACGTATAACGTATAACGTATAACGTATAACGTATAACGTATAACGTATAACGTATAACGTATAACGTATAACGTATAACGTATAACGTATAACGTATAACGTATAACGTATAACGTATAACGTATAACGTATAACGTATAACGTATAACGTATAACGTATAACGTATAACGTATAACGTATAACGTATAACGTATAACGTATAACGTATAACGTATAACGTATAACGTATAACGTATAACGTATAACGTATAACGTATAACGTATAACGTATAACGTATAACGTATAACGTATAACGTATAACGTATAACGTATAACGTATAACGTATAACGTATAACGTATAACGTATAACGTATAACGTATAACGTATAACGTACAACGTATAACGTACAACGTACAACGTATAACGTATAACGTATAACGTATAACGTATAACGTATAACGTATAACGTATAACGTATAACGTATAACGTATAACGTATAACGTATAACGTATAACGTATAACGTATAACGTATAACGTATAACGTATAACGTATACCGTATAACGTATAACGTATAACGTGTAACGTATAAGGTGTAACGTATAACGCATAACGTATAACGTATAACGTATAACGTATAACGTATAACGTATAACGTATAACGTATAACGTATAACGTATAACGTATAACGTATAACGTATAACGTATAACGTATAACGTATAACGTATAACGTATAACGTATAACGTATAACGTATAACGTATAACGTATAACGTATAACGTATAACGTATAACGTATAACGTATAACGTATAACGTATAACGTATAACGTATAACGTATAACGTATAACGTATAACGTATAACGTATAACGTATAACGTATAACGTATAACGTATAACGTATAACGTATAACGTATAACGTATAACGTATAACGTATAACGTATAACGTATAACGTATAACGTATAACGTATAACGTATAACGTATAACGTATAACGTATAACGTATAACGTATAACGTATAACGTATAACGTATATCGTATAATAACGTATAACGTATAACGTATAACGTATAACGTATAACGTATAACGTATAACGTATAACGTATAACGTATAACGTATAACGTATAACGTATAACGTATAAGGTGTAACGTATAACGCATAACGTATAACGTATAACGTATAACGTATAAGGTGTAACGTATAACGTATAACGTATAACGTATAACGTATAACGTATAACGTATAACGTATAACGTATAACGTATAACGTATAACGTATAACGTATAACGTATAACGTATAACGTATAACGTATAACGTATAACGTATAACGTATAACGTATAACGTATAACGTATAACGTATAACGTATAACGTATAACGTATAACGTATAACGTATAACGTATAACGTATAACGTATAACGTATAACGTATAACGTATAACGTATAACGTATAACGTATAACGTATAACGTATAACGTATAACGTATAACGTATAACGTATAACGTATAACGTATAACGTATAACGTATAACGTATAACGTATAACGTATAACGTATAACGTATAACGTATAACGTATAACGTATAACGTATAACGTATAACGTATAACGTATAACGTATAACGTATAACGTATAACGTATAACGTATAACGTATAACGTAACGTATAACGTATAACGTATAACGTATAACGTATAACGTATAACGTATAACGTATAACGTATAACGTATAACGTATAACGTATAACGTATAACGTATAACGTATAACGTATAACGTATAACGTATAACGTATAACGTATAACGTATAACGTATAACGTATAACGTATAACGTATAACGTATAACGTATAACGTACAACGTATAACGTACAACGTATAACGTACAACGTACAACGTATAACGTATAACGTATACGTAAACGTATAACGTATAACGTATAACGTGTAACGTATAAGGTAGTAACGTATAACGCATAACGTATAACGTATAACGTATAACGTATAACGTATAACGTATAAACGTATAACGTATAACGTATAACGTATAACGTATAACGTATAACGTATAACGTATAACGTATAACGTATAACGTATAACGTATAACGTATAACGTATAACGTATAACGTATAACGTATAACGTATAACGTATAACGTATAACGTATAACGTATAACGTATAACGTATAACGTATAACGTATAACGTATAACGTATAACGTATAACGTATAACGTATAACGTATAACGTATAACGTATAACGTATAACGTATAACGTATAACGTATAACGTATAACGTATAACGTATAACGTATAACGTATAACGTATAACGTATAACGTATAACGTATAACGTATAACGTATAACGTACAACGTATAACGTACAACGTATAACGTACAACGTACAACGTATAACGTATAACGTATAACGTATAACGTATAACGTATAACGTATAACGTATAACGTATAACGTATAACGTATAACGTATAACGTATAACGTATAACGTATAACGTATAACGTATAACGTATAACGTATAACGTATACCGTATAACGTATAACGTATAACGTGTAACGTATAAGGTGTAACGTATAACGCATAACGTATAACGTATAACGTATAACGTATAACGTATAACGTATAACGTATAACGTATAACGTATAACGTATAACGTATAACGTATAACGTATAACGTATAACGTATAACGTATAACGTATAACGTATAACGTATAACGTATAACGTATAACGTATAACGTATAACGTATAACGTATAACGTATAACGTATAACGTATAACGTATAACGTATAACGTATAACGTATAACGTATAACGTATAACGTATAACGTATAACGTATAACGTATAACGTATAACGTATAACGTATAACGCATAACGTATAACGTATAACGTATAACGTATAACGCATAACATATAACGTATAATGTGTAACGTATAACGCATAAAGTATAACGTATAACGTATAACGTATAAGGTGTAACGTATAACGCATAACGTATAACGTATAACGTATAACGTATAACGTATAACATATAACGTATAACGTATAACGTATAACGTATAAGGTGTAACGTATAACGCATAACGTATAACATATAACGTATAACGTATAACGTATAAGGTGTAACGTATAACGCAAAACGTATAACGTATAACGTATAACGTATAACGTATAACGTATAACGCATAACATATAACGTATAAGGTGTAACGTATAACGCATAACGTATAACGTATAACGTATAACGTATAAGGTGTAACGTATAACGCATAACGAATAACGTATAACGTATAACGTATAAGGTGTAACGTATAACGCATAACGTATAACGTATAACGTATAACGTGTAACGTATAACGTATAACGTATAACGTATAAAGTATAACGTATAACGCATAACATATAACGTATATTGTGTAACGTATAACGCATAAAGTATAACGTATAACGTATAACGTATAAGGTGTAACGTATAACGCATAACGTATAACATATAACGTATAACGTATAACGTATAAGGTGGAACGTATAACGCATAACGTATAACGTATAACGTATAACGTATAACGTATAACGTATAACGTATAACGTATAACGTATAACGTATAACGTATAACGTATAACGTATAACGTATAACGTATAACGTATAACGTATAACGTATAACGTATAACGTATAACGTATAACGTATAACGTATAACGTATATAACGTATAACGTATAACGTATAACGTATAACGTATAACGTATAACGTATAACGTATAACGTATAACGTATAACGTATAACGTATAACGTATAACGTATAACGTATAACGTATAACGTATAACGTATACGTATAACGTATAACGTATAACGTATAACGTATAACGTATAACGTATAACGTATAACGTATAACGTATAACGTATAACGTATAACGTATAACGTATAACGTATAACGTATAACGTATAACGTATAACGTATAACGTATAACGTATAACGTATAACGTATAACGTATAACGTATAACGTATAACGTATAACGTATAACGTATAACGTATAACGTATAACGTATAACGTATAACGTATAACGTATAACGTATAACGTATAACGTATAACGTATAACGTATAACGTATAACGTATAACGTATAACGTATAACGTATAACGTATAACGTATAACGTATAACGTATAACGTATAACGTATAACGTATAACGTATAACGTATAACGTATAACGTATAACGTATAACGTATAACGTATAACGTATAACGTATAACGTATAACGTATAACGTATAACGTATAACGTATAACGTATAACGTATAACGTATAACGTATAACGTATAACGTATAACGTATAACGTATAACGTAACTAACGTATAACGTATAACGTATAACGTATAACGTATAACGTATAACGTATAACGTATAACGTATAACGTATAACGTATAACGTATAACGTATAACGTTAACGTATAACGTATAACGTATAACGTATAACGTATAACGTATAACGTATAACGTATAACGTATAACGTATAACGTATAACGTATAACGTATAACGTATAACGTATAACGTATAACGTATAACGTATAACGTATAACGTATAAGTAACGTATAACGTATAACGTATAACGTATAACGTATAGTAACGTATAACGTATAACGTATAACGTATAACGTATAACGTATAACGTATAACGTATACGTATAACGTATAACGTATAACGTATAACGTATAACGTATAACGTATACGTATAACGTATAACGTATAACGTATAACGTATAACGTATAACGTATAACGTATAACGTATAACGTATAACGTATAACGTATAACGTATAACGTATAACGTATAACGTATAACGTATAACGTATAACGTATAACGTATAACGTATAACGTATAACGTATAACGTATAACGTATAACGTATAACGTATAACGTATAACGTATAACGTATAACGTATAACGTATAACGTATAACGTATAACGTATAACGTATAACGTATAACGTATAACGTATAACGTATAACGTATAAACGTATAACGTATAACGTATAACGTATAACGTATAACGTATAACGTATAACGTATAACGTATAACGTATAACGTATAACGTATAACGTATAACGTATAACGTATAACGTATAACGTATAACGTATAACGTATAACGTATAACGTATAACGTATAACGTATAACGTATAACGTATAACGTATAACGTATAACGTATAACGTATAACGTATAACGTATAACGTATAACGTATAACGTATAACGTATAACGTATAACGTATAACGTATAACGTATAACGTATAACGTATAACGTATAACGTATAACGTATAACGTATAACGTATAACGTATAACGTATAACGTATAACGTATAACGTATAACGTATAACGTATAACGTATAACGTATAACGTATAACGTATAACGTATAACGTATAACGTATAACGTATAACGTATAACGTATAACGTATAACGTATAACGTATAACGTATAACGTATAACGTATAACGTATAACGTATAACGTATAACGTATAACGTATAACGTATAACGTATAACGTATAACGTATAACGTATAACGTATAACGTATAACGTATAACGTATAACGTATAACGTATAACGTATAACGTATAACGTATAACGTATAACGTATAACGTATAACGTATAACGTATAACGTATAACGTATAACGTATAACGTATAACGTATAACGTATAACGTATAACGTATAACGTATAACGTATAACGTATAACGTATAACGTATAACGTATAACGTATAACGTATAACGGTATAACGTATAACGTATAACGTATAACGTATAACGTATAACGTATAACGTATAACGTATAACGTATAACGTATAACGTATAACGTATAACGTATAACGTATAACGTATAACGTATAACGTATAACGTATAACGTATAACGTATAACGTATAACGTATAACGTATAACGTATAACGTATAACGTATAACGTATAACGTATAACGTATAACGTATAACGTATAACGTATAACGTATAACGTATAACGTATAACGTATAACGTATAACGTATAACGTATAAACGTATAACGTATAACGTATAACGTATAACGTATAACGTATAACGTATAACGTATAACGTATAACGTATAACGTATAACGTATAACGTATAACGTATAACGTATAACGTATAACGTATAACGTATAACGTATAACGTATAACGTATAACGTATAACGTATAACGTATAACGTATAACGTATAACGTATAACGTATAACGTATAACGTATAACGTATAACGTATAACGTATAACGTATAACGTATAACGTATAACGTATAACGTATAACGTATAACGTATAACGTATAACGTATAACGTATAACGTATAACGTATAACGTATAACGTATAACGTATAACGTATAACGTATAACGTATAACGTATAACGTATAACGTATAACGTATAACGTATAACGTATAACGTATAAACGTATAACGTATAACGTATAACGTATAACGTAACGTATAACGTATAACGTATAACGTATAACGTATAACGTATAACGTATAACGTATAACGTATAACGTATACGTATAACGTATAACGTATAACGTATAACGTATAACGTATAACGTATAACGTATAACGTATAACGTATAACGTATAACGTATAACGTATAACGTATAACGTATAACGTATAACGTATAACGTATAACGTATAACGTATAACGTATAACGTATAACGTATAACGTATAACGTATAACGTATACGTATAACGTATAACGTATAACGTATAACGTATAACGTATAACGTATAACGTATAACGTATAACGTATAACGTATAACGTATAACGTATAACGTATAACGTATAACGTATAACGTATAACGTATAAGGTGTAACGTATAACGCATAACGTATAACATATAACGTATAACGTATAACGTATAAGGTGTAACGTATAACGCAAAACGTATAACGTATAACGTATAACGTATAACGTATAACGTATAACGCATAACATATAACGTATATTGTGTAACGTATAACGCATAAAGTATAACGTATAACGTATAACGTATAAGGTGTAACGTATAACGCATAACGTATAACCTATAACGTATAACGTATAACGTATAAGGTGGAACGTATAACGCATAACGTATAACGTATAACGTATAACGTATAACGTATAAGGTGGAACGTATAACGCATAACGTATAACGTATAACGTATAACGTATAACGTATAACGTATAACGTATAACGTATAACGTATAACGTATAACGTATAACGTATAACGTATAACGTATAACGTAACGTATAACGTATAACGTATAAACGTATAACGTATAACGTATAACGTATAACGTATAACGTATAACGTATAACGTATAACGTATAACGTATAACGTATAACGTATAACGTATAACGTATAACGTATAACGTATAACGTATAACGTATAACGTATAACGTATAACGTATAACGTATAACGTATAACGTATAACGTATACGTATAACGTATAACGTATAACGTATAACGTATAACGTATAACGTATAACGTATAACGTATAACGTATAACGTATAACGTATAACGTATAACGTAACGTATAACGTATAACGTATAACGTATAACGTATAACGTATAACGTATAACGTATAACGTATAACGTATAACGTATAACGTATAACGTATAACGTATAACGTATAACGTATAACGTATAACGTATAACGTATAACGTATAACGTATAACGTATAACGTATAACGTATAACGTATAACGTATAACGTATAACGTATAACGTATAACGTATAACGTATAACGTATAACGTATAACGTATAACGTATAACGTATAACGTATAACGTATAACGTATAACGTATAACGTATAACGTATAACGTATAACGTATAACGTATAACGTATAACGTATAACGTATAACGTATAACGTATAACGTATAACGTATAACGTATAACGTATAACGTATAACGTATAACGTATAACGTATAACGTATAACGTATAACGTATAACGTATAACGTATAACGTATAACGTATAACGTATAACGTATAACGTATAACGTATAACGTATAACGTATAACGTATAACGTATAACGTATAACGTATAACGTATAACGTATAACGTATAACGTATAACGTATAACGTATAACGTATAACGTATAACGTATAACGTATAACGTATAACGTATAACGTATAACGTATAACGTATAACGTATAACGTATAACGTATAACGTATAACGTATAACGTATAACGTATAACGTATAACGTATAACGTATAACGTATAACGTATAACGTATAACGTATAACGTATAACGTATAACGTATAACGTATAACGTATAACGTTATAACGTATAACGTATAACGTATAACGTAACGTATAACGTATAACGTATAACGTATAACGTATAACGTATAACGTATAACGTATAACGTATAACGTATAACGTATAACGTATAACGTATAACGTATAACGTATAACGTATAACGTATAACGTATAACGTATAACGTATAACGTATAACGTATAACGTATAACGTATAACGTATAACGTATAACGTATAACGTATAACGTATAACGTATAACGTATACGTAACGTATAACGTATAACGTATAACGTATAACGTATAACGTATAACGTATAACGTATAACGTATAACGTATAACGTATAACGTATAACGTATAACGTATAACGTATAACGTATAACGTATAACGTATAACGTATAACGTATAACGTATAACGTATAACGTACTAAACGTATAACGTATAACGTATAACGTATAACGTATAACGTATAACGTATAACGTATAACGTATAACGTATAACGTATAACGTATAACGTATAACGTATAACGTATAACGTATAACGTATAACGTATAACGTATAACGTATAACGTATAACGTATAACGTATAACGTATAACGTATAACGTATAACGTATAACGTATAACGTATAACGTATAACGTATAACGTATAACGTATAACGTATAACGTATAACGTATAACGTATAACGTATAACGTATAACGTATAACGTATAACGTATAACGTATAACGTATAACGTATAACGTATAACGTATAACGTATAACGTATAACGTATAACGTATAACGTATAACGTATAACGTATAAACGTATAACGTATAACGTATAACGTATAACGTATAACGTATAACGTATAACGTATAACGTATAACGTATAACGTATAACGTATAACGTATAACGTATAACGTATAACGTATAACGTATAACGTATAACGTATAACGTATAACGTATAACGTATAACGTATAACGTATAACGTATAACGTATAACGTATAACGTATAACGTATAACGTATAACGTATAACGTATAACGTATAACGTATAACGTATAACGTATAACGTATAACGTATAACGTATAACGTATAACGTATAACGTATAACGTATAACGTATAACGTATAACGTATAACGTATAACGTATAACGTATAACGTATAACGTATAACGTATAACGTATAACGTATAACGTATAACGTATAACGTATAACGTATAACGTATAACGTATAACGTATAACGTATAACGTATAACGTATAACGTATAACGTATAACGTATAACGTATAACGTATAACGTATAACGTATAACGATAAACGTATAACGTATAACGTATAACGTATAACGTATAACGTATAACGCATAACGTATAACGCATAACGTATAACGTATAACGTATAACGTATAACGTATAACGTATAACGCATAACGTATAACGTATAACGTATAACGTATAACGTATAACGCATAACGCATAACGGATAACGTATAACGTATAACGCATAACGTATAACGTATAACGGATAACGTATAACGTATAACGTATAACGTATAACGTATAACGGATAACGTATAACGTATAACGTATAACGTATAACGTATAACGTATAACGCATAACGTATAACGTATAACGTATAACGTATAACGTATAACGTATAACGTATAACGTATAACGTATAACGTATAACGTATAACGTATAACGTATAACGTATAACGTATAACGTATAACGTATAACGTATAACGTATAACGTATAACGTATAACGTATAACGTATAACGTATAACGTATAACGTATAACGTATAACGATAACGTATAACGTATAACGTATAACGTATAACGTATAACGTATAACGTATAACGTATAACGTATAACGTATAACGTATAACGTATAACGTATAACGTATAAACGTATAACGTATAACGTATAACGTATAACGTATAACGTATAACGTATAACGTATAACGTATAACGTATAACGTATAACGTATAACGTATAACGTATAACGTATAACGTATAACGTATAACGTATAACGTATAACGTATAACGTATAACGTATAACGTATAACGTATAACGTATAACGTATAACGTATAACGTATAACGTATAACGTATAACGTATAACGTATAACGTATAACGTATAACGTATAACGTATAACGTACACTATAACGTATAACGTATAACGCATAACGCATAACGTATAACGTATAACGTATAACGTATAACGTATAACGTATAACGTATAACGTATAACGTATAACGTATAACGTATAACGTATAACGTATAACGTATAACGTATAACGTATAACGTATAACGTATAACGTATAACGTATAACGTATAACGTATAACGTATAACGTATAACGTATAACGTATAACGTATAACGTATAACGTATAACGTATAACGTATAACGTATAACGTATAACGTATAACGTATAACGTATAACGTATAACGTATAAAGTATAACGTATAACATATAACGTATAACATATAACGTATAAGGTGTAAAGTATAACGCATAACGTATAACGTATAACGAATAACGTATAACGTATAAGGTGTAACGTATAACGCATAACGTATAACGTATAACGTATAACGTATAACGTATAAGGTGTAACGTATAACGCATAACGTATAACGTATAACGTATAACGTATAACGTATAAGGTGTAACGTATAACGCATAACGTATAACGTATAACGTATAACGTATAACGTATAACGTATAACGTATAACGTATAACGTATAACGTATAACGTATTACGTATAACGTATAACGTATAACGTATAACGTATAACGTATAACGTATAACGTATAACGTATAACGTATAACGTATAACGTATAACGTATAACGTATAACGTATAACGTATAACGTATAACGTATAACGTATAACGTATAACGTATAACGTATAACGTATAACGTATAACGTATAACGTATAACGTATAACGTTTAACGTATAACGTATAACGTATAACGTATAACGTATAACGTATAAGGTGTAACGTATAACGAATAACGTATAACGTATAACGTATAAACGTATAACGTATAACGTATAACGTATAACGTATAACGTATAACGTATAACGTATAACGTATAACGTATAACGTATAACGTATAACGTATAACGTATAACGTATAACGTATAACGTATAACGTATAACGTATAACGTATAACGTATAACGTATAACGTATAACGTATAACGTATAACGTATAACGTATAACGTATAACGTATAACGTATAACGTATAACGTATAACGTATAACGTATAACGTATAACGTATAACGTATACGTAACGTATAACGTATAACGTATAACGTATAACGTATAACGTATAACGTATAACGTATAACGTATAACGTATAACGTATAACGTATAACGTATAACGTATAACGTATAACGTATAACGTATAACGTATAACGTATAACGTATAACGTATAACGTATAACGTATAACGCATAACGTATAACGTATAACGTATAACGCATAACGTATAACGTATAACGGATAACGTATAACGTATAACGTATAACGTATAACGTATAACGTATAACGCATAACGTATAACGTATAACGTATAACGTATAACGTATAACGTATAACGTATAACGTATAACGTATAACGTATAACGTATAACGTATAACGTATAACGTATAACGTATAACGTATAACGTATAACGTATAACGTATAACGTATAACGTATAACGTATAACGTATAACGTATAACGTATAACGTATAACGTATAACGTATAACGTATAACGTATAACGTATAACGTATAACGTATAACGTATAACGTATAACGTATAACGTATAACGTATAACGTATAACGTATAACGTATAACGTATAACGTATAACGTATAACGTATAACGTATAACGTATAACGTATAACGTATAACGTATAACGTATAACGTATAACGTATAACGTATAACGTATAACGTATAACGTATAACGTATAACGTATAACGTATAACGTATAACGTATAACGTATAACGTATAACGTATAACGTATAACGTATAACGTATAACGTATAACGTATAACGTATAACGTATAACGTATAACGTATAACGTATAAAGTATAACGTATAACGTATAACATATAACGTATAACATATAACGTATAAGGTGTAAAGTATAACGCATAACGTATAACGTATAACGAATAACGTATAACGTATAAGGTGTAACGTATAACGCATAACGTATAACGTATAACGTATAACGTATAACGTATAAGGTGTAACGTATAACGCATAACGTATAACGTATAACGTATAACGTATAACGTATAACGTATAACGTATAACGTATAACGTATAACGTATAACGTATAACGTATAACGTATAACGTATAACGTATAACGTATAACGTATAACGTATAACGTATAACGTATAACGTATAACGTATAACGTATAACGTATAACGTATAACGTATAACGTATAACGTATAACGTATAACGTATAACGTATAACGTATAACGTATAACGTATAACGTATAACGTATAACGTATAACGTATAACGTTTAACGTATAACGTATAACGTATAACGTATAACGTATAACGTATAAGGTGTAACGTATAACGCATAACGTATAACGTATAACGTATAACGTATAACGTATAACGTATAACGTATAACGTATAACGTATAACGTATAACGTATAACGTATAACGTATAACGTATAACGTATAACGTATAACGTATAACGTATAACGTATAACGTATAACGTATAACGTATAACGTATAACGTATAACGTATAACGTATAACGTATAACGTATAACGTATAACGTATAACGTATAACGTATAACGTATAACGTATAACGTATAACGTATAACGTATAACGTATAACGTATAACGTATAACGTATAACGCATAACGTATAACGTATAACGTATAACGTATAACGTATAACGTATAACGTATAACGTATAACGTTTAACGTATAACGTATAACGTATAACGTATAAGGTGTAACGTATAACGCATAACGTATAACGTATAACGTATAACGTATAACGTATAACGTATAACGTATAACGTATAACGTATAACGTATAACGTATAACGTATAACGTATAACGTATAACGTATAACGTATAACGTATAACGTATAACGTATAACGTATAACGTATAACGTATAACGTATAACGTATAACGTATAACGTATAACGTATAACGTATAACGCATAACGTATAACGTATAACGTATAACGTATAACGTATAACGCATAACATATAACGTATAATGTGTAATGTATAACGCATAAAGTATAACGTATAACGTATAACGTATAAGGTGTAACGTATAACGCATAACGTATAACGTATAACGTATAACGTATAACATATAACGTATAACGTATAACGTATAACGTATAAGGTGTAACGTATAACGCATAACGTATAACATATAACGTATAACGTATAACGTATAAGGTGTAACGTATAACGCAAAACGTATAACGTATAACGTATAACGTATAACGTATAACGTATAACGCATAACATATAACGTATAAGGTGTAACGTATAACGCATAACGTATAACGTATAACGTATAACGTATGAGGTGTAACGTATAACGCATAACGAATAACGTATAACGTATAACGTATAAGGTGTAACGTATAACGCATAACGTATAACGTATAACGTATAACGTATAACGTATAACGTATAACGTATAACGTATAACGTATAACGTATAACGTATAACGTATAACGTATAACGTATAACGTATAACGTATAACGTATAACGTATAACGTATAAAGTATAACGTATAACGCATAACATATAACGTATATTGTGTAACGTATAACGCATAAAGTATAACGTATAACGTATAACGTATAAGGTGTAACGTATAACGCATAACGTATAACATATAACGTATAACGTATAACGTATAAGGTGGAATGTATAACGCATAACGTATAACGTATAACGTATAACGTATAACGTATAACGTATAACGTATAACGTATAACGTATAACGTATAACGTATAACGTATAACGTATAACGTATAACGTATAACGTATAACGTATAACGTATAACGTATAACGTATAACGTATAACGTATAACGTATAACGTATAACGTATAACGTATAACGTATAACGTATAACGTATAACGTATAACGTATAACGTATAACGTATAACGTATAACGTATAACGTATAACGTATAACGTATAACGTATAACGTATAACGTATAACGTATAACGTATAACGTATAACGTATAACGTATAACGTATAACGTATAACGTATAACGTATAACGTATAACGTATAACGTATAACGTATAAACGTATAACGTATAACGTATAACGTAACGTATAACGTATAACGTATAACGTATAACGTATAACGTATAACGTATAACGTATAACGTATAACGTATAACGTATAACGTATAACGTATAACGTATAACGTATAACGTATAACGTATAACGTATAACGTATAACGTATAACGTATAACGTATAACGTATAACGTATAACGTATAACGTATAACGTATAACGTATAACGTATAACGTATAACGTATAACGTATAACGTATAACGTATAACGTATAACGTATAACGTATAACGTATAACGTATAACGTATAACGTATAACGTATAACGTATAACGTATAACGTATAACGTATAACGTATAACGTATAACGTATAACGTATAACGTATAACGTATAACGTATAACGTATAACGTATAACGTATAACGTATAACGTATAACGTATAACGTATAACGTATAACGTATAACGTATAACGTATAACGTATAACGTATAACGTATAACGTATAACGTATAACGTATAACGTATAACGTATAACGTATAACGTATAACGTATAACGTATAACGTATAACGTATAACGTATAACGTATAACGTATAACGTATAACGTATAACGTATAACGTATAACGTATAACGTATAACGTATAACGTATAACGTATAACGTATAACGTATAACGTATAACGTATAACGTATAACGTATAACGTATAACGTATAACGTATAACGTATAACGTATAACGTATAACGTATAACGTATAACGTATAACGTATAACGTATAACGTATAACGTATAACGTATAACGTATAACGTATAACGTATAACGTATAAGTAACGTATAACGTATAACGTATAACGTATAACGTATAACGTATAACGTATAACGTATAACGTATAACGTATAACGTATAACGTATAACGTATAACGTATAACGTATAACGTATAACGTATAACGTATAACGTATAACGTATAACGTATAACGTATAACGTATAACGTATAACGTATAACGTATAACGTATAACGTATAACGTATAACGTATAACGTATAACGTATAACGTATAACGTATAACGTATAACGTATAACGTATAACGTATAACGTATAACGTATAACGTATAACGTATAACGTATAACGTATAACGTATAACGTATAACGTATAACGTATAACGTATAACGTATAACGTATAACGTATAACGTATAACGTATAACGTATAACGTATAACGTATAACGTATAACGTATAACGTATAACGTATAACGTATAACGTATAACGTATACGTATAACGTATAACGTATAACGTATAACGTATAACGTATAACGTATAACGTATAACGTATAACGTACAACGTACAACGTACAACGTACAACGTACTAACGTATAACGTATAACGTATAACGTATAACGTATAACGTATAACGTATAACGTATAACGTATAACGTATAACGT
The DNA here is from genome assembly GCA_963966675.1 of Lasioglossum calceatum. Classification (NCBI taxonomy): domain Eukaryota; kingdom Metazoa; phylum Arthropoda; class Insecta; order Hymenoptera; family Halictidae; genus Lasioglossum; species Lasioglossum calceatum. The sequence goes on from CAXAAD010000383.1 coordinate 236,411, forward strand.
ATAACGTATAACGTATAACGTATAACGTATAACGTATAACGTATAACGTATAACGTATAACGTATAACGTATAACGTATAACGTATAACGTATAACGTATAACGTATAACGTATAACGTATAACGTATAACGTATAACGTATAACGTATAACGTATAACGTATAACGTATAACGTATAACGTATAACGTATAACGTATAACGTATAACGTATAACGTATAACGTATAACGTATAACGTATAACGTATAACGTATAACGTATAACGTATAAACGTATAACGTATAACGTATAACGTATAACGTATAACGTATAACGTATAACGTATAACGTAACGTATAACGTATAACGTATAACGTATAACGTATAACGTATAACGTATAACGTATAACGTATAACGTATAACGTATAACGTATAACGTATAACGTATAACGTATAACGTATAACGTATAACGTATAACGTATAACGTATAACGTACAACGTATAACGTACAACGTATAACGTACAACGTATAACGTACAACGTATAACGTACAACGTATAACGTACAACGTATAACGTACAACGTATAACGTACAACGTATAACGTACAACGTATAACGTACAACGTATAACGTACAACGTATAACGTACAACGTATAACGTACAACGTATAACGTACAACGTATAACGTACAACGTATAACGTACAACGTATAACGTACAACGTATAACGTACAACGTATAACGTACAACGTATAACGTACAACGTATAACGTACAACGTATAACGTACAACGTATAACGTACAACGTATAACGTACAACGTATAA